>CAJRST010003335.1:13986175-14062885 GCA_907169785.1 Menidia menidia
AGATAGATAGATAGATAGATAGATAGATAGATAGATAGATAGATAGAACTACCCTTTACCCATTTGGCAAAGGGTATTTCCTAATTATCATTTCCTGACAAAATCACTTAAAAACTGAAGTGTTACAAGAAACAACAACGGTTGCATTACCCCGTACAAACAAACATGGCTCGACAGAGCTGTAAATTAAGATGGATTGGTTTTGTTGTGGCCCTGAGGCAAAAGAACAAAGGCTAGTGAAAAAAAAGGAAATGGTCATTTGGATAAGTCTGTTCTTCTGACCCTGTCACATCACCAAAACTATTACCGCAAAGATCTGGCAGCTCTCAGGAGGCCCTTGCTGCCCAAATTCCAATTAGAGAGATTAGAGAGGAGTCAAAACAAGTGCAGTGGAGTTTCTCAGTCAAAGAATCTGACTCAATTCAAAGCAACATCAAAGTGGATGTTATGGAAAGCTCGAATGGTGAGCTCCTCATGACTCTCTGTTAACTACAAAAGAACCGACCATCAGACCAGACAGTTGAGACCAAAGTCTGCAGTAAACACAAAAAATCTGCTACTACCAAAAAACAACATTCTTACATGGGCATGCATTATGTGTAAATGTCAGGGTTGCAAATATTCTCCAGCGCACAGTGACTTCACAAAGACCTCCTTTCACCCACTGAGAGCGCTCAAAAGAACACACCCCAGTTACACTTTCACTTTGATTCATTTCTCATTAGGGAAAGGAGTCCATAATGCAGAACAGAACCGAAAACCCATCAGTGTTGGATGGCAGCCAGACATAAACAACGACCAGATTCACTGGACCAGGGAACTGCTCTCACTGTAACTGTACCTGCGTAGCTATACTGCTCTATAACTTACATTCTTTACTATCACACAGGATGCCACAGATGTCCCAGATTACAGGATGAGGGCCAGTGTCCTCTTCTACCTATTTCGAACAAATGGGCGACTTCTAGCTACAAGCGGTTGTTCATGGCGACTTGCTTGTAATAGTGTTTCCAGAATTGGAATGTGGTTCCCCAGAGCAGATTTGTAAATACCCATACAGAGACAGACATGCTCTTCAGTTTGTCTCCACTGCTGTCAGAAGTCATTACACACAAGCTGCGCTGCCAGAACAATTCACTGAACTTTGAATTCAAGTGCTTCCAAGCTCAGAGGGAGGCAGAGAAGGGCCAGATGAGGGGGGGAGGTTAACCTTTAACCAAAGGTTTTCATGCCTGCATTTTTCATTTTTCTCTTGGAAAGTGATAACTTCTCAGATGTCTTGTTGAATTCTTTCAGTATGAAAGAGAAAAAGAAATCTCTTATAACTTTTCTTAAAACAAGAAAATAACTTCAACTTTTGCTGGCCAGTGCAATGACAAATATAATGTGTATCGCTTTGAATCAAGTCACCAACAGAGCAACAGCAAGAACAACTAGGGTTAAAAGAATTGGATAAAGATTATTTGAGTCATAGTCAAGACCAGTGTCTAGACCAGCAGGAACCATAACAGCTATTAAACTGTTAAACAGTGAAGGAAGAATGCTGTCTAAATTTTGGAGAGATTTCTTTTGGAAGATAATGAAAAGTGAAGAAATTATCCCAGAAAAGCAATAAAGTGTATCAGTTTCAGCAAAATGTCAACTGTCTTTGTATTTAACTGAACATAGAGTGAAAAGGATTTGCACATCACTGGATTCTATTTAAGTGATGCCTTGGAACTGAGTTTTGCAAACAAATTATTGACGAGACATTTTGAGATTGACAACCAAATTCAGTTTGACAGCAACCACCAGTCTATAAAAAAAAAACACTGCGGTTCACAAAAGTGCTCATTTCACTGTCATATGGAGATTTATGGGGCCACATTAAAAAAAAGGAAAAGTAAAAATAAAATCATTAACATAATGTAGAGTATTCAGTAGCCTATTGTCTACTCAGCCCTCGAGCGCTGGATAGCTTTTTCTTTTTCTTTTCTTTTTTATTATTTAAGGCCTTAATATAGCAAACAATAAGTCCCTTGTGTTAAGGCCATTGTGTCATATTTGTCCATGAGCACTTTCTTCTTCTCTCTGTGGAGTGTGTGGAGAGGTCATGTTTCAAACAAGAAACTAAAACTGCTGTCTGCCTTTGTGGAATGAACTCTGGTGACATTTGCATGGCTTTACTGTTTGCCATAGTTAACAATCAACAGGAACAGTTTATCCCATTATAACTCAACTGTGCATTGCAGGCTATTTCTTTTTAGCTGAAACAGCTCGGGAGTGTGTCCATTGTTTCGTATAACACAGATTGTATTGCAGTTGAATTATCTACAGTTGATTTTACAGATTTTATGACTGTTGCTATCGGTTACCTTAATCTGTGATGAAAAAGCAGTGTGTCATGTTTCATACTATATTTGTTTTAACATGAGCCCTCTATTCCACTAGCAAGCTAAATCAATCAGTTAGTCTTGGCTCATTCCTTAAATGTGAACTCCTTTCCCAGAGTCCCATCGTTAAACATGTTGTTTCATCCTGAGACATTTAATTTGCAATAGATACGAGGGATGCTCTGTGATTTGGGCTGGTGTGCGGTCAATAAAGAGCAATGAAATGACAAACAAATGTACATTAGGTTGTTTTTTATAAAATGCTTGCGTCTATTAGCATTGTGAGGTGGTAGTACAAGGATGAATTTGCACACTACGAAGTACTTTGTTCCATATTCAGACCAGTTTAGCCTTTGCACAAACTTCTGCCAAAATATCCGTAATCCGAATAATCGGGAATCCATGAATAATGAGTTGTTTTTTAACCATTTTGCAGATGTTTCAGTTGGACAAATTCCGGTTTTCGGGGTCATCCTATTGTTGCAAATCATACAAAAATCAGATGTAAGAAAGAGGGAGGCTGCTGATGTTGTTGAGTAGTTTGTCAGTTGTGCAGACATGCCACAGACACACCACTATTACGCTCTTCATCAGAGTGTAAAGCAAACAGAGCCTGTCTAGACATGGTCTAAATTTCACTGAGATAGTGAGGGCCAACAACAGGAAACA
The DNA here is from genome assembly GCA_907169785.1 of Menidia menidia. NCBI lineage: Eukaryota > Metazoa > Chordata > Actinopteri > Atheriniformes > Atherinopsidae > Menidia > Menidia menidia. Next base: position 13,989,217 of record CAJRST010003335.1, read on the forward strand.
ACATGTACAGGCCTGCTTTTAGGAAGAAATGGATATGCTCACTTTCTGTTCACAAAATTGGAAAAAAAATACCACAAATTGACATGTTTTCAAATATTAAACTCATACTTACTTTTCATTCACAAGGGACAAGCCTTCATCTTCTTTCAAACATGCTCCTATATTATCTGATTTAGAAAAAGATAATTGTGAAACAGTGATGGATGTCATCTCCTCTTGTCCTGTACATGAGTCAACACACTTACTATAAAAATATGTACACGCTCACACCACACACACAGTAGCAAGGAAACCATAAACAGGCTGACTAGCTTTTCCAGCACATCTAAATATTGACTCTGTAGCCTATAATCATGCTGAGCCTCTAGAAAAATCGAAATAAACAAGAAGCCAAAAACCTATATGTCTGTGTGTTTCATGGGCACCGAAGCTTTTATATGCTGACACTGACAAACACGCGTTTAAAAGGGAGGCAACTTTGCGCTTATTAAAAACCAGACAATATGGATTCCTTCCAGAGTACTGGAGCTACATTAATTATTTTTTGGTCTCCGTATATACAAAGGAGCTCTTTCAGAAGCATTGAGCTTTCTGTCTCCAATCACACATCTGCTTTCACTTCAAATTCATCTTTAATATGACTCACATACAATAATTTTCTATTTAGAGACTTAGTGAGAAGAATGCGGCCACACTTTTACTAATCATTACCAAGTTTCCTAGTAAAAAGTCAGTTATTGTTGTTTTTATTTAAAGAATAGAACAAAAAAGTTCATTAGGATCCATATCAGGATTCTCCCTCATTTGGCTGTATGTGCTGACTCTGTGATTGTTGTTATTCCCTGAACATAATGACTGCTCTGCAGACAGGCTTGATTGATCAAATGAGGCTTTTGTGTTGACATTGGGCTGGATCTTTTTGTTTTTCTCAGCCAGTCCTTGTAGCTCATTAGCGCTGTGGCAAATTCAAAACCATTCTTGGTTTACAAAAGCCCCCCCTCCCTGTCAGGGTGTGTTTGTGAGGCCGCAAATCATCAGGAACTGATGTCCAACTGTCTAAACAAATTATGAATCATCATTGGACTCTTTGTCATAAAGCTTTCCAAGCTTGATAGAAAACTATTTAAAATGAAACCAACCACCCCCTTTGTTGGTTTTGGTTGGATATAAATATCAGAACTGCTCAAATCTAGTATTGAGTTTGTCATTTAAAACAGCAGCACAACACAACAAATCTTTGTTATCAGTTAACAAATACATATATTCTTATTTTCACAAGATTCTGCAGTAAAATGCATTACTAAGATTGATTTGACCATTTGATTTTTGTCTCAAATGTACTAAAGATACAAACACAGATGGCTTTCTAAGATACATACATTGTTTTGTTTTTTATGACAAAACAGTGAGAAATCGAATATGTTTGGTAACTAAACTTACAAAAGAAATACAGAATGGCAGTGGTTTCGGTCAGAGGTCTACAGTTCTCAAAAAGCACCCGTAACGGGCTGGAGCTGAGCCTGAACCTGAGCCTATCCCAGCTGACACGGGCCAGAGGAAGGGCACACCCTTGACCGGTCGCCAGTCCAGCGCAGGGCCACACAGAGACAAACAACCACACACTCACATTCACTCCCAGGGGCAATTATGAGTGTCCAGGGACTTATCGGGCCTCTTATAGGGCCTAAAGCTGCACCAGGGTGCCTGCATCCCAGTCTGACGTCATCTAAGATGTTAATGTAGCATGAAGTCCCCTTTGGGTTGCTGTGTACTATAATAGTTTTCAGGGACAATATAAAACTGCAAACCTGTACCATGTAGTGGAGTTTAGGAGTCTTATGACACGGTTCCTTTTCAATTTTTCATTCAGCAACACTGCCTTCTAGAGGCCAGTAGCTTTACAGGGGTCCTATTTTATTTTGTATCATTCATTCTAGTTTTAAGGTGGAACTGAGGCTGGTGAGGTTCTCCAGAGAGCATTAAAGTACAGCAGATAATCTTCTCTGACATTTCATTGACCTTTTGCTGCAGAGCAGTTTATATTCCACGCTGTGATGCAGAAAGTTAAACACTCTCAATAATTTATCACACTCTTCTTCTTGTGCTTCTGTTGTAATAGTATTACCATTCTTTCCAAAGAACTAAAACATTCTTCTTTCACAATGGTCAGTTTTAATAAACAGAACAGCTCATATTATCCCTGGCTGAAGTTACCTCGATGTCAAAGAAAAAAAGTCATTTAATGCGTAATATATGGGCCTGCATCCCAAAATGCCATTATTTCCAAATAGAATGGAATCAAATAAGCCATGTTCTCATTTTTCTTGGCAGCAATATGAAAGGAAAGCATTGTTCATACATCAAAACTGGAGAGACAGCTCAAAATCAGCGAAATCAGACCTCATCCTGGCGCTGGATGTTTACATTCCAGGAGTTGCAAATAGGCCTCGTTGAGAAAAAGCAGACTTTGCTCTTATTACCATAACAGAATATGTTTGTGAGTCTCCAGATGGGTTCAGTATGTGAATGTGTATGAACACAGTGTCAAAATTCAGCTTTGGATGTTCCATAAAAAAGTGTTAAAATCATTACAGTGTACTGATCTGAAGGATTATCTTTGCAGCATAAAGGAGGCACGACAACTGAAATTTTCAGACTGGGACCACACACCGACATGAAAGTTTGGCAATGAGTCTATTTCCATTTGTTTATTAATTTAAAAAATACAGGGTTAGTCATAATGGATGAAATGGAATAAACACAGTGTGAGTTGTAGGTTGTAGATCCAGTGGAGCTCCTTGCGACTTCATCAGTTCAGCAGAAAGAATGATGGAAAACCACGGAATGCTCAGCAGGACTGATATGCTTCTTACCACCAGATCTAACCTGCTAGATAAGAATGTCAAAACAACATTACTATTTTTACTGCCAGAGTTTGATTGCTGATAACTACCTTCAAAGTATCCCTACCTTATTTGTTATGCTTCTTGGAAATGGAAATAAACTCTTTCACGTCATCAGGAGATCCCAGGATGACAGGGACTCTCTGGTGGATGTTGGTGGGCTTGATGTCCAAAACATTCTGTGATCCAGTGGTGGCCATGCCTCCAGCTTGCTCAATGATGAAAGACATGGGGTTGCACTCATAAAGCAACCTCAGCTAAGTAGCAGGAGGAGAAGAATCGTGGCAGGATAAGGATTTTGCAGTTCGTTGACACAGATTAATTAAATGTCGTGAGTAGACTTTTTAAAAAGTATTTTTAGGATCTGGACCTCCTCACCTTGCCCTTTGGGCTCTTGACATTAGCAGGATATAAAAAGATCCCTCCATAAACCAAAGTTCGGTGAACATCTGCTACCATTGAACCAACATATCGGCTCCCATATGGTGCAGAACCATCCTGGATGAGAAGAATCAAATTTATTTACAAGTTATCAGCTTATCAAATTCAAAGGCACATGGGGGGTGGAGCCCATTCCATCCGTCTTTAGACATGCACAATGATTTATTTAATACCAATATGAATATGGTAGACATCATCAAAGGTGAGACTTACCTCTGGGTATTTCTTCTTTTTCAGGTACTCTGTCACATCAGGATAAAAATGTTGTGCATATCCTTCATTCAAACTGTAGATTTTTCCCTTATTCTTAATCTTCACATCCCGGTCTACCAAGATGAATTCACCAATTGACTGGAAAAAAATACAAACAACATCAAATATTGTGAAGTTATACACACTGACCTCATTCGTGTCATAGAAGAGTTTTGACAGCATCCGTCACATTGAACCTTATTCTTACTGGGTCGAGCATGAAGCAGTTCACTCCCTGGCCAGTGGAGAGGACCATCATGGTGGCGCTGCCATACAGAGCGTAACCAGCAGCTACAATGTTTCTGCCAGGCTGCAAAGCATCATTTTCACATGGCTCCCCATCTGTAGTCTGTGGAAAAGTGGCATAAATTGATAAGAAATTCTGTGAATCAGCAACATGCAAGTGATTTGGTCCTCTTCCTCGACAAATAACAAGAAAATCTCCAACAACATGCCCGCTGTGTTCACAAAATAAAGGGTTCTCCTTTCATGGAAATAAAAATGAACTATCTGTAGATCTATTCCACTGAACATTACTTAAAAATGTGCTAACCTGATGTGCTGACTTTATTGTGCTTGGAATAAACATTCTATAATCTCAGTCACTGACCTTTCTGTAGATAGCAAAGATTGTTCCGATGGAGACAAGACAGTCGATGTTGGAGGACCCATCCAATGGATCGAAGCACACAATGTACTTCCCCTGTAGGATTGAGCAAAAATGTTATTTTCAAACCATGCAAAAAAACTAATTATGAAGCAGTTCAGCTGACAAACGTGAATTTAAGTCATGTAGAAAAATACACATACTCTCTTATCTGGTTCCACGATAATGGCTCTTTCATCTTCCTCAGAGACTAGTACACATGAAGTGAAGGAGGACTTGATCATGTTAATGACGAGGTCATTGGACAGGACGTCCAGCTTCTTCACCTGGTCCCCCGTCACGTTGGTGCTCCCAGCAATGCCATATCTAACCAATGAAAGCAGGGTTAAGTCCTCACAACCTGAAAACTGGTTAAAAAAAATCTCTCATGTGATTTATGTTTTAAAACCCAATTAAGGAAAATGAAGGGAATAAAAACAGGTCACCACTAACTAAAACTACAGTAGTCTTGACCTGTGCTCTGAGGAGTTGTGCAGAACATGTGCAGAGTTTACCTTTGGTCAGGCTTAGCTAACTCTGCATGCTGATACTCATTCTACTCTTGTGACTACTGTTAATATATAGAATGTATGATTTATATCATCAAGAAAAGGGTGTGTGAGTCATTCTCTGAATATATAGGCAGATTAATTGCCAACAGGAATTATGTATAACACATTTTAGTTTATACTTAAAAGTGAAATGCAAATATTTTGTCAAAATTACAAAATTTGAATTGAGTAAGTAATGATACTCACAGGTTAGCAATCCCAGCCTTCCTGACAGCAGTAGAAATGGCTTTGACAGCTGTGCAGATGGAGTTGAGCAGGGTTGTAAGCTCACCTGTCCCTTGGGCCTTCCTACCCTCCTCCAAAACAAATCTGGTAAGGGTCAGCACATTAGTGTCGAAAGCTCCTTTGTCAGACATTTTGCTGTCAGGTGCTGGACTGCTACCTACTGCTGAAAGTGGGAAAGATAATCTTTCCCCAAAGTTAAAAAGTGCACTTTCGAACAGAGGTAGGGGAAGTAATGGGGGTGTGAAGCTCTTCTGACCAATCACAAGTGTCCTTTCTTACAGCAAGCGGTTGGTTTGATCACTTGTGTGAGTGTGGGTTAAAAATTATCAAAGTTCAAAGCTCAAGAGCTGATTTCATCTTAAAGGAACAATAGCCTTATACTGATTAAATTAATTTGACAGTTTTCTTCTTTTTTCGTTACGGCTTAATTTCTTTGGTTTTTTGATATCCACAAAATGTTTTTATTCTCAACAAAAGATTAATTGTTTTTATTTTGTTCATCAAGCTGATGTGCATCAAAAACACATTTAGCCAAAATGACATTTAAACAACACTGCAATAATTTCCCATCTGAGTTGTTTTTCCTTTATGCCAGTGCAACTTCAGGGTAAAATTTACATTCAGATCAAAAGGCTCATTGTCCTCGTGTGTCCTGACTCAGTTTTAGAAGCACTGTTAGAACTCTATTTGCAAGATTATCTTGTACATTCTGTCTCTGAGGAAAGGTATCTCTGCATGCAGATAATGATCTTATTGGACTCAGTCTGTGACGTAAACACAGAAAGGTAAATGGACTTTGCATTGTGATTTGACCAACATAAGCTTTCACAGACAAAAAATCAACTCAGGGATTTGTTTCACAACACAAAGGTAAAGCCGAACTTTGAACTCAACAAGATAATAGGTAAGATAATGTCCACCACAGCAAGGCAGTTTGTGACAGCCTGGATGAGAATCCACACCAGCATGAAAAACTGACACAATGTGAAAATATAATATATGAAGTGAGAATAAAAACAGTAATTCCTGCATACAACAGATGGACTTCATTGTTGTTGGAGAAGAGTTGTAGCTCTCTCATTAGAGCACCTTTTCATGGAAATTTGGTTTTGTTAAATGTTCTTGATGGTGATGACATGACAACTCGCCTCAATAAAAGCTCCTAATATATCACACAGGACTGGTCCTTATATTGAACCACAGATGGCTGACTCAATGTCATCTTCTTTAGGATCTTATACAGGGTGGTATTGAATAGGACACTGATTGTATGGAGGTTGATCATTTCTCCTTAGGAACTGCAGAGGGCGCTGCTGCTCAGTCAGCAGATAGAGTTTTGCAAGAAGACAACCATTTACTTTATTTTAAAGCAACGCTCATCTTTTACCGCTGAACACTTTGTGAGACAGAACAGAGATGATTATATTAAATGAACTGCTCGGTGCTGTCAGTCCTTTTTGCTTGAAAGGAAGTAAGTGTGAGTGAAAGCATCATAAAGGGAGCTTATTATAACAACAACAACAACAAAAACACAAGCTTTAGTGTGAGTGTTGCTGCAAATAATTTGCAGACATTTGGAGACAGAGACCAATCTGAGCCACATTACTGTGTAGAGTAGGTACATTTATTAGTCACCAAGTCAGTGACAACAGTGACCGCTTCTGTGCACGGTGGATTATTGCTCCCAGGACTGTGGACCGGATCGGCGAACAAGACGAATTCAGTTGACCTCGTCGTCCATCAAATACGTCTCTCCTAACCACGTGGTGCACTGCCATTCCAAGAAAAAAAAGCTGCTGGATTTTATAGTGTTCGATGTGTGGCAACATAAATTCCCCACCAATCTCTAATTTATGCCAGCAAAGGGCAGTCAGTGCGCATGTGCATACGCAAACACGCTTCAGCCAAAGTGTCGAAATCCGGCTAAGAACTTCAGGCTTAGACTCTAACCCATTTACCACTCGTCCCTGGAATCCCATTGTTCAGTCTGCAGGTGGGATGGTGCAAATTATAATAAGGGTCATGCATGTAAGGAAATAAATACGTATTTACTATTCTGATGACAACAGGTGCTGATTTTTAGAAATCTAAAGAGTTCAAATTATGTGCTTGTTCATGTCACAATGACAAGCATAGTTCAGTTCTCAGTCTTTTTGCCTCAGACATTCACCCTGAAATTCAAGTGTAATTTCTTCCCTGAAATATTCGATTCAAGTTTTTAACAGCTTTTCATTCATTTAGTGTGATGCTCAACTATCATTATAGCTTGTGTTAATATTCATTAAGCCTACCATTATCTCACCCCTTGACCTAAAATGCTTGTTTTTGGACAGAAGGAGAAGAGGAAATCTCAAAACAGACAGGCCTCTAACCCTCAACCCTCTTGCCGTGCAAATCATTTCCACCAAACAGCCTTAATCACTTTGGTATTTTATGTATTATGACCAATTTAATTAAAAAATCCCATTTGCACCGTTATTTGTTTTTATGAGTAAAGGAAATCATTAATCAAAGAATTGTGATTGTGATCCACACCTACCTGTGCACTAGAGCTTTCAGAGCTGTCTGTGTCTGTGACATGAATTAACAATTCGCATTAAAGTACATGAAGTCCCTGGTTTATTTAACTCCATCCCTTCGCAGCACATTCATGCATTTCCCATTCTTATTCCTCCCAAGGATGCTTCATGTTTGAGAACCATGAGACAAAGTGAGCTTTGTGTTAAATGATCTTGCTACTTGTAGCTGTTTCAAGTTGAGTTTACTGTGAACATGAAGGGGTGACAATAGTCAGCAACAATACACAGAAATGGACACTCTCCAGACCAAAGAAGATCTTGATCATTTAATTCCTGAGATTCCTTTCAAACTGATTATTCTGCTTTCTATCCTCACCTGGCAGATGTTGTCCTCTGGTGTGGTCCTCTGCCTGTGTGGGTGGGCCATCTGCTTTTTCTTATATGGGAAAAGATACTATGGCCAGTCTGCAAGAGCTCAAACTACATTGGCCCTTCTTTTCTAACCTCTGCTGTCAGAAAACCATTTTTGTCCAGAGGACTGTCTCCTACCAGATGTTTCATTTTATTTAAGCACTTCCTTTTTTTTTCAAACCATTCAAAATAAAATTTAGAAACGGTCACATGCAAGTCAGCGGTTTCTGAAATAGTGAAACCACACTCTGCCACCACATTTTTGCCTCTTTTAGATTGATTTATGTTTCTTGTTCTTCATATGGTTTTAGGTCTGCAGTTCAGCACGCACCCTTGAGTAGTCTGTTTTTGGTACAATTAGTTAAGAGTGTTCAACTCACAAGCTACTCAACGTCACGCAAAAGCCCAGATAAATGCAAGGGTTATTAAAGGGCAACAAGTGTAAAAACTCCTGCCAAAACCTACCATGTGATTAAAAAGGGATGACTTCGGATGGGGAAAAGCAACAACATTAAGCATATTGCAGTACTTAACACATTTTTTAGTAAATGCAAATGAATCAATAAATGAGGAATATGTAAATTCTAAATTATACAGTAATAGAGAGCAAGCCTCCTTGAATCCTCCGCTTTATGGAAATAGAGGTTGCTTACTGATGAGAATGTGATATGGCAAAGCACAGCAGTAAGTCCCAGCGGTGCAACAAAGCTTAGCCTTTGCTGACTTCAGTTTTGCAGAATTAACTATAATGTCTCATGGGCAGGTATTGCATTTCCTCTATGCAAGCATTGTAAACTAAGCTCTTAGTGGCTGCCCAACCTGAGCTGAGAGAGGCAAAGAGATGATTGGAGGGGAGCAGCAAGAACCTGAATGATAAGGCTGATAACTGAAATGTGAAGCAGAGTCAATTTATCATGTTTTTATTCATTTACAGTTTGGCCTGGATGTAAAGGGATTCCTTCACACTTTTCTAAAATGCATTCCTGTCTCAAGGCAGTTACATCATGAGAAATATTTCAGGTAGGTGTTACCAATATTATGCCAGAAACCTCAATGTTACGGTTTGTAATGAACAATCTTTGATGTGATATCTATCCACCATCATTGTACAAAGGGAATCAACCACATTTGTTGAAAGAAGTTATGTAATGGAGAGTAAAACTAAGCTTGCAAAGAAGGAAAGCCCGCCATCAGCTGTAAATGTTCGGAATTAGACATTTAAATGCAGGTACAATGAGTTGCATTGTACTACTTTGAGCTTAGCTTTTTGTTTACTCACCAGCTAAAATGCTGAGAGAATGTCTGTGGTCAAGAAAAAAACCTGCCCAGAGAATGTTAAGGCATTTAGAGGTAGAGTTGCAGGGTAATTATAGAGTGGGTTCAGTCTATGTAGGGAGACATACGATTTAGAGAAAAGTTACTGGTGAAAACAGTGTCTATGCAAGTGGAAATACCTCCTCTGTCCCTCCTTCTCTGATGGGATAGGCTTGTGGAGATTATAGTCAAACACTTTGAGGACTGAAATGGACATGCTCACAGAGCAACAAATCATACTGAGGTAAGGACAGAAAAAATTGCTAAAAATGTTTAAAATAACAGATTGGAATGTTAAGACTTAGAGATTTGCAATATTCATGTGTTCAAAAATTCCTTATATACATTTTTGTTTAACGCTTAATTTAATTCTTAAACTTGTAATATATATACAATTTACATAACTTTATATTATCAGAAATGGTTCAGGCTTTTATCTTAGAGTCTATCTTTTACCCTGTATATATGTAAGTGAAGTGAGAAAAAGACTGTTTTTCTATCCATCCAACAGGTCAAAGCATTGACGGGTGTTGCCCTAACCACCTGGGAGTTGATTGCAGTTATCAGTTGGATGTGGATAGTTTCCAAAACACCACCACCATTAAGCGACTAAGCCTGAAGAGGAGGCCCAGGGTGGCACTCAATGATGTGGAAAAAACAGAGGGGGGCATTTCAACAGGCAAATGGAATTCTGCAGAGTCCTTATCATCACCTGGCGGGGATGGTACGAGACTACTTGGTATGTCTTCTGCAGCGAAAGGTAGACCCCCTCTCCCCCCACCACACGGTTCATCTTTGGATAACAAGCCTTCCAAGAGTGAAGCTCCGGCCACCTCTTCTACACTTTATGAGTCGAAGCCCCAACCAGCCGCAAGATGTTTCATATCTCAAAGACAAAGCCCCGTGGTAGAAAAGACTGTTGTGGAGAGTCAAAAGCCTTTTAATCAGGATTTCATAAGCCAGTCGCCCCCTCAGCCCTTCCCCCGTCGACGACTAGCCAGCTTTGGAGGCGTAAGCTCCCCCGGATCACTTTCACCCTTCACTGGCCTGTGTGCGTACAACCAGAACAACAATGGGAACAAGCCCTCTGCCGATGGGTATGTCCCACTCGGCTCATCCTTAGAGACAAGAGGCAGCACAGGAAGCCTGCAAGTGACCCCTCTAAGTTCTGGTAGATCTACTCCACTTACAAGTCTCGGGCCCGTGCACCTACAGCATGTTCGCGACCAAATGGTTGTCGCGCTGCAAAAGCTGAAGGAGCTGGAGGAGCAGGTGAAAATCATCCCTGTCCTACAGGTAAAAATCTCTGTCCTTCAGGAGGAGAAGAGGCAGCTGATGTCTCAGCTCAAGAACCAGGGGGACAGAGAGGGAGTAAAAGATGTGATCTGGAAAAGATCATATGGCATAGATGGGCTTGACAGTGAGGATAGGGTGACTACTGTAGCAGATCTTGAAGGTCTTGAGAAAAGTGACAGCCCCGACTTTAGGGGGTTCAGGCAACTGACTGAGGAGATGCAGTTACTGGAAAAGGCCATCAAAGGGGGACATTTGCAAACACAGCATGGAAAGGATTTTAGCCCCTTGCAAGTCAAAACTGTTAGGTCAGTTGCAGTCGGGAGTGATATAGATTTGGACGTGACCTTGTCTAAACCCTCAAGAGAAAACAAATATGTGTCCACCGATCAAGTAGAAATGAGGTCCATTGCAACAGAAGCGTCTGAATTTACACTTCCTCCTAATACAGAACAGGAGGAAGAGCTTGTTGCCCAGCAACAATTAAATGCTGCCTTAACCGAGAGAATATGCCAGTTAGAAACAGAGTTGAAAGAATCAGCTCTCCAGACCGAGTTAACCCGTCTTAAACTGGAGCTTCATGTTGCTGGGGCCAGGAACCGAGTTGAAAAAGCTTGCCTCGCACGGCCATCCACTCTAAGTGTAGGTACAGAGACAAAACCTTTCACCAGAGACCAGGGAGTCGGTAATCACACTGAGTTTCGAGATGCCAGCACAGGAGAGTCAACAGAGGTGAAGACAGTGGGTGTTTCCTGTGCGCCTGAGATAAAAAACATCTGCACAGGACCTGATGTTCCCATGAGCCACTGGGAGATCAGGGAGCGAGTGGATACCAGAGAAAAGGCCGTTGGACATCATGTTTTCACAAACACGCAAGGAGTTGGAACAGAGATCAAGTTATGTGACGCAGAAAGCAACACGGTGGATGATCTGCAGACTATGACAGGAAAAATCAAATGTCATTCAGTGGCTTATAGAGATTCCTGTGATAATGTGTCTATTTGTGAAGAAAAAGAAATGGGTTCTCGCGGAATGGGCTCCTACCCAGTCCGAGGAGTTGATATGGGAATCATGGCATCGCCCCTAACAGCTTCACAGAATACCAACACTGAATCCAGCTCAAAGTCTCGCTTTACCAACACCAGCCAGGCCCTCAGCAGCAACTCCAGCACAAATGCTGTGGTCAGTACCCAAAACAAGCACACCAACACCACTCAGACTTTAACTCGGACGGTGTCCGTGGGCAGCAGGGTCAGAGACATCACATGTGCCATAGAAACCGACACCATCGGTGGAAATAATGAAAATCTCCCAGCCAGTATTTCAAAACGAACACCAGAGAAGGGGATCAAAGTAACTCGGGATTCTGGTGTCGGCTTCACTAACATTCATGACAATTTTCTGGTTGGACTGAAAACTCGAAATATGGCCTCTGGACCATCACATCTCCCTGACCCCGTCAAGACAAAAAGTATCGGGGTCGGCGAGGGGCGGATAAGAGATTTTTCAGTTTCAACTAGTACACCTGGAAAAAAATTCCAACAGCCTGCAAAGTTAGAGTGGGACCATGAATTGAACCATTACATGGAGAATTTGCACATGATCTTGATGGAGCACACAGGAGACAACAACGACCATCAGAAGTGCCCCAAGCCATTTTGCAGTAACAAAACAGTGGCAGAAGGAGAGACAGATATGCGTCAGGTTTCCTCTCCACCAACAGGTAAACACTATAGATGTAAGAAGTATTTTAAACCTCTTCTTTGTCCAACTTAATTCTCAACTTTTTTCTTTGTATTGCACATTCTCTGACTATTTGCAGTCAAATCTACGATTAAAAAGTTGTCACAAGCGGTCAGGAACTCAACTTGATGTCTTTAATGTTCAATATGTTGGCAGCATTCAAAAACTGTCCTCTTATTTCCTTGCAGCAAACACGGACTCCCCAACGTCATTTGACTCTTGCCAGAGTGGCAAAGCAAATACAGGAATCCATCAACAGGGTGGTAATGACTCAGAGGTGAAAAGAATGATTAAAATGTTAGAACAGCAGACGACCTCAGCTATGCAAGGTAAGCATCCAAGTCCGTGTCCAAGTCCTATCATCTTTTTCGATTTATGCAAAGCAGTCTAATTTAGACACATCTCAGATCATAATGCATTTCAAAATATGCTTTGAAACTACTCCTGCTGCCCAGTTTATATTTGTACTGGGTTAAGAGGAAGTGGCTGCCCTTGGTTTGGCAAGCTGACTTTCAGTGAAATACACTTGAAATGTTTGGAATGATATCTGGTTTTGGAAGTCAACTTATTCCACATAGCAGTTTGTGGTTGAAGGTCTAAACTTGTGTGGCTTTGTAGGGAGGAGCTGGTGTCTGGGAATGTTTTCTTTTTTCTTTTCAAATGGTTCCCTCATATTTGAAAGAATGTAAAGCTTCATACTATATCATCATTTATTTCCCTGACAGACCTCGCTGGTCTGGAAGTATTTTGTCGTTTGCGTTACATCTGATCCATGCTGAAATTTGGGCCTACTCTACATGTATTCAATTTCCTCTCCTTTATCTAAACATATCCTTTTAAACCCAAAATTTCATCCATTGATTTGTTATTGTTTCTAGACAAGTCAACTAATGCCTTTAAGCCACAATCAGCAATGAAGAAGCAGGGTGGGGACCAGTGCAGTGGTAGCAACCGGAAAAGCATGAAGTTTATGAGGGTGTCTGCAGGGTAGGCATCTATTAAATGCTTTACGGCTGACCATCTGATTGATAAATGGACATTCATTTTATTGAGATGTTTGTTTGTTTGTTTTCTATTAGATTGGAGCCCAGGTCAGTTTACGAGCACAAGGAAGCAGACAGAGCAGGAAATGAAAGATTTATGGGCTTTTCTCAAAATGGAATCAAAGCAAGAAAAGGAAATGAGGACTCCTACGACGGATCAACAGGAACAGCTAAATTATACTGGCAACAGAGGTGAAGTGGAACATGTCAATAAGTTTTTAAAGGCAAAACATCTCTCAGATTTCCTTCAGTTATACATGAAAAAGCACCGCTGCACTGGTGTTGATAACTACATCAAGTTTTTGCTCATAAACTTTCTCATCTTTTCAAAAGTCTGAACTCACCTATTTTAAAAATCACATGTTCTTTTCAGGTGTAAGCCAAATGAAAGGATTATTTCTGCTTGTCAGGCTCTAAAGATCCACCTGAGTGATGACACAACTCTATCCAGCAGAGAATTGGTTTGTTGTTTTTTAGTATGTTATGTATTGGCATTTTAATTAAACGTAAGAAAGGGCTCCACTCATTACCTCATATAAGTGAGAAAGCCATTTCAACTCTCAGTAATTATTTTAAGAGATACCAATAAAACATTTCATGACAAATGATTATTATGACACTTAAAGGAACAAAACTATTTGAATGCATTTTTTTTGGTTTATCACAATTTCTTTCTTCATTGTGTCATCTGGGTTTGTTTGAGATAATTCTATATAGTTACAAGTAGCAAACATCTAGACAGAATTACTGCACAAGAAATTGTGACAACTTCGTAACTGTCCTCTGTGTCCCTAGCTGCAGGACTGTCTACAAACTCTCCGACAGGAGTGGTTTTCTGTCTCCAGCCACAAGTCTGCAACTCCTGACATTGTAGAGGACTATCTAGCTACATTTCGGATCATTTCACCCTCAGTGTTGCAACATATAGCCAACATGGCTGATGGAAATGGAAACACTGCCCTGCACTACAGTGTTTCTCACTCCAACTTCGGCATAGTCAGAAAGTTGCTTGATGCAGGTACATGGAAACCCAAAGAGCAAGCACAGATCATTCTTTATTCAGTCTTTTTTTTCCTTTTTTTGGTGTCCTTTCTTTAAAAAAATACAATTTCCCTGGAATGTTCACTCTGTCTGCTATGAAAAAGGTTCCCGCCGTATTATGCTTCAAGCCTTCTTCATCTCCAAAGACACTGCTGTTGTTGGTCATTCAAAATTTTCAACAACAAATGTAAACAAAGAAGCAAGGCCATAGCTCATTGTTAATATCTGAATGCTGCTCAACAAGCCCTTTGTGATCACTTACATGCTTTCAAACGGCCACTAGAGGGCAAAAGTTCTCATATCTGTGTATCAATTCAAAACAACAGAAAACTCAAGCGTACAGATGACAATAGTCCACAAAAACTCACTGTAGTGAATGCTTGGCATCTAGTTTAATTAAGTGCTACAGACCTAAACTGTAAAAAGAAAAGTCTTCTTTAAGTAATAATGAAACTACCCTTAAAACAAATGCTTGTTTTGAAACTTTGGTGCAGTCATTACAGTAAAGTTCATATTCTCCTTTTCAACATGACAACCACCACTACAGAGGTGTGTAACGTAAATCAGCAGAACATGGCCGGTTACACACCTATCATGCTGGCGGCACTCTCAGCTGTGGAAAATCAAGAGGATATGAAAGTTGTGGAGCAACTCTTTGCACTAGGAGACATCAATGCCAAGGCGAGCCAGGTCAGTCGATCGTCTCCCATCAGCCGGGCCTGCTACACAGAATTATGAGTACATTTCAAATTTCAATGTTGCATCACAAACACATTCTTTTTATTATGGTTAAGCTATTTTGAGTCTTCAATTTTTGTGCCGGCCGTGTTTTGTTAGTGCAACTAACCTGATTATTGGAGAAAGAATGTGAGACAGTTTTACATTATGAACAATAATTGCTTTGCAGATTTTGATAACACATCACTGAAATTCTTTATTTTTCATTAGTATTATTATCAATATGATCAAACAACATTAATCACATTTGTCATTTTGTGTTGACCTTCTTTTAACAAGAACACCCTGCAAGTTTTTATGAAGCATTCCTTATTTTCAACTCTTTGTAGAAAATAAATGACTGACCCTTGCCTTCTGCTGTCCAGGCTGGACAGACCGCTCTGATGCTAGCCGTGAGCCACGGCAGGATGGACATGGTGCAGGCCCTCCTGGCACAGGGCGCGGATGTGAACGTCCAAGATGACGAGGGCTCCACGGCGCTGATGTGTGCGAGCGAACACGGTCACGCGGACATTGTTAAACTACTCCTGGCACAGCCAGACTGCGATGCCACCCTGACTGACAGTGTATGTGAGTCATTTCTTCCTGTCTGGGAAGCATCGCCCACCAGCTCTTAGAACACGGTGGCTTCGGCTGAGAAGCAGAAGCTTCTCACTCCTTACTTTGTCTCACACTTTGTATCACAAGAGCAGGGAGTGAAGACATTTCTATCACATGTGTCAGGGAAACATAGATGTCCATATGATATGTTTAACTGAGTCAATTCAGAACGCTTTTTGTTTGCTTGTACAATCTGTGACAACTTAGAATTGTTTTGTGTGTGAACAGGATGACAGCACTGCCCTGTCCATTGCATTAGAAGCAGGGCATAATGACATTGCAGTGCTCCTTTATGCTCATGCCAACTTCTCCAGACAGACAGGGGTAAGTTCCCATCAGCACCCAAAATGAATCTTTTTTTTTTCCTAGCACTTCATCTTGTGTTTCACCTGACAGGCAGTTGCTCGACACGGTGGAAGGTTTCTCTCAGGAGGAAGGAACATCTTTGAATGAGAGGATGTACACGAAGATGAGTGAATTCTTCATGATCACATGATCAGTGTACCTGACTGACAGTTTTGTGACACCTTTAATGTACAAGCAGACAAGATTGAGACATGTTTAATATACAAGCTGCTTCTTTTTGTCCGGTATATACGTATTGTTGAAATATTCTTTAATAAAGAAATAGCATAATTCATAATGCAAGCTACTACATAAATAGAGTCAACAGGTTTTACATTGAAGATTATATTTCATGTTGTTTATCAAAAGTCGTAAAACCTGGAAAATTTCTTCATCTTTTAATGGTAATGTATTTCAGAAAAATATTATACGCTGAAGCTTCTACTCTGCGTTTTGTGTTTTCATTTGGTGACCCTTACAGACAAACCGTAGAGTAAAACAGGACAACAGAAAACACGACGATCTTCTCAAAACACAAAATGTTTCAGTAAAGAAAAAAACAACTAATCAAAGTCACTTATCAGAGCACAGCAACAAAATCCAAAGCGCAATGCAAGAAAAACCTAATTAAAACGTGTAAAAAGAGAATGCATCATTGTGTTTTCTGCTGCACTGTTGAGTTTTCTGCATTTCATTGCGAACAGCTCTTGATTGTTTCTGTCCAATATTTTTGCTTCACAGCTGCAGGCTACTGTAATTGAATGAATTTGAAATTAAATCCCTAAATTGAAATTAAAATATTGAGAATTAGTACATTTAACTAAAGAATCAATGATAATTGCATTTTCATTGGTTAAACATCAAACTTATAGTTTACTGTATTATTAAATCATGATGAGACTTTGATCAAACTTTAAAAGAATAGCTGAGCTTTTTTTTCTATGTATCACATTTAACAAGGCTCAGTTTTAGCATGTTTCTTGCAACTTCTCTCCACTAGAAAGCTTGCCTGTATTTGTTTTGAAAAGTTACAGAACCGTTATCTGGGGGCATTCAAGACTTCAACACCCTGTTATTCCATCCAGGAATAACCTACATTTGGAATCCAAATTCTTACTTTTCTGCTCCTCTTCCAAATCACTAATGGCAGAACCCTCTAACCTCTTTATTTCCTCTTATCTCATGCAGAATTGTCAACACTTAGACCCCCCTGTCTCTACTACTTTGATTTGTAAATCTTTGCCAAGCTTTCACAGAAAGTTTCATGAAGAGTGTTTAACAAGACTCATTAAACTTTAAACATTTCCTTTGAGGACGGCTGTGAATTACTGGCTGATTCGCAGGCTTTTGGATCCGACGCTGCAAATCCCTGCCTGGATAACTGATCAGTCATCTCGGCGCCATCCCTGTTGTACTTCCGCAGGTTAAAACTGAATTTTAGATTTCTGTGAGTCATACATGATTGATCAGATGTTCCCAATAACCTATGCCCCTTCAGGTCTGAATGTTCTGATGAATATTCCATATGAGATTCAGTGGGGGGAGAGGAGTTTTGAATAGATGGATCCCTCACACAAGAAGTTGTGAATAAACATGACTGGTGTTAAATCAAACACATCGAACATTACTATTGTGAGAATTCTGTATGTGTATTATATGCCTTTCCCACCAAAGTGTTTCTGTTTTTATGTGATCTCAAGAAGTTATGTATGAAAACATTGGACACTGTGTCTTGGATATTTATGCTCTGTCTTTTGGTGTGTATGTCCTTTAAAATTTAAAAAATATCTACCTTCTGATTTTTTTGCACTGAATCCTTCAAAAACCTAAAACATATTTAGTGTTTTTTGTAATTTGACAGTTTCAAAATCACAATCTGTGATTACTTACCAGATTTTACAATGCATTCCTATGGGAAGAAGTTTAGAGTAGAGACAGCAAAGGGTAATTTGACCCACACTCATTTAGCTAATTTCATTGATAAAATAATCCTCCTTCAGGTTACTGTCAAATCATTCAACTTGCATATACAAATAATACCTGAAAACATTGATATACTTGTGCTCTTCCAGTTAATGTAACTATTAAAGTAGTTCAACTTTTAGAATTTTGGGGGTTTACCTTCAGTTAAGGAAACAGTTCAAATTTCCATTGATGTTAAATTTCAGCCTGAAAAATGGAGGAAGGTAGAATCATGGGATGTTCTGAAATCGCTCCCATTGGCACAATTCTGTCTTGATTACAAATTGCTGCTAAATTGGTAAAAGGCTGATATGTCATTTATATACCAACTGAATAGGAACATTATAAAAAACAACAAGTGATATGTGAACACCATTTCAACAGAGAGATGAACACTTCCCATGAAAAGGTCAAATAAAAAAATAGAACGCTGATCTTAGATGTAAAAAACAGAAATACAGACAGAAGAAACATTTGAAGTGATCAGAAAACATCTGAAGATTTCATTGTATGGAGAAGGTCAAAGGACAAGTGAGTGATTGTCCAATTGTCTAGCAGATCAGCTGATTCATGTAATCATCACATGTTCCTGTGTGTGTGTGTCCGCTCCAGCAGCTCCTGTGTGTTATTTCAGTTTCAGCCATGCTGCCATGATCAAAAAGCATGCAGGGCAGTGTGCCTTGAGGCACCCTGAGAACCTGTTGGTATTGTTATCTATATGATGTGCTATATGTCCACATCCTGGAATTGGCATTAACATGGACGTTACAGAACTGCATGTTTCTCTATCTCCTTGTCTTCCGCACCCCAGCCACTTAATTGACAATCTTTGTCTTTTCCCTGAGCTTTGAGCGACGACGTTTCGGTGAGAATGGAGGGAGGTGGCATAAATTGAAGTCACGTCGGCCTTTCCCGGCCCCTGCGGCTGGCGCGTGCGTCTGTGATGGAGGGCGCTCTGAGTCATTTCCCGGCAACAGCCATAAAAATGCAGGGATATACAAGGTCCACCAACAAAATTTGCTGTTGCCATAGCAACGGCAAATTTGAGCAAGTGGATCTTGAGAACATAAATCTCGTTTTCACTGTGGTCAGCCCATCCCATCTTGTAACAGAGATGCTTTTATTCCTGATAGAGGAAAAAGCACACTCAAGCTATCCAGATCATGTTGATGTTTCTGCAGCTATCTGTCTCGGAAATGAGAGCATCAGCGTCTTTATACTGTAAAAGTCACACCTCTGTATGCATACTACTATTTTCTAATGTATCCTATTTGAAAAGATATTGCATATGTGATGGTGAAGCATAAACTGAATGTCTATGTATATTAAAATCTTAACCAGATTTTTAAAAAATGATATTTGAATCTGTCAAAACGGATAGATTCAAACAAATACACCGAGATATGGCATTTCAACATTTTCTGACTTATATCATGATTGATACAGACCAAAAAGATCGATGAAATTAAAGTTGGGATGGACTTCAATCATCCCACTGGTTAGAAATGATGCTAACGCTGCTCACTGCCTGCTGGGTGAGCCAATAAGTCACATGTTTTCTCACATGGTCACTGCAGAAAACAATTTATAAGGTGATAATGTAGATTTAACTTGCTCTAGTGTTACCCCAGTGCACAGAAACAGATCAATCATCCTTCTTTGACAAGTCAGGCAACGACAAAACAAACAGCAACACTGCCAAAAATAATCTCATAGCACATTGTTTTCCATAGTTTCTGCCTTCACAGCATCTTCAAAGTGATAGCATATCAGTGTTATATCCCACCTTGTTTGCAATTCCACAAGTGTCCTAAATGTTCTCTATCAACGGTTTAAATTGTTATGCTAGCATTTAAGTGCTGGACCAGTAAAAGTCTGATCAGTAAAAAAATTCACAACTAATTTTTTAACAGAAATTCAGAGTATCCTGATATTTTGGGTAATTTTCATAAATAAATATATATATATATAAATAAATATTCTACGGTGTATGGTACTATGTGACCAATCAGTGAATTCCACTTCAGAGATGTGATTTTCCAAATGCATATGTTAAAGAAAAGCCTGCAAGCAAACTTTTAAAGTCTACAAAAAACTTTTCACCATTCAAAAAAGCAGAGTGTTATTTCCTATAGGTTTATAGGGAACATTATGTCACATAATCCACTGCTCCTACAGTTTAAGATGATATTCATCTGTAATCTGTAGCAGGGGAAATGGCCTTTAACTGCTGGACTACTGACTCAGCGTGGGAGTCGTGGAATGGGCCGCCTGTTTAACTCGTGATTCCTGATTTTCTTTGCTTCCACTGAATTCCATGTGCAGCAGCTCAGGTCCTGCTATTGCCAAGTCCCCTCTTTTACTCTGAGATTACGCTCTGTCAATAGGAGTTTTGGCCCCATATGCAGAGCATGTAACCGAATCCTTTCCTCATCTTGTTGTTCGTGCCTTCTCTCAGTGTGAATTCCAACATGTGTTGTTTTCCAGCGACATTTTGGAAAAAAGCAAACTAATTGGTTCTCCGAAACCAGATGTTCTTGAATTTCGGCCCAAAACTGAAAAAGTCCCGTTTTTTTTTTCTCCTGCGTTTTTGTTTTTTTTTGTTCGTTTTTTGTTTGTTTCTTTTCTTTTCTTTTTTTCTAGCTTTTTTTTTTTTTTTTTTGCAGGAAGTTTAAGTGTAATTCGAGCCAAATATTTAAGCATTAATTGCTGAGGTTTGCAAGGCTTCCCGGGAAACAACGGGCTCTCGGTGTGAGCCTGGGTTTAACGGGTGGCTGCGAGGCGCACTTCTGCGGCACCAGGACGCAGGAATGACACGTCCCCGTTCCAATGCGGCGCAACGTTTAAAGGAGTGAAAATGGACCCGTTAACTTTAACAGCGGGGTAGGAAGAGAGAAAAAAAAAGCGTCTGGCAAACAGTCGATATTTTTTTTTTTAAAAAACATGCAAAGGGAGACAAGCTTGGGGCCTTCCAGAGTCAGGAAAAAGACTTCGGAGAGCTGCAGACAGGACATGGGTATGGCATTTGTATTTCCCCCCCCCAGCCCATTGATTTGTATATGAAAACATAGCGCTTTTCTCCCCCCTTCTGGGCTTCTGCTTGTGAGTGATCAGCTGATGAAGAGACTAGCAGCACGCCGCTATGCTGGTTTGCTAATTCTCTCCCCCACAGCTGCAGCCGATCCCGATAGCCAGCCCGCACACCACGGCCAGGTAAATATCCTCCTCCGTGTCCTTCTCTCTCCACTCGGGCTCGGGATTCAGCCAGGGTACATCGCATGGGAAGCGAGGAAGAGATGGATAAAAAAAAAAAATTGTGTGTGTGTGCGCCAGTGCGCGCGCGCCTGGGAAAGAGAGCTGGCGTCTCAGCTGAGTTTATTTCTGTGCGCGCGCCTGCGATCGCGCGTGTGCGTGTGTGTATGTAAGGGCAAGGAGAGAGGGAGTGTGTAGGTGTGTAACAGATGAGAGAGGAATCTTTGCCAGATTAGTCAGGGAAGAGGCAGACTTGTTAGGAAGATGGCACACGCATGGAGCGTCACATGGACACTAACACCCTTCAGCTCGTGCACGCACACTCAATCAGGCGGCTCTCTGCTGGCTTGCACATCTTTGAGGATTACCCCCCCTCTCTATCCCTCCAGTCCTTTCTGCTGGAACGATTGCGGCCCCCTTAGAGAGAGAAAGTAGCGGGGCTTTCAAAGCCCCGCATGAGCCGAAAGATGATGGGCAGGATTTCTATTGTTGTCGCTCCTGTGTGCTTGTGTTGTGTCTTCTTACTCAGTTGTCTGCCGTATGTCTCTAGATTTGGACGTGCAGGCGTTGCGCCTGTTACTGTCTCGCCATTAGTCGCATTGTTTGTTGGGGAAGGGGAGGGGGGGGGGGGGGTTGTTATTGTTGTTCCTGCAACAATTCTGCACGTTCCTGCTCCGATTACATCTCAAAGTCGCCCCATCTGTCTCTAAGAAACATGTTTGTTTTTTTAATCGCACGCTCTTTATTATGATTTGAAAGATGGTGTGAGCCCCCTGCGTGATCCACTACGATAGATGCATCAGTATTCTGTTTGGATTGGACTGCAAGCCTTCTCAATTTCTTCCCCCCTCTCTCCAGCTGGGCTGCTGCTGCTGCTGCAAGAGCTGCTTTTGCTGCAAGCATCCTCATGTTTCTGGCCTCTAATTGCTTTTGTGGAAAACACAGCGGTTGCTGCAGATATTAGAAAATGCAGCTTGGAATCGGCTGAAAATAGCTCCTCCTCAAACATCACAAACCTAAATTCATTTTCAGTAATCTTTAGTGCATTAACGATAAAACCAGAGTAGCCTAAATGATTATTAATATTATTTATTGCATTTGAGTCATTTTTTGTGTTCTGTGAGTCACCATCCGTGGTCCGTTTAAGAAAGATCAGGATTATCTTTGTGATCATCTGTAATGAAAACCTACAGACAAAATAATCCATCCTAAATTTTCAGAGACATTTGGGTTACACCAGTACACATGAAATCGTGGGACAGTAATGAATACATCAAACCCTGTCATTTTAATACGTAATTTGGCCCTTTTACATTATACATGCTTGAACTAATTACATGGAGGCTGCAATGCGATCATGTCAGGCTTTAAGATTTGAATTCTGTAAATATCAGGTTTTTGTCTTTTAGAAATATATATATATATATCATATACCTAGTGAATGTGGTTACATAAAAAATCAAACAAACCTGAATCTCTCATTAAATAAATATTTTCCTTTTTTTGTTTGCACTGTTTCAGTCCTTATAAATATAAAAAATGAACTAAATATGACAAGAATAAATTCTCTGTGGTTACAAAGCACAAACTGGATGTTTTTTTTTTTTTAACTATACAGTGTTTTATCCACCTTACTCAATCCACGTCTCTTTGCGTCTGCTAGATGTTTCCTAATCACCCCCCCCGTTCTCTGTATCTAGCCTGTGGCACAAGAGAACGGCTCCCTGGAGGACATGGAAGAGGACATCAGTTTGAAGAAGCGTAAAGGTGAACATCATGGTGAGAAAGAGCTGCAGGCAGGCCCGGAAACTGGCGAAAAGGTCAAAAGGAAGCGAGGGCGCCCTCCGGCTGAGAAGCTGCCTCCAAATCCTCCTGAACTCACCAGAACCCTGAACACGCTGGTGGATATGGTCATCAACTACAAGGACGGGTGAGGGGTTGGAGAGTCTTTGTGATTTATTGTTTTTTTACAGTACCTGGAAATATCTGGGCACTGACAAAGTTCACACCACTTTAGCTGTCAACTTAAGCACATTTACGTTACACTTCTGTAAAGCATTTGGACTTGAAGTGCAGACTCCGTGTTTATAGGAGAGCATTTACAGCATCCACACAAAAGGAAAATTATACTATTATTGGTTTTAAAGAATCTTCTTTGAAATGCTGTACAGACGTACTTAACTGTCAGGGAGTCTGACTGTCTTTAGCTTTGTCCTCTGTTAGTAAAAGAAGATTAATTTGGCTTCTTTTACTAATTTGGTTTCCAAGGTAATGTGCCCAAATAATTTTATCTATCTATCTTTGTTATTGTAAATTATACCAGAAGTTTTAGAAGTGTGGGGATCATGAGCTGGTTAAAGGTCTCTCCATACATGTTTCCTTCTCTAGTACCAGTTTAGAGTTCATCTCAGTCTTTTAAGATACTATTTGGAAAAATCTCATTTCAACTTTCTATTCAGAAGGCATATGAATGGCTTCCCTTTTGTTGTGAATCCTTTGAAGTCTTCCTTTCTTTTTCAAGTCTTCAGACTTAGAGAATAATTTCTCCACCTCCTCAAAATGTCCTTCATTAGGCTTGAAGTAGAAAAGGATGTTTTCTTTACAAGAAGAATGGTTTTGTGATTATCCACCTTTGTTATCTTCTATAGATGTCCTACCTTTTTATGTTGCCCAACACACTGGCACATCTGTTTTTCGTTTTTTTCTCAGAATGAACCAGATCGGGGATTCAGTCTCTGATGTCCTGGCTATCTGTCGGATGTTTTGTACAGCCTAAGAAATGGCATGTTGCAGTTGTACTGAGAGCCCCTTTAACTTAAATCTGCCTCATTGCAGAACTTTCAAAACGTTTGTAATTCATTCCAGGACTTTTAACATCTTAGTTTACACATTAATAACTTACGGACCTTTTGAGTAATTTTCACAGAAAAAATGTTTTACCTATTAAAAAGACTGCGATTATTAAAGTGTTTAACCCAATTTAAATGGGAGTACTCTCAGTTTAAGTTTAAGTAACTGTAACTTCAGTGGGAAATAAAACAGAAAAAAAACGTATCATACATTTTACTAGTTTTAACAGAAATAGCAACATAATCTTCTTATGGTTAGATTTATGAGGAAGTTTGTTATTGATTAGAATCTACATATTTGACACACGTAGTTTTTGATATGTGCCATTAATCAGAGTATGATTTAAGCAATATATTTTAAGCAGTATTGCACGATCAGTGTGGTCAATCTGTGTAATCAAACTCAAACTCTGGCACCTTTGTGAAAAGAAGAATTCAGTCTGATGAGGATTTTTTTTTCATGCAACCACAAGGAAAAAACCTCAGTATAGAACACATTTTGAGGCACAGCCGTGGTCTATAAATGTCAGCCACCTCCTGGCACTGAACTACGTCTTGATAAAAGAAGATTCAGTGAAAACTAAAAATCTGCTTGCAGGTTGGGACGACAGATCAGTAAAGGCTTTGTGCAGCTTCCCTCTAAGAAGGAAGTACCTGAGTATTACGAGCTCATCCGAAAACCCGTCGACTTCAGGAGGATCAGGGTAGGGGTCACCAAAACTCCCACTTCTTTTTTCTTTTTTTTTACATATGACATCTGCAGAACATAAAAAGATACGTACTGGTGGCATACATATCTTTCACTTCCTTCTCCTATTAACTTCTCCCCTTATTTTCTCTAGTCTACTCAGACATCTGCTCTCCACCTCTGGCAGAATCTTAATGTTCTAACTGTTTATTGTAAATTGCCATCTAAAATGTACTTAATTCTCTTGTGTCTTTGTCAGTCCTTTTGTATAAAAAGCTTCTGTTAGATGCATAAACGTAAAATGTAAATAAGAAGAAAAAAAGGGCACGGGGAAGCATAGCCCATGACAGAAAGTGAAGCTCAGTGACATGAGACCACAGCTTCTAAAGTTATTCCATCTAACATCTGGACAGCCCTTTATCAGGCAAGACCCTTAATTTAAAGCTCAATGCAAGTTAATACCTTGGATGCATTTCTATGAGTGTTTAAAAATGCATAAGATAATGCAAAAATCAGGCTATTGACAATGGAAAAGTAGAACTAAAGATCATCTATATGTGGCTTGAAAATACCCCAAGATCCTGTCTATTTGATACACAAAACCTAGAGATTTTACCATGACTTTGAAGGTCACATGATTATATTGTCTTAGTCCCATAGCAGCACTACATGGCTACTTATATATCAACTGAAAATGAGAATTTCTCAGCGGTGTCAAAAACCTGCACAGAGGTCTCAGTTGTTCTAGACACCAATCTTAACTGTGATGTACGAGATTTGGACTGTGGAGTGTGTTAGCTGCTTCCCCCTCCCATCATCTCTTAATGCTTTTAAACAGGATCTGTTCAAGGAATAGAGTTAAATTCCCAGAGCCCCTGAACAAAACATACATGACTCACTTCCTCTACATATTGAAGCAGTTTATTGCTGCCAAAAGAAGGGGAAACTCAGATTGTTTTTAGCATTTTGCTCTGCCTCTGTAAAAACTGACTGTGTTTAGGGCAAAAACTTTTCCTCTCAGATTTATTCAGTAATGTCTATCATGTTAGTTTATTTTTCTTGAAATTAATCTTTTGATGGGTCAGTTTATATTTTTTAATTCTCTGCTTCACAGGAGCGTGTGCGAAATCACAAGTACAGAAGTGTTGGGGACTTGGAAAAGGATATTTTCCTTCTGTGTCACAATGCTCAGACCTACAACCTAGAGGGATCTCAG
Source organism: Menidia menidia (assembly GCA_907169785.1). Classification (NCBI taxonomy): domain Eukaryota; kingdom Metazoa; phylum Chordata; class Actinopteri; order Atheriniformes; family Atherinopsidae; genus Menidia; species Menidia menidia. The sequence goes on from CAJRST010003335.1 coordinate 14,015,270, forward strand.
GTAAACCCCCTTCGGTCCATTGCAGGTGACAGAATTGTCTTATAGTGGATGTAAAGGCATCATGAAAAACTTTGTGTGGGTTTACTGCTGCAGATCTATGAGGATTCAATCGTCATCAAGTCTGTCTTTGAGAGTGCAAGACAGAGAATCGTCACTGACGAGGAGCGGAAAGAGACGGTTAGCACCAGTCACAGCAATAATGGCGGAGGAGCTGAAGATCAATTTGTTCCATCAACAGGTGAGAGCTATTGCTTATAAAACCGAAAGTGAAAAGGAGATGAGAATACGCCTTTTCTTTGGCTTTCTGGTTGTTATTGTGATAGCATCTCGAAAATTACAATGCAGTGGTGTGCATCAGACTGATCCAATTTACTTTTCTTTTTTTTTATATTGTCACCAGTGAAACCATTAGCGGTTCAGATAAAAAAGGTGGCTAAGGAGGAGAAACGCAGAAATACCATGACCAAGATGCTTCACAGTGATTTAGACAGCGATGAGGATCCAGAGGATAACACCACAAAAGATGAGGGTTGAGCTGGAGGACCATCTCCTTTTTGTATTCTTGTTCATGTCTCACTTTGCCACATCCCTTTACATTTCTTTCTTTTTTTTCTTTTAATCAAAAGAAAGGTCTATGAAAACAAAAGTGGAAGGACCACTCAAAAAAAGAAAAAGAGTCACTGGCCAAACGGTGCTTTTACCTAAAAATGACTCACCTTTCAAAAAACATGTTGCTGCACAAAGTGCTGTTCTTTCATTCAGCTGGTCTTTAAACATTTTTATCTGCTTTGGTTCCTGTGATTGCTTCTGCAGATATTATGTAAAACACCTCTCTCATGACTGTTTTAAACGAGTATCTTTGATTGTATGAAATGCCTTCATTTGTCCTTGGAGCATGTAATTTATCTGGCTCTCTGAGAAGAGCAGAAGTTGATGAGAAAGTTGATGTGTTCAGGACTACAGAATTGAAGCACAGAAAAGTCTTTTTAAAGAAACCACGAGAAAACTTAACAATGTACATATGTTTAAAATGAGTGGTTTTAGAGATGATGCATCTTTGATTGGGGTGGGGGGGTGCAAGTAATACGTTGAAGTGATTTTACAAACACAATTTCGCATTTTATCTGTTTCCGATTCTCGATGGAATCATTTTATGGTCATACCAAGGATGCTCAAGTTGAACATTTATATCTCTTGTGCTTCAGTATATCAACATATTGTATAGTTTGTGTGAAAAGAAACTTTTCATTTACTCTCCTAACTCTTGGGGAGGATGGAAGACATCATTGTTAAGACAATCCCTCTAAACATGTATCACTTGCAAAATAAATTTTACCATAAAGTCCTCAGATTGTTGATTATTGCTGTCAGATCATGAATTGTATTACATGTCTAACATTGCTGTTTATAATTAAAGTTGAAGGTTAACTTTTCTCACAGATTTTTTTTCACTTTCATAATTGCATCAGTGCTGTATGGGTGCTGTATTTTTCAGAATCTGTCAATAGGTGGTGCAAGAGAATCGTTTGGCAGCATCCGTGATGGGTTTAGTGTTTCTAAACTATTTAAAGTAATTGTATCACTTTTCATTAACCTGTCAGCCTGTCTTGCTTTATTTGTAATCCCAGTGATTCATGTTCAGTTGCAGATGAGTGTAAATGCTGAGCTGCAGCCATTATTTTAACACATAATGTTTTTAAAAAATGAAGTTGTGCAACCATACATTGAATGGTTCCAATCAAAAAGTACACAGGTCGTTAAATGTTACTGAATCAGAATCAAAGGCACAGTTTTCTCACTGTATGATTTTTGTTATTTGTCTCTAATTAGATATTTGTGTTACCAACTGTTGATCCTCCAAAGATGTTGAATGTTTGTTTTGGGAAATTAATTCAAACTTCAACGTGGATGTATGCATTTTACAAAAGACCCATGCATTAACTATCTACCAGCTTTTATATCATACTCAAGAAGCAAAATGTATGCATTTGATGTTTGAATTTTGATGATCGATTTTCTCATGCATATAAATCCTTTCTCACCAGCCTGCCTGCTTCTCACCCCAGATCACAGGACAGGCAATCTTTGTCAGTTTTGCAACCAATCCATCTGCACCCAATCCCCTAAAATACTTTTTAAGGGATTTTCCTCAATTTTGAAATGCAAAATGTTTCAAATCTCATCCCGATTTATATGGAAAAAAACGGTATGTGGACAAAATATGGTTTGGCTAATGACACAGAGATACAGTACATGCAGCTCAGCAAAATGGGAACATAAGCAGAGCCTCCCCCAGTTATCCATCCATTTAATAAGAACATTTACATGTCAGAGAAGATTTCATTCTGGAGGAATATGATCAAGTGTCTATGTGGTGGAAAATAAAAGGAGGGGTGTGACGGCATGACCACGTGATGCCTATTCAACCAAATACCTGCTTGTAATGAGACACCGAGCCCAACATGTGTCATATACGAGTCAGGTTTCGTTTTTTCTCTTTTCATCTTTTAAAGCACATCATCCAAGGAAAAGTGATGGTAATATAAAATATACATCATCCCCTCCAATCAAATGTGCATCTCGCCTTTCGCAGAATGTGACATGGAAATCTAAATTCATCTGTGTACAGCACTGAAATATGTTCCTTGACATCTGATCACACAAGTGTCAGGTGTATGGTTTCTGACAGATGTTTAGAGATTTATATAATGTCCTTGGTGTGGAGGAGCTAAAAGCTGTGCAGCCACACACTGAACAGCTCTGGAAAACAAAACAGCACGCCGTGTTGAGCGCCTCACATAAAGCAGCACGCAAACCTAATGGAAGGGCGTCTACAGCTGTATTACTGAAGGTGGAGGCACTAATGGTTTCTGGGGATTAGTGGGTCCAGAAGGTAACTTTAATCTGTTGGGATGACAGTCCATTTTCTCTTTGCCCCCCCAAGACACACGTTTAATAGACAGTTAATGTGGTCCATTTCAGTCTGGGTTTTCACTAATAACCTGAGGTCGATCACATTTCTGTCACTGTCTGTGTTGATGGAAGCGTTGTTAGCATCAACACGGATCATGTCATGCCAGTTTTCATGTTTTCTTTTGCTAGATCTGTGGACCTCCATAGTCCCTTATCTTGATTCTAAAAGTCAGGGACTCAAAGGTTTTGCTTCCTTCTGTTGCCTGTTTCACTAAGATGATAAAAAGCAACTTTATAGTCCGAATTTAAGAGGCATTCTGATTATCCGTTGCTCTGGCCAAGTGTTATAACAGACAAAGATATTGTCCCATCTTGAGGAAATGAACTGAAGACATCAAGTTATCTTATTTCATTTTGTGTTCCCGATCAAAAGGAAAAAAACTCACTTTGAATATTAAAAATATATTTGCACTCAGATGTCGTGAAGGGATGCTAAACTTTTAGCCTAAAAATGATTGTTAAGAACAACCATTTCAAGCGATCAGTGCAATCAGTCTTTTGCAGATCTCAGCTTGGTTGCCCCTCAGTCACCAAATATACTCTGCCAACTCTCTCAGTTTTAATGGTGCGTCTGTCAGCCACATGTCTCAGGTCCTGAGGCCTCTTACACGTTTTCCAGTGCTTGTCTTCCATTACATGTATATTTTGGGTTATCGTCCAGTCAGAGAAATGACACAAACATCTAGCTATAAATGCGATCTTTGCACTCCAGCTCTGACAATTTCTTCTTGTCCATCTGTTCTTTGGCTTTTCAGTGATTTGTGATATAGTGTTGAATGCTAAACTTTTCACACTTTAAAGCTCTAAAGTTGTATTATTTTCCAGATGACATTCTTTCGATGACTTATACCCACATTTAAAACATACATTTTTTTTGTATTTTCTTAATGCTCATTGCTTAAATAGGCAACAGTATCTTTTTAATCACCCAAGCTTTTGTCAGACAAGCATTTGGCTGACAACCCTGTAGGGTCATTTCATGCTGTCCATCTGTCCTATAGGGATAGCAAAGAGCACTTAATGGCTCTTCATTAGACTTACTCTGCAGACAATAACTGTCCAATCCCTTGTTGCTCAATTAGTCATGTAATGTCCTTCAGAAGAGTGAGTGCACACTATTATTTAAACTCGTCAACCCCTGTTGACAGAGACCTGCAAAGCAGTCTTTTAAGATTTGTCAACTGTCTATATTCTGGTCACTGATGCCAACTTGACATGTCATATTCAGTTGCTCTCAGGAACACTAGAAATGTCTAATTCCTTTTAGTGCAATTATTCATAGTTGGTTGTTCCCTGCATGAAGAAAGACCCACAACGACACGTTTTTTAAAGACAATCTCAAGTGCATAGAAGAACTGAAGGCAAAAAAAAACGTACATGTTTAAGATTCTGTTTTTTTACCATATATTTCTAACACAGAATCGTTGGCATTTTGCATGGTCTACTAAGGGCATCCCTATGAACTCCCTACACTGTTGGGTATGTGATGAATCTGTACACAAGATGACTCAACATGATCTCAAGATAGAAAAATGGATGGATGGATTTATGTAATGATAGAGAAAGGTTGGTTGAAGAGTAAACAAATGGAAGGAGGACCTTCTGGATCAGTACTTTTTAGTTTTTAATTATTTTCAGATTCTATTTCTTTTTATGTCCCTGCTCACTTTGAAATATACTCTTCAGTGGGTTGTTTCATCAGTTTGCCACTGAAGTCTTTTCTCGGTTTTCCAAATTTGTTTGGAAATATTCTGTAAATCAGTGCAAGAATACATAGGTATGTCTGTAGCATCAAACTACAAATAACATTATTCACATTTTCTTTTACATACATCTCACAAAATAACATTTATTAGCAGGTTGTTACACAGAAATTATCACAATTCTGTTCAAATTCACTGAAACTTGCAAAGTCATGAATGATTTACATCAATGCCTGCTAATCACAAGAGATCCCAAACAACAGGGTATCATTAAGACATAGGCACAAGCACATCATGTCCATTTATCATATCGTAGCAGTAACAGTAAAAAAAACTTTTTCCAATGGTAATGCGACAAAATGAAAATACCCCACTAAGTGTTATTGCACTTAATCATATAAGGGGAGAATTTCCGAGAAAACTGACATTCACAATTACAGTGTTCCAAAATGAGTTTTTACTGTATAGACTTTTCTCTTTTTTGTTGTTTTAAGTGCAATAGTAAATTTCATTATATTAAAAAACAAATGAAGAATAAGTGCACATACCATTTGATTGGGCCTTCATTTAATTGATGAACGTAAATTTCAGAAAACATATCTGTCACTGTGCTACTTTTGTTAATTTTTGCATTGGTTTAAAGTACACATGAGTGAAAGGATACAATAAATGTTTTTGTAATGAAATGGACCACTGCATTGACATTGACCCGTCTCATAAGAGGGTTCCTCCAGGTCTTTATGGTCTCCTCCAAAAGTCTATTATATGTTGCCTTAATTACATAATAAAATATAAATCATGAATAATACATCATATACATTTTGTCCACAAATGTGACTTTGTGTTTAGTTGATGAAGAACCTTGCTTTGTGTGAATGGTGGCATCTTTAAAATGATAAAATTCCCATAGTTCTTCAAATGTTTTTTATTTTCTCTCAGAGCTTTATACCACACGTCCTGCAGTCCCTCTTTTTCTGACTGACACTAATATGGTGTGTTCATTACCAGTTGTAGAAGTTGTTGTGCCCTCTGAGGAACTTAAAACAGGAGCGAACATGTTTGCTTTCCAAATGAGCCAGCTCCTTTGCGTGGATGTCACAACTGTCAGCGTATTGCCACCTGCCCGAGGCACTGGAGTGAGGTCTGGAATCTGAGTGGGCTAATTCCCATCGCGCTGACACGCACCTTAGCCTCAACAATCCTGCCACATTAATATCACAAATGGTTACATTTTATAATTTGAGAAAAAATTGTCACATAAATAAACTTTTTCTTTTTAAATCACATTTCATATTGATATGTAGTAATATTTTGGATGTTTGTGTTTGTCTTTCCTTATTTTTCTTTTTTTATCCAATATCTTTCAACCTTTCAAGACTTCTACAGCCTCACTTCTTTTTTCTCAGTTTGATTGGGAAACTTGAAAATCTTTGCTGATTGCTTTGACCTTTCAAATGGTTGGCACTTTGAATGCTACCAGACAGCTTGTTTTTTTCCCCAACATTATAAGAAATAAACTCAAAACAATCTGCTTCCTTTGTTTTGTACCGTAAATCAGGTTTGAGGCCAATTTTGTCTTATTTTTGTAAAGGAGTCTTAATTTATGAAAACAATAGAAAGAACTGTGTCAGGTCAATGATTTTTTGTCGGTACAGTGCACAAGCTGGAGTCCAGCATTGCTCTGTACAATTCAAGTCTGTTCTTCTGACGACAGTGTAATAGCTGTTGAGCGATTTCTTTAAACCTCGTGACATGCTGTTTCCATGGTTTCTTGAGAGGTCATCAAAGTGGTTTGACTGTACATTCGGAGGTTTGTGACAGAACAACTTTACACAAAATAGCTTCAGTTGTTCCCAAGCTTTAAATCACATTCTCTCATGACCTGAAGAGAGTTTGATTATCTACTCATTGGGTGTATTTTTCACCCTCCTCAAAGTGCAACAGATGACCCACCAGAGACACGGGTGCCTGTGAAAGTGTCTAAGCTGTGCACAGTCTAGTTAAATCTGAGACACATTTTCCAGGTCTTCCAAGATCAAATCCTGTTTGTTTACATCTTTTCTATCAGCGAAAGAGTCACCCTCCTTTCCATTTCCTATTCGCACCGATCCCACTCTTGAGCCTGATCTGCTGTGGTTGGCGCGCTGAACTGGGAGCACAGCGTTTCCTCTGATCCGATGGGAGATGGTCCTCTGGCGCACGATGTCGACGGAGCACAGCTGGAATTTGAAAGCCGCCTGAAAGCCTCTGCGGAAGTTCTCATTGAAGAAGCCATAGATAATGGGGTTGACGCTGCTGTTGAAGAAGGCTAACCAGTGAGCTAAGGGATACACGTAAATATTAATGATGCGGTATTGGTGCTCTGTCAGGCTGGCGTAGTCGCTCAGCATCATCAGCGTCCACAGAGGTAGCCAAGACAAGATGAATAGCAGAGCGACAACCAGAAGCATCATTATCACGCGCTTTTTCTTCCTTGAGATTGTGTGACGACTATCCACACTTAATTTATTGTTGTCAATTCCCTCTCCAGGTACAGCTCTGCCGCCCCTTGTGGGAGGAAGAGCGGTCTTAAATAGGACAAAGCCAATTCGGGCATACATAATCACAATGAGGCTGAGAGGAGCGAGGTAGATGTTTGCAAAAAGGACGGTGGTGTAGATTTTCCGCATCTCCTGACTGGGCCAGTTCTCACGGCACCAGTAGAAAGGACGGGTGTCGCTCTTGGGGCCAGCGACTATTCGCACAGTCTGCTCCTTTGTGACCTGGAGCATGACCCCTGACGGACACATGATGAAGACAGCCATGACCCATATGATGATGATTATTAGCTTTGAGGTGCCAATGGTTAGCTTCTGCTTGAAAGGGTAGACAATGCAGCGGAACCTGACACGAGAGGGATATCGAAGTAAGTGCATGAGGGCAATCCCATCTTTTTAAGTCAAACACATGCATGCCAAAAATAAGCAGAGTTAACTCCACTCACCTGTCAATAGCTATTGCAACTAGAGTGAACACGGACGCAGAAACAGATATTCCTTGAACCATCCCACTTAGCTTGCATACAATCCTACCGAATGGCCATCCTGCAAAAAACAGAAAAAATCAAATTTGCATCGGTCTGTCCTGATCATTAAAAAAAGCTTCATTTCCTGCACTTTACAAGGTGAGTTTTTATCTCTACCTGTTATGATGTTGTCCACCAGCGTGGTGGGCATGCAAAAGATGCCAACCAGCAGGTCACTGATGGCAAGGTTCAGGATGAATAGATTGGTGACCGTGTGCATGTTTTTGCTGCGCAGCACAATGAAACAGACCACGCCATTGCCCAACATGCAGACAACAAAGATAAGCAGGTAGGACACGGTGAAGACCGTGGCCACGGAGGGTTTGTGGAGGTAGAAATCCACATAGGTGATGTTCTGGTTGGTCAGTGTTGAGGAATTGGAAGGGCTTAGGTCATCCAAGGTGCTGTGGAATGCTGGATTCTCTGTCATGATGATTTCTATATCTAAGAGAAACAGAAATTGAAAGCCAGACTCTTTGATGCATCTTTTGGAAATCCCATTATGTGTTTTCAATGTTTACTTCCCCCAATAAGAGAGCACAACTATATGTATTGTTCTTGTGAGTGTGTTATCATGCAGACCGGAGAGGTAAATCGATTGTTGCCACATTAAATTATATAACATCCCAAAAAATCGATAACTGAGTTTCTGCGAGTCTTGATTCAGTCAAGCACATGTTCTTGCATTAATAACGGACAGACCAATTTGAACATGTCTCACCTACAACAATCAGTCCTGACCTCTTCCTCTCAGTTTCCTCTCCTGCCTCAGTTAGACAATGACCCTTCTGAAATCTCTCTGTATCAAAACTCTGCCATTTATTAAATTCAGTTTGCAATTTTGCAGGACTTTTAATTTGTCGCTGTATACATAATTAAGTGGACGTGTACAATATACTCAAAAAAGTGCTTCAACTGGAATCAAGGCTGAGACCAACCAAAGTGTAAAACCCAGTATTTTGAGAAGATTTAAGGTTTAGGTTCAAGAGGCAGGTGAAATTTACATCTCTGCACTATTTGAGATAAAGTCATCCATACATATTTTGGTGGGTCTTCATCCTCCACAGCTACTGTTTCTAAAAAATTGTCAATTTTTTCTGTCTACATTTTTTTCCAATTAACAGATCAAAAGTAACTCAGCATTGATAAGCTTTCATGATTGTATCTATTTCATGTGATAAATCCAGAACTTGTTTTTCATTCACATATTTCAGATAATTCAGTTCAAGTCTTTTCATTGTCCGACATGACTGCGTTTCTGACAAACAAGGAAAGGACTCATATGTAGTTTAAAACATTCACAACAACCCCTGACAAAAACAGGAACCCAGACAGTGATGCAACTCTTTGTCCAATAATATTGCCCTTGCAATAGCAGCATTAATGTAAACGTGCAGCTGTTTTGAAAAAGAGTTGGGAGATCTTTGAAATAAATATTGATTCATGGAGATATCCATTTGAATAGAGCTTTGAAATGATTCACTCTTGCCCATCATGTGTCCACAAATCTCAGCATGACCAACGGATAACAAAGAGAAAGATCGTCTAAATAACTGGAAAATGATCTGCCTTTACTAACACAAACAAGCCATCCAGGTGTTAGAAAAAGATAAAGGGATAATCTCTACATAAGACAGACAGAAGCTGGTCTCAAAGTTCCCAATGAATTATATGAACCTTCTTACCTTGCGGGGAACTGTATTTTAATCTTACTCCTTTTCTTTTTCCTCCAAGATGTTACATATCCAGATCACAGAAATTCCCCGTGTTAAGAGCAAAGCACCGCATGGTTTCATCTCCTTGTAATATCCCCGGCAACTGCTCTATACTCCTACAAGGCGGAGACTGCTGTAGCATTTATAAACCGAGAGGTGAGAATCACTTGGGAGGGATGTGCCGGGTGGTGTGCAGGCTGACAGAATTGCATGTTCAGAGGTGCTGTGTGAACAGAATGATTTATACATATAGTCTTCTCGACAATATGAGGCAAATGTTGGCCATCTAAACCAACTAAGACACCTGTTTCCTGTTGCATCAATGAGGCAAATGAACACTCAGGGATATCACCACTTGTCTAAGATTGTCTGCCTCTTTAATCACCGTTACTCTGATTAGGTCTTGTATGAGTAGGATCCAAACCTTCTTATTTACATGAGTATAAATATCTAGATTAAAGGTTAAAAAGACTGTGTAGGTCATTACGATATATGCATATTTAATCAAATTTTATGCAGCTTGTTGTACACGTTAGACAAAAAGTATTTCCTATATGAAGGAATGTATCTAAAAGAGGAAGAATTAATATTTCTGAAAAGTCAACATTTATAATAATGAGAATGAGATGGGAATGTGAAGTTACTTGAAAAAAAAACTTTCCCCAAAAATTACTCAATAGGTATTATTTAAAAAATGTTTTTATTCTTTTGATTCAACATTTTTGATTTTGGGACCTATAGCTCTAAATTTTTAAAAAAAGTTATATTTGTATGCGAGACAAATTCAAACAATTTCATTCGTTTGATATATTACATGAAGACTGTCAGATTGAGCACATATAGATTAGCTTTATTCACTTGGACACAATTAATAAGTGATCTGTGACTGTTTTAACTCACAAGAAACATTAAAAAGAAAAAAAAAACAATGCCAACATGGATAACTTGAACCATCTGCAATTCCTGGAGGAAGAATGCACTAAAACTGAGACAATGAGCACAATCTGGACATGCAGTCAATGCAGGTCTGTGAACCTTGGAGACCATGTCATGAGAGAGATGCACAATGTGAACAGTCAGGTTATTAAGAGCATTAAAGCTCTAAAGTTAAGAGGCTGCTGAGTAAATTGTAGGGTTTAATGTGTGTAGAATGCTCACAGCACTTGTTAAAAGATTTTTTAAAGTCTTTTTAACTGATTAAATTAATGTATTGTAACATGGACACACACACATATATATATATGAATGCACATATATTACTTTGACCCCGGGAAGGAGCAGGAGGTAGTTATTACTTCTTTTCATCTTGCCAGAGAAGAGAGTAGTCGCTCATAATAATGAGCCACTTTAATTTCATTAGCACAGACTTGAGTCCTGTGATCACGGAAACTATGCAGCTTTTCTCTCTTATCTTTGCTGTGTGACTAAGCAATGACCACAAGTGGTGATTCTAAATTAAACTGGCGCCATTAGCCTTTTTGCTTAGCCCATAGTATGAAATAGAAGTAGCTCTTATGTTTGTTTATAGTATTGCGCTGCTTAAAACTTGGAAAATTACAGCTTTTCTTGATCATTTTAAACAAAAGAATCATGGACAGTGATCCTGCCTTAGCTAACTTGTAAAGCTGCTCAAGAGATGTCTGTTGAATCCTTTGAAGAAAAACCATAAGGCATCAAGACTTAATCTGAATCCTGCAAAGTAGCATGTGGACATCACGTGCACATCAATCTGCCCACATACATACGTGTATACATACATATACACACACACATACACACATCTCGGTTCAGACTCCATTTCCAAATCCATCTAAAACTGTCCTAGTGATTCAATAAAAAACACAAAACATCTTTAGAAAAATCACTTGGACTCTTTATTGTCGTCACTTAAAATACTACTTTATAGAACAACACTGACACTTTGTTCCTTCAGAATAACCTGTGGTCATTTAAACCCATAAGACGAGTGTATAAAATTGGTTTCAGCATTTCAGCAAAAGTATAACAATTATCTGAACAGAAAGAGCTATAAAGGTTCTACACATTCCACAGAAAGTGGAAGACAACATGAGTGTCTTTAACAGTCTTCTGCCTCACATTTTGACAAGTGTGACGCATGGATCAAAGCCCTGTGTATGACAATACAGAAAGAAGACTGATGGTGCATCTCCTTGTTGTCAAGGCATTTAAAAAGACAGCGGTATTACACATTTGTTAAAAGATATGACATTTATAGAATTGATCTACTCATTTCTCTGATGTTTCAAATTAAAGATTTTTTACTTCACTGCCAAATGGAATGGGTATACTGTGTTGTCATTAGTGCATTATAAATATGTCCACAGACCATTTACCTTTCACATTTTAAAACACAGAAAATCTTTAACGGTGATATTGGATTTGCTTGATTGAAAATATATAAAGTTACAGAATTTTATAAGGAGAAGTACTTCAAGCTTCCACTTCAAATTGCCAGATGCTGGAAAAACACAAATTCTTAGATACAATTAATCTTAAACATGCTTAAAAGATTTAATTGTTTGTCTGTTAAGAGAGTCACATTAAAAACTTTTCGTCCCAACTTTAAAATTTAAAACATCAAAAAATAATATATTTGACAGATTAAAGAATGCCATGTTAAGTTGTTGAATGGAAAACAAAAGCATTAACTTCTGGTCAAACAAATGCTCTTACTTGTTTCAATATTCACAAAAATACAATATTTTAAGTGTCATAAAAAACAAAACAAAAGTGAAAGGACGAGTTTAGAGAAGTTTAAAAAAAAGTGAAAAATCAGTGTTTGATCTTAGATGATTGCACAATATTGTATAAATGATATCAAGTCTGGCACCTACAGAAGATAAGAGGTAGACCTACATAAATGGTATACATCTAAAATTCCCTAAAACAGGGGATATAGACCACAGAAAGAATTTGTTTCAAATTTCCATTAGTGGTGATGTTAAAGCCATATGTATTTTACTGTGAGTTTAGAAATAATAAATATCGAACAAAGGAAAGGAAAGATAAGGAATAAAAAAATAGAAATTCCAGTTTGTGCTGTTTATATGCCAATGGTGAATAGCTGATAAATAATAATATGCCCATACAGTGTGAAGAACTAATTTAGCCGTGCATAGATGTGTTATGTCAGTCTTCTGTTCAGGGATCGCAGAGGACGACTTTGGAATTCCCTGTGCATACATCTAACTGAAGTACCGCCACTAAAGTTTTATCTCAAGTTTCCAGCAGTTGTGACTTAAACTCTTCCGAAGTAACTACCAAAAACAATAGTAAGAGTAAAAATGTGTTATATACGATGTCATTTATAAATTAAAAAAAGATTAAAAACCTTGAAAACCATCTAATATATACAAGGTGAAATTAATTGTATTGTAAATACAACGCTATCCATTTTTCTACAAACTTCTTCATCATGGACCTATGATGATTGCACAGCTTTTGATTGATGGCTGATCAACCATTGAACACATACTTTACTGAGATACTGATGTCTGATCAAAACTGCACACAAATGGCCTTTTTTCTGTGAGACACCTCACAAATGGAGAATGGCCAAACAGATCATCCATATGCCCTCATTAGAATTTAGTACCAATGTTTATAGACACTCACATCCAGCTATTTGGATTTCAATCACCATGTGGATAATATTGAAAATACCATTAAGTAGCGGCACTGTGGTAGACAATAAGAGGATGGCTATATTTGTAGTGTTGTGATGTAACTTTTTTTTTCACAGTTCAGTTCTGGAGCCCTTCATCCAAAGGAAACTATTAGCTTCCTGGTCTATTCAAATCTGAGATGAACCATGTGTGTATGAACCGCTGTTGAGACTGAAAGAGAGAGAGAGAGACACACACACACACACACATAATGTTTTATCCACTGAAATTCAGACATTACAATTTGATTCTAATGTAAAAATACTTGCGCAGAATGGGGTACTCACTTACAAAGTAGAAGACTCAAAGTAGTGCTCAGCACGGTGAATGGGGGTCAAGGAAAGTCTGCGATGGAGTTCCTGATAGAAAAGGAGACAGAAAATGTTTTTAATTAATCACAAAGGCATCATAAAATCCAAAAAGAGGACACATTTGACAAAAAGATAATAGGAAAGCAGGCACTGCAATGCTTCATTTAGCAAATTAAACTTTAAAAAGCTTGTCAGAAAAAAAAAAAAAGAAAAAAAGAGAGAGAAGCTGGTAACAGTTCTAGCCAGAAGATTGGAATTAGTATGAGAGGGTCAGTATGACAGGGCTCATGGGAGCAGAAAGCTTTGAGAAGCAAAGGTCCGAGCGAAGAAAACCCTGGCTAGTACTCACTATCCAAAGATTTATCCCCCAACATGGGCTCCTGTTCCATCATATCCATTGAGATTTTTATAGTGGGGACATTTTCATGGTAAGGGTAGTCAGACTGTGGGATGATGGAGGAACAACATTAACACTCACAGATAGTTTGCTTTGAGGTGAGGATCTACTGGAGGGTGCACAGGAGATCACATGTACAACATAAAAAGGTGGTGTGTATTTTCTCTTCGCATAAAAAAAAGGTTGTTTACTTACAAAGTCCATTTCACTGTCAATGCTCCCCTTCTTCTTATTTTTCTTTTTCTTCTCATCCTCTTTCTTCTTCTTATCTTTCTCTGGAATGACGTCGTCCAAGTAGCTGAGGTCATGCTGGGAGAACAAGTAATCCATGGCCTTTCGGACTGCAACCAACGCCAAAATCTATGAACGGAGACGTGGTTAAATCATCAGCTCAGCTCCATTTGCTATCAGCTGTATATCAGCAGCGTCTCACCATGACGGGGAAAATGATGGCAGCCACGGTCGACTTGAGAATCCAGAGGAGGGCCAAACACAAAGCCTGGATGAAGGTGAAGAGGTGGATCCGTCTCTGGGGGACGTGCCGCAGGTAGATCAGGTCCGGCTGGTGCTTGGCAGGCATGAGGAGCAGCTGCAGGCGATCCATGAACTGACAAAAGCAAACGCAAAAGGTGGAGAAAGTGCGGGCTCAGTATACATAATTCAAAGTTTCAAAGAGAGTGGGAGACGTATGTAAGTTATATTTGTGAAAGCTGTTTTTTTTAGCACCAAGTTAAGTCTACAGACATACAAAAATGTTATTTTTGTAAATGTCTACACAGATACATACAAAATACTATAAATCACTTATGTGATGTGAATACATATGCAATAGGCTGTTTGACTGTGCTCAATAAAACATTAATCAAGGACACTGGCCACCTCTTTCAGTGGAGTGGACCTACTCACCTGGACACCATTGAGGGATGCCACACCCATATAGAGGAATACACCGTATAGCACAGGCATAGGTATAAACTGCAGGGAAGAGAACACAATAAAAAGGCATTTACATCAAGTGTGACTGCCTGCAGGTGGAAAAAAATTGAAGCAGACAAACTTTTTAAGTTACTTTAATTTGAGCATCTAATGCTTGTAAATAAGTGTTTGTATTTCTGGAATCGCTGTGCTGTTGAAATAAGCTTTTCTAGGAAGGGTCATATCTCTGGTTTTATGCATAGACATGTACATGTGACATATATATAAGTTACATTGTTTTTTTGCTAAGTCGTCTACTTTACAACAACAAAACAGGTTACTTTAAAAGCAGCAGGTAAAATACACTGTAGTCAGACAATAAAATTGCAAGACACTTTAGGTGGAAATATTTTAACCAAATGATGGTGAGGTGTGAAATAGTCATTTACAGTAGAATCTGGAACATTAAATGATGATGGGGTGTGAAGGACATTTCCAGGTCAGTAAGTACATTATAGAAAATGCCCACAGGGGGGAGCAGCAACTCCAGCAACCTCCAATAAGTTGCTCCACTTTCTTTTGTGTGGCAGCTTAATGAGGGAATGGAAACTCATGAAAGCACTCGGCTGCAATTAGAGCTTACGGCCAAGATGTACATGCTTATTTCACATTGAATTACTTCAGCTACAGGAGCATCTAATCCAATGGATAAAAGACTTTAAATTACGTCAAATTTTAGAGAGTTGACAGGAGTTTGTCCTAAAAGAGGCAGACAGTAATCCATTTTCGTGGAAGAATTAAGATGTTGGAGCTTTACCTTGAGGATGGGAGCCATGAAGACAGAGAGTCCCGTCAGGAGGAACACAAAGATACCCGTGACTCTTTGTTCCCTGAAATAGTGGAAAAATACTACTTAAATAAGCAGATCAGGTCTCAACCCAGTGTACAAGATGAAATATCATACGTCAAATGTGTATCTTGGTGATATAGTGAAGCTATGAGGCCTAACTTCCAGTTCTTTATTCTGATGGAAAGAAGTGTACAAAAAGTGTCTGAAACAGCATAGAAAATAAAACAAATGAAGGAAAGAAAACAGTCAACAGCGCTAAAAATTCACGTTACCATTATAAATAAGTTTTACAAACTTAAAAAAGTCATTTATTTACATAAATCAACTTCAATATCAGCTTGTGGCATGCAAGTCTTCTGTGTGGGTAACGACTTTCTAAATGAATTCCACCATCTGATGTGCGCAGGACTGTCCGTTAGGCCTGTCAACAATGTGTTCTCTCACCTGACACCTAGAAATTTGGGCTGCTCTCCAGGCGCTGATGTCTTTGTCTCCATTTTTAGAGAATCGATATGGGCGATGGATATGACGGTGGCAGCCACATACCATGGCAGCCCCATGAAAGAGCAGATAATCATCAGGACGGCCACCCAGAACAAGTCCAAGTGATACCCCGCCCCTTTCTGAAGTGAGACAAGAGTAAAAATTTGTAAAAAGAGATGTAAAATTGTTTACTATGTGTATTTAGGTTTTCCTGTTTCTTTCACTGTGTTTGATAAAAGCCTAAAGGAGAGCTGTCTTCTCCCATAGATGCCTCGGTTGTACCTATGCCTATTCTCACTTTACTTAACGATATCACTGTAAAACATTCCAACATAATGCCTAACTATTAACCAAAGAACGAGAATAATGACTGTCGAAATGCTCCAGAGCAGGAATACATCCAAAATTCTATTTATCCAGATATCAAAATTACTAGAAGCAAATTCTCATGAATAAGCTATAATTCTAGAAACAAATTTTAAAGAAAGTCACTAAATTTGAGAACGGAAACAAAAAAGACTTACTTTGTTGAGTGGAAAGTCAACTAATTTTAAGAGGTTTTAAGGCTCCATGGAGACATATAATGGCATTTATGAATTGCTTTCAACAATCTGATGTGGTGTACCAACCTTGAGTTTGTGCTCTTTCCTGTTGACGATCACGGCAGTGATCTGCTGGTCCATAAATATCAGAATAGTAACCAGAAGGGCCGGGACTGCAGCTGCCAGGTACACCCACCAGGGGTTTCCTCCGAAAGGAGGAATAAACCAGCCCCTCTTTGGACTTGTGGGCTTGACAGGGAGAAGAAGAGGATGGTTAGAGAGTCCACCTGCAGATGCGTTATGCCTGACTAACACTAAATAGTTTCTGAATGCACACCAACTAAATGTCAGAAGAAGGCTACAATTTATAGCAAAACATTAAAAAAATGACAGACAATGCTCAGAACACGTCCAGGGATCAAATTTTCTTTTCAACATTACAAAGTATGAGATTACTGGTGCATCATTACATGACAGGAAACAGTGAATTAAATTTTTGTGCTCAAACAAAGCTGGGTCTGTGCAAGCGACTACTGGACCATCTGTTCTCACATCACCTGTAATCGAGTTTTACCCGCTCCTTTGCCAAGGGCTGGGTGTGTGGGTCTGCGAGCTGAGGAACATTTAAGCTTGCCAATCTCCAAGAATGTCAGTGTCATAGTTTCAGGTAATATGTATCTGACTGGACAAACTACAAAGACTGCTTTATGTTGGGATTTAAAAGGATTACAGAGACTTTCTGGCTGAAACATGAATCATTAAGGGTAATATTCTGAAGAAGCTGCACCCAGCTGACCAGTCTCACACACACACATAATAACACTTACAACATACAGTATGTGCAAACTGACCCATTTGCAGTTTTATCTTATTTACCTTGAATTCACTAGGCACAATGAGCTTTGGAGTGTTCACACCAACAAAGGCATCCACGCCACAGAAGAGAAAAATGGTCAAGATGATTGCAAAGTCGCTGATGAGCTTCCTCACCTGGACAGAGGAGACATAAACATCAGGTTTGACGGTGTTGACAAGACGAAATGATAAATTAGCATGCATACAGACCATTAGCATCTACAAAATTTAAACCTCAAATTTGTAAAAAATAAAAATGAAATAGGAAGGAGAGAAAGAGAGAGAAAGAGAGACACATACATTTAAAAGGAACATTTTTTCCGCGAATTTGACCTGAAAGGAGTTGTTCTCTCAGATTTAGCTGAGTTTAATAAAATTTCAGGTGCCTCAAGAGAAGGGGCTACTTAAAGGGCCGAAGTCAGCGGACACAACTCTTATTTACATGAGAATTTTGACTTCCTGCCAGCATCAGTAAATCACCCAGTCAGAGGTAGGTCTATGTACCACTGAAAACAGTGCAGAAGTACCTAATGGATCTCTGCTGAAGCTCAAGGAGTTTCCCAATTAAACAGAACAGCCACCCTTTTACTCAGCTGAAAACTGCAATGTAATCGTCTCATTCTTTGTTCACCCCACAAAGACAGATGTATGAGTGTGAGAGTGTATGTGGTGGTGTTGGTGGGAAAATGGATATGGGAAGCTGTTTCACTCACTGTTGTGGGGAAGAATCGGCTCGTCTTGAACTTCTTCAGACCCATGGAACAGGCGTAGGTTCCAAAGAATAAGATGAAGGACATCAGGGTGATGTCAGGCACGTATTCACAGGCGTCTCCCATCAGAATTCCTCCAAACTTTACACACTGATCTCTTGTGAGCGACGTCCCCGTGAAATTCTCTGGCTGGAGGAATTAGGAGAAAGGAGCTATTGGCTTGAATTCACTCAATTAGATAAAAGCTTTGTAAAAAAAAAAAAAATGTATTTGAATTTTTTTCTACTAAGAAAAAACAAGGACATTACAAACCAGATCAGTACTGTTTGTCCAGGCAGAAATATCAGGTTCTGTCAAGTTGCCTTGCAAAGAGAAACAATAATATCTAATCACCATTAGAATGTATCTAACTTGTATCATCACACAGACAGAAATACTGCAACGTCATTTACAACACATACTGATAGGGTGGGTTACAAAGTGAACAGAAGTCTATACGGGATTGAAAATACTTTTATAAAATCTCATATCATCTCCAATCACAGTCCAACATGTTATAGTAATGTCCTACAAACTGGGCAACACCAAAAAGGACTGATAAGCTACAAATGTACGTGATCCTTACTACTGAGGTAGTTGCCTGTAAAAAATAAACTGGTTGGAACAAATTGGTGTCCAGTTGTGGCTAGATCTGATAACCTACGGCAGCAAAAGTGAAACTAACTTACCGAAACTGCAATGGCAGTCATACTGAGTAATCAGATTGCCATCAAATTGGGTGTTGATCGGGTTGTGTTTGGCCAGCTTTATCATCTTTTTGAAGGCGTCGTAGATGAAGATGAAACTGATGAGCGCCGAGAAGCCCTCCTCTGTGAAGCGTGTGAAATACTGCACCAGGAAGCTGGCGTCTGTGGCGACCAGCACCAGACAAAATAAAGCCGACCACAGTCCGATCCACAGCCGGAACTCCAGGTAGTCAAAGCCATTATCTCTGAGAAAAAAAGGACACATTTAGCATAACTGTGATCAGAAATATATTAGTACGAACTTAATAGAATGTTTAAAAAAAATAAATCAACAGTTACATCAGCTTCTGTCTCAAATACATATGGAGTGAATAAGAATAAGAAGATTTTATTGTCATTGAACCAGATGATTTTAAGCATGCAATTCAAGTTGATTGAAAAGTGTGATATTGTATGTTAAACAACTGTAGGCAGCCTAGCAGCTGCCAGTAACTCTGCAACCCTCCACCAGAGGACTGGAAACATTTTGGAGACACGAACGCCATAGCCTCCTCCCCCCCAGACTGTAAAATTAAATGAGTGTGAATTATTGATAATGGAACATAATCAGCATAGTGTTGGGTAATGCTAGAAGCTGCTAAATGTCCAACCATGCCAGGGAGATCCCTCATCCATCCCTCTGTACTGCTTACTAAAAACATTTCCATTCAGTGCGAATACATTTGCATTTTCAGGCCTTCAACGGAAGCATATGATGTCAGATTTCTTTCTGTACTTCCCTTAACCCACGCAACTGTAATCTGAACAGTCTGTAGCTCAGATATTTACAGTAAACACAAACAGCTCCAGTGTGATAATGCTAAAGTGAAGAAATAATGCCAAGTGAATGTGAATAATCTGTTTAAATGTCTTATGATTTAAAAGGATGCATAAGAACAGTTTTGTCAAAACAGCTTCTGTCCTTTGGGCAGACAAATAAACCTATACGTATCACCCAGTGTGATTATCTTGTGTGTAATCAGACATTTTCAAGTGAGTGAATGAGTCTGATAAGGAGCTACTTACTTGCTGAAAGTGAAGAGCAGCCTCTCAAATACAAGCACTGGGCCAGTGCTACTGAGAATAGTCAGGGGCTGACCCGCCAGCAGGCAGAACACTGCTCCTGTCAGTGCCGTGCCGAGGAAACTCTCCAACACTCCCTGCAAAAAGAAAACAAACAAAAAAACACTTACACACAAGTCGTAAAGCAATTAATTTAGGATTAAACCAACGGGAGCAAGATGGCAACATGGTGCACATGAGTAATCTATTCAAATCTACGGCTCGGACAACAACTTCTTTCATCATCCGCTCATGCATAAAGAAATTCTGTGTTCTCCACACAGCTGCAGCTCTGGCCCGTCAGGACAGACCGTCAGAACAGGACAGGCTTGTTATGTCTCCATTCATGTTCATTTTTATACTTTCAACATACCCAATGCTGAATGCTAAATGCTCGGGCTGGCATTCAGAGACAAGCATTGAGAAAGGTCAGTTCAGGGCAGGGATTCCCTCTGCTGCTTGAAGAAAAGCATTAGAGGGAAATGTGACCGGGAAGGGGGGTGTTACAGAGAGGAGGTGGGAGTCACCGAACAGCAATGCTTCACATTCAGATTACAGTGTCTTGTAATCTGGATCTGTGGTTATTTACAGCATGGGGCAAATCCCTAAGGCCGGCACTCAGCGGTCTGACCCAAAAAAAGGCCAAAGCAAGAAGCTCAATCATTAGACAACTTTTCACTCACAGTGGCTCCCGGATGAATGCACCAAGCGCCGCATGTCACTGTGCAAAAGCTGGAAACAACTCTCATAAGGAATCAACAGTTGGCTCAACAGATGGATCTAATATGAGCCTCTAAGCTCTAAATTAGCATGGCTTATCAGCTGAAGAGGCCATATTAGTTGAACATGAGGGGGCATGATGGAGCTAAAAAAGAAAACGGGGACACATCAGCTCTCGTGTCATAAAGTGAACTTGCCTGAATGAACCATAACATATCTGTAATGTTACAACAGAAAAAGCACGATACACTAAAGTTTATCAGGGTGAGAGAAAGGCTGCACACATAAATATAAGACTCCCTTTACCTGTTTGTGTAAATGTTCATCTGGATATCTTCACAGCATATGTGATCAACACAAAATTATCAAAATCATTCCAACGATTTGTTCCAAAAGCAAGATTACCAAAGTAGTGCTAATAACGTTTTCATTTGGAAGTTTTGTTCAAATGAAGAATTACTTTTTATCTTGAGAATTAATCACTTTTAATAATAATTATGTAATTATAATAATATTATATAATAACAATTAAAAAATAAATTTTCCTCCATCCTATGGCCTACTATTAAATGAGGCGAGAGAGCGTGTGTGTTTGTGTGTGTGGTCAGGGGGTTACCTGCGCGTTTTCCGTTGCATCTCCGAGTAGACCTCCAAATGTGATCGCATTGGTGACGGTACCCAGATAGATGAACAAGATGGCAGAAAGGGACTGGATATGGAGTGCGTCATAGAAGTCACTGGCAAAAAATGGAAGCTTCCTTTTGATATCCAGGACGAGGCCTCCGCAAAACCTTTAAAAAAAAAAAAAAAAAAACTCATTCAAGTTAGTAAGTGTGACTTTGTTTCATGTCAATACGTATTTAAACTGGATCAATAACACATGATGTTTTTCATGTATGAAAAAGGTAATACATAGAAAATATTTTTTCCCAAATTCCTTCTGTGCACCTAGCATCCCTTTTTACTTAAATATGTCTGACTGACAGAACAAACAAAACAAGCACCAAACATTTTGAAGCCATCATCCCTGGGGGTGGAATAAGTTTTTTTATTACTCTGTATGAAACTATTTAATATCAGGAGTGTCTGATTACCTTCTGGTGCACTGGAGCTCCTCTCCAACTTCGTGTCCCCCACCTCCTCCTCCTCCTCCTCCATGTCCTGAATCTTTGGGAGTATCTCCATTCATCTGAGGTGGGTCTAATCCAGAATACATGTTCTTCCTGTATTTTTGCAAAAAAAGCAAACACAAAGTACATGCTTCAATTAAAGAGGATGTCCGACCAGAAACCGGGATTACATCTTTTTAAATAAATTTGCATGATATTGTAAGAATTAGTTTCCCTCAAAGAAATGGAACTCAGACACACAACACTGAGTATTTTGAAGACGATAAACATTGAGTATATGTTACAGTTCCATTGGTTGTAATTGACCAGATATAAATGACCATAATTTGACATGTAGACAGGGAATAAATAAAAGGGAAAAATATTTATAACTTTTGGCAGCCAAAAAGTGCTGCCAAAAGCATAGTGTAGGGAAGATACTATTTTCTTTAGTTTTTAACCCAATTAGTGATAACTCTATTTACATTTATGAGTGATGGCTTTATTCGTTTAGACTGTGTTGTGGATTAGAGCAGACCTCTTATCTGAGGAGGGCAGAGACTTGGGTGGCTCTATTCTGATGTCAGGATCCCATTCCCCGGGAGGCAAAACGATCACCTCATCCAGGAACTCCTCGATACCAGCAAGCAAGTCCCGCCTGTCCTTTGCTTTATAAGCGATGTCATGGAATACCTGCAGACAAACAAATGCAGCCTGCCAATTAGTAATCAACAATAAGTAATCCAACATGTCCTCCATTTATCAAGAGCAGAAAATGTTACGCAACATTAGTCCACTGGAAAACTTTTCCCACTCATTTCCGATAACTGGAACAAAGAGCACAACGTGTAACCTATTGCAATTTATGGCACCTCAACACTCTGCTATGCAAACGAGAACATTTCAAACACTACCGATGACCCAATGTTCACGTATTCCTGTACTTAGCCTGCCACGAATACTACTGAGATAGATACAAGATGTGTTGACTCAAAAAACACAAACATCTGATAAACCTGTGACATGACTGTTGTGGGAGGGCCGTGAGGGTAAAGTTTAACTTGAGGAAATCCAGGAAAAAAAAAAACTTCCGACCATGTTGACATATGAGATATGCAGGGAGGAGTTGAGGCCTGTGGGAAAATGCAGGTCAGGTGCTCTCAGGATTAAGAGCCAACACGCAAGGTTTTTTTTTACATTCAATTCACACCCCGTTGGTGCATGTGAAATGCATTTATATGGCCTGGTTTTGTGGCATATGTCGCACCAGTACTAAAGGTATGTTGCTCAACAGCCAAGTTATAAAATGGGAACTGAAAAAATCCAGAGAAAAGAGAGACAGAGAGAGAGGGCTGACTGCAACCGCAGATGACAGGGGGGGAGGTTTGGGCCACACAACTCAATGAAATTGCTTTAATGCAAGTAGCTTAACCAATTCACATTTTCACAAGACTGGACACCTTACTGAACAGAAAATACAGCGTACCCAGTACCATCTCATTCATCAGTTTAAGGAGAGACTTTTCTTTTGAATGGGATGAATGAATACATATTAATTTGCTCTAAATGTCCACAATTGATTTCACATGATACTTTTTGTGTATTACAACATCTGATATTTAGAGACTAATGCATTAGAGGTCTAATGCATTACTCAACACTCCATTAAGTATATATACAGTTAACTCTAACTGTGAGTTGACTGGGCCATTTCATTTTTACAGCAAAGAAACACGAGTGAAGAGTACATTTTTTGACCAAAGCCCTTTCAGGTTATTTTGCTTATGTTATTCCCTCACAGGAAGCAAAATGAAATAACCCAACAACCGTGAGCTCATCACGTCACAACTTGCCTCATCTGACATCAGTGTAGCTATGGCTCTTCCAATCTCACGATAAGACTTTACTTTTCCTTTAGGGCCCAATAGGACAAAGAGAAATCTAGGCAACAGAAAGGAAATGTTATGAACTCAGAACAGGTTGGTCTCAGCTTTTATGTTCACAAGCTGCCGTTCTCATAGAGTACCTTGTGGGCACAGGGACTTCTGTGAGTGCCCCCAGCATGACAGCCTGCTGCAGACGAACAAACGCAATGAAGGGAGTTTCCAGGAAATCCACCTCTCCAACGAGCACATTTGAGGCCTCAGCATCACGGGGCAACTTCTTCATGAACTTGTTCTTTAGCTGTGTGGGCAGAGAATGGGCAAAGCAGGGAGAGAAAAGACTGAGTGGCCAGATAGAAATGCAACAGCGACAATGACAATAATTCAAAATGGTTAGTAACACACAAACGCTGCAGATTAGCTTTGCACAGATATGTACTGATATGTTTTATGATCAATGTTCCTGTGATTAAAATAAAATAATGTAGAAATAATAAAGCAGAGACTGACATGGTTTGCCTACCACCTCTATAAAAGTGTAGGAACACGTAGTTTGTACCCTTTCCTTGAATTATGTACAAAAGAGCAACATGATTTTATGCCTTCCAATAAACTTACTTTACAACAGTGTATATCCAAAGTCTACAAAGTTTACATTTTTAACTTGGCAAATGAATAGATGCAAACACACAGATAAGCCATAATATCAAAATCCCTGAGAAGTGCAGTTAACATAATATGGTTACATTATCTGTTGGGAATGTTTGGAAGTTACACTCAAACACTCTGCTGAACATTGTTGCAAAGCTGGCACACCTACACAGCAGCAAGAGACACTTCTGGTAGACAACAGCTAAAGGGACATCATGAAAAGCCAAAGTAAACTGGCTTGCCTTACACTTTAGATCCCGATCTGATCAGTCACTGTTGCTAATACTTGATCGCAGGATGCCACTGGACCCCAATTTTTTTGGCGTCACTTAAAATTTCTGGCTGATCAGAGTAAAATGCAGGAGGGAAGAAAGATTCACTTGGAAGGAGATGATTAACCAATCCATGGAAAAAATGTCCGAGGGTGGACCATCCTGATAAATTGACACTTTCAATAACAGTTGTTACAGTTTAACAGACTGGATTCTTCCTACATGTGGTGCATCAGTCATCACGACCGTGAGGGAGGAACTGCACAGTGGACAACAGAAACTCAGGGAAGTCTTTGTTGTCCTGCGTCATTTCATGCAGTTATAACAAAGAGACACATTAACAGGTTACCTGATCCTTCTCTGGTTTGTCAGAGAAATCACTCAGGCTGTTGGAGGTGAGGTTCCTATGGGTGGTAGTTGGACTACCTGCAGAGAGGCAAGAGACCTTAGGAATCAAAGAGGTCAGGCAAAGAGGTCAGGCTAAACAAGCAAATCAGCCGAGCAGAGGACTAAATCGAAGAAAAGAAAGGCAAGTGCAAAGTAAAAAAGGGGAGGGCTGGAAATGTCGGCTAAATGTGGCAAGGCTTAAGCTTTAGGACTAACACCAGATGGTTCCTCAACAGAGAGCAAAGCTGGGATGCATGGTCATCTGAGGTCTGCTGCTTATGTGCATCAGCACACAGGCTAAGGCAACTACTGGCAAATGAATGAAAGTGTATATATCTTGGAACTCAGTTTGGTACGTTCTGTATTATTCGAGTCAATGCCATTGATCTTCTGTTGCCAAATAAACAGTTTGTAGTATACTGCCTGTTCCAACACAGAGCTTTTTCAACACTTTTCTTTTGCCACTGTTCATCATTGCTATGAGGCAACAATGTAGCTTTCAGCTGGAGGGCCGTGACCTCACTTACAGAGGTATCCCATGCTGGAGCTCCTCATGACCTCACATGATTCCATCGACTCTTGACTTAAAAAAGGCACTGGCTGCTCGAGGGTTTGGCGGGCTGCAACACCCCGGATGCCGGAAGTCAGAGACAGCATACACCCAAAGAGGAAAAAGGAGTAGAAAAATACGAACAAAGAGATTGGAAGGGTGGAGGTAGAGAAAGAAGGAAAAGAAGTGAAAGACTGCATTAGAAAAAAAAGTGTCCAACAGAGTTGGGATGGGCTTAAGAAATAAGGAGACAGTGAAAAGTTGGAATGTTTGGCTTGAAAAGGATTTAACATGGGGGTTTTTTTGGGAGGGGGGCTGTTTTTTTTTTACCATTCTCCTGGTTTGAAAACAGTCGACTTGCACTAGAAACACTCTTGCCAATATCTGCTAGAGATCGCAAGTTGGACTTCTTGGTCTGGTGGCGATGCTTTCGTAGCAGAGTGTACATGACCTTCTCCTTCAGCTCCGCCTTCAACTGACCAGTCTCAATCTGGTTATCAGTGATCATTTCTGTTAAAGTACAGTGAAGATAGACACAGAGTCATCCTCATGTTCCTCAAAACGTTCCACGTATGCGAGTTCTGGGTCCAGCCAACCACGCTTACCGACCACCTGTGGCAGAGAGGAGGCCTCCATGTCCAGCAGGATTGTCCCCTTCTCGATGCACATTTTGAGCTCCATCAGGCTGTGTAAGGACAGCGTGGCGACATGAGGCTTGCTCCAACGCTCTCCACCCTTCTCCACTTTCTCCTCAAATTTGATCCATCTACACAACGGAGGGTTAAAACAAAATAACTAGATGAAGATTTGACAGTGAATTTGAAGGATTATGAAAAAAATATCAGCAACAAAAAGAAAACATGTTTTTGTCACAGTTCACAAGGTAGGTATGGGGGGATATGTGACAGCACAGGAACAAAAACCAAGTCACTAGACTTGGGGGAAAAAAAGCACTATCCCACCAGAATGGCTTCTGCAACTTTCAGACCACACATGGCTCAGTTATAGAAAATGGGACTTTGTATCCAACATGGATAAGCTTTGACCTAAAGGTAATACTGTGGGACAAGGATTCTTTTTAATAACAACGCCTCACATGTCACTGCTACAAAGAGCCTTTCTCCTGAGGCCTGGGGATGTGGTTTCGTCTGAGGATAAAGTATCCCTCTGGCTGAACTCTACATGCCAGCTACGGCCAGCTTACTCGGAGAGAAGACTACAGAGACTTCAAAGTGTCCATTCACACTCACTCTCAAACCCCCCCTCCGGCTTCCCAAAACAGAACAAAAAAAATTAAAAAAGGATTTGTACCCAAGAGGAAATGCTTTTGCAGAGTGAACTAATTCTTCATTAAGTGCTTTAGTGTTACTTCTTAAAGTATTGTTAATAGAAACATATACGAGAGCAACTTTGCACATCAAAAGGAGGAGTCAAAATGCTTAATAATTCCATGTGCTGGTGCCAAAATTTCATGTGCCCCAAAGTAAACTGTAACAGCAAGTCCTGTTCTGAACATGTGGGAGTTTCTGCCTTTTCCTGGTCTCACAGGCAGGTAGCACAAAACTCAATCAGATAAGAGCATACTGGGTGTTCACTGAACTACAGCCTATTTCCCCACGCATACAAAACACCAAGGGATTGTATTCCAATTTCGGAACTGTGAGGCAGGAAATTTAGACTGCACTGCCCGCAACCCTTGATGTTAAAGAGAGGTGGGGCATTGCTGACATAACAAATGTCTACATTTTAGGATGTCGGGGCCCGGTGGCTCACCTGGCCGTTTCCTTCCACTCCATCTCCTGACCATCCACTGAGAGAAGTTCATCCAACTCGGTGAAGAGCTGGGGAGGTGGGGGGCCGTCATCCTCCTCACCCAGGATAAATCTAATCCTCTCAGCAGGGGAAACTGCAAGAAATATAGTTTTAAGTTGTTACACACAATACCCATCTGCTCTGACAAAGGCCCCAACAATACAAAAAAGCACAAATTTTTTTTTAAAAAATAGCATGCCAAGAAAAGAAGGGTGCTTGAAGACACAGAGGCAACTGATTTAAAGTTGAGCTAAAATTAAAGTTTAAACCACAATAATTATCCAAAGCAGACATGCAAATCCAACAAGGAATGTGTAAAAAGAAGGGTTACGAAGTGGCAAAGTCAAAGGCCACATTTCAATCCCTTTCAAATGCTGTGGGGGTGATTTTAAATGCGCACTACGTGCATCCAGCTACTGAGAGATGGAGGAGTTGTTCAAATTTTTTCATGGTGACTGCACAAAGCTCGTCACCACAAGTATTTTTTCCCAAAAACTTATAGTATCTAATTGCGTTTGTATTCTATAATAACTATTTGCTGATGTTGTTTAGATCTAAAAAGATAATCTGCAGGTCCTGTCTCAAAGGAGGAAGTCTTGCTCTGATTGAGCCAAGAACTGAGGACCGAGGTACATTTTTACTGCTTGAGAAGGAACTTCCACCTTGTATAACACTATGATGAGAGGCATGTACACAAAAAAAGAAGAGGAAGACATTTTTACTTTGCTTTTCTTCTGAGAAATTACTCCAATAGCAAGGCTAAGAATCTCATACCCTACAGGTTTAGCAAGAAAACTTGTTTAAATTTTGCAACATCGAATCCTGATGGGTCATCAGTTTTCAAGAGGAAATCATTATTTATGTTCACACTTCTAGTAAGGTTGTGCAACTGTTTTAGGCTGCAAGAAACAGGAGTCTATTTTTCAATCGTTCTTCATATGAAGTAGTCAGGACTCTGTAGGTCGACAACTTAACAACGCTGCAGCGCGCGTAACCTTTTAATCCTGAAACAGAGTGCTGACTCTTAATTTAGGATGGTTGTTTATAAACTAGTTAAAGCTGTTCTATTATGGCAAGCACATCTAATATTAAGCTATGTGAAGGTCAGGATTAGCGGCATGAAGACAGCTTTGAATGTCGACATCATTGCGCAGTGCACTCCCAAAGAGATGCACAAGATAGTCAGGATGTGTCCAGTGTCCTTTTACTGATGTGCCAACTTGCACAAGACAGGACTTACTGAGACCACACATGCCACGATTCACATCCCGGGTCTAGAAAAAAAGGGTTATGGGAAATATGGCCTTTGATGTGGTCAGACAGCTTTACAAATGGACGGCTCCGTAGAGTTTGCAAAAATCATCAGGATTATGTGTATGTAAAACAGCATAAAAATCTAGTGTACGAGTGCCTGCATTAAACAGAGACTTTTAATCCTCGGATGCATATCAGGCAAACCAAATACTGAATCCAGTAAAAAAAAAAAAACACTAACTACAGAGTAACTACATATTTAGGTACTGCAATTGCATCTCCCAACCCTTTATGGTAAAATGTACACATATGCTGCTTGTAGGGGCTATAAATATGATTTAAGAACACATGCCAATCCACATGTCATGTAAGTAGGAAGCAACATGCACAAAGCCAGCAGAAAAATCTTTCCAAGGGGTCAAAGAGGTGGTTTAATGCTCAACAGAGGAAATATGCTTTTTCCAGCTGTGACATATCATACACAAGGGCTCTGCCCCTTCACTCAACTTTCCAAGTGTGTGTTTACACTTCACATTTCCTGAAGAGATGGTGAAGATGGAGGATGGTAGGAGCGTGTATCTGTGTCTGTCTCTATGCAATGTCAATCTAAATGTGTGTGAACGGTGTAATAGTGTTAGAATTCTACAGAAACACAAAGCAGCAGGATATATCTGAAGTTTCAGTTTGAAACAGCAAAGATACCAGCGGTCAGACAAGGGAAAAGGTGATAGCTGTCACTACGACAGAGCGGCACCGACTCATCATTGACATGTTGCACAATGTTTACTGCCATTTTTATAGAACAAAAGTTGTGGAGCTGTTATCAGTTCAACAAAGTTATTAATTACACGTACAAAGACAATTCCGTCTGTCCATGACCTCACATAAAAGGTTTATTGGTTTTGGAAAACTTGGTAGCTTTTGAAAAGGTAAAAAATATATACATTCACATTATGAGTTTCACAGTGTTAAAACACATTTTGTTGCCATGTATACAATTCTCAATGGCTTCCACTGTAACCAGAAAGTGTCAATGACATCTGGAGAGAAAGATTAATATGAGCAAACCACTTATCATATCAAGGCACTTGTGGATGACTAAGCACACAGGCTGGTTTACACCCGAGCATAAGGCACTACAGTGGATTACAGCGTCAGAGGATTATTTAAAAGCATGGCAACGACACCGAGACTGAAATAACAGCCTAAAGCTTTGCCAGCATGATTGAAAAAGTCAGGGAAAAATAAATGACCCAGGTTCAATTTTCTGCCCATTTCACCCACATGCACTATTAATTACCACAGTTTCCTTTGCTCTGCATTTGTTTGACCTGCTTTACAAATTTATACACAGTAGGCCTCATTCTCTGTACTGGTCTAAAAGGAGTAAAAAAAAAGTGGATGCAACAGCTGCTCGATAGGAAGGATATTAAAGAAAAAAAAGACAAAAGCTGTCAGATAATAGATGAGCTGTAAAGTCCCCCACAACTTCAGTCCCGATGCTTCATATTACACTTTCGCACTAAGCAGAACAGGTCAATTTGATCCGCTGCGTCTTTTCAGCGACGCATTTGTACCACAGAGAGTTTCAGACACACAAGGAAATATACTGCTGAATTTGTTCATGTAAAAAAAGAAGTATTTTTCATGCACCATAGGGACTTTGCAAATGCTTACCTAACGTTCTATCTAGAATCCTTGTTTGATTGCTAGTGTAGGAAAGACTCATCTTGATTAATATTTTACACACATTTGGCTTTGTGGTTACCAAATGGATACATTCCCCTTGTTTTGATCTGCTAAAACAATCTATTATTAATCAAATATGCATTTTTATTCTTTATTCTTTAAGCCCTCTGAAAAAAAATCATTTTGACTTGCTTGTTTGTCAGGTTGGAAGAAAGTCAACCATCTTTATGATGTTTTTTTTAAAATGAGCTTTTATTTGATCAAAGTGATCATTTATACATGATCAGAAGTACTATTTTACCTTGATCCAAACTTATTCAGGGTTACTATAATTGTTCTCACATTTCCCAGTGATGTACGAGGCAAATCCCTGCCTTTCCTCACGCTCAACTCCGGTGTTTTGATACCTTAACGATTACCCCTACCATCACAAACACCCTCCCATTACGCTGAGTTTTTAGGCTGAGCCATTCCAAAAGGTAAATTCCGTTATTGTAAGTGGTAATTGTATGTGTTGCAGTTAGAGTGCAAGACACAAACCACCCAGGAGACTTGGAACAAAATTGCAACACTGAGCAGCGCATCCAATTACAGCATTTACCCCATTTAGTGTATACTGATGCTAAATTACAACGCTGCCTCCAAAGCTGCTGATCCTTTCCCACCTGTGGTAACACATCAAAAGACTCTCTCGTGTTAAATGTGGATGTGCAAAAATGATTCTCAATCTGGCAGAAGACAGCTCTGGGAACTTTCTGTACCAGTGTTCCTAAAGTGTAAAACTTTTATGTGGTTTGCCAACAAAATCAGAGACAAAATGTGCTCTTTTTTTCCCTTCAGAATACAACTTGTCTGAATAATAATCATTTCTCTTTACTCGTGCAGATTGATCACAGGTAGTCATTCGCACTCCTCTAACTTGCGCAACAGCTTTACTTTTTCTGCTTGTCCTGCCTGTTCTGGGTAACTCCTTTTTAGCCACCTACCTACTGATCGCTTCTGGGAATCCCATCTCACAAATCCCAAAGAGCACGGTGTTAATCACTAAGGGGAAAGATAATACCCCTCTTTGTGTTAACTTTACACACTTTAAGCCAATCCAGTGTCATTTTCAGATTAGTTTGTGGTGTCATCCAGTTCCCATTCCCATGCTCCATTACTTATGTTAGCTGCAGATTTCTGCTTCAGGACCCCCTTTCTCTCTGCTTTGCTGGCTGACACCCTAACCAGCGGATTTTTTTTCCACCTCCTTTAACACAGAGGCACTGGTGTCCTGAAGGCTGTGATTTGTGGAGTGCTGCTGGAAGTTTAACCAAATGGCTTCACCAACATATAATAACTCCGGTCGACAAAGTACATTTTTCAAGCAGGTTGCAGAATAGAGCAGAACTCACCGAGGGGTTTGAGGATGTTTACGCTGGAATCATCGGTGACCTCCCCGTCGGATTTGTATCCCTCTGTACTCTGTTCGACCCGTTCCCGCTTGTCTTTGTGGCTGGACTTGCGCCTGTGGCGCCTCCTCCGGTGGTAGCTCTTAGGAACGTTCACACCAATGTACACGGTGTGGTGACCTGTGACGGCACAGCACAATACAGAACCAGGAATTAAAACAAGAAAACATTCACAGTTTAAAAGGAAACTGCGTGAACGCTGCTTAGGAGTAATCTGTGTCATCAAATACCGGAACAGAAATGTTGGTTCATCTTGACAGGACTTTAATGTGCTCTTCTCAAGGAAGGAATCTCTTCCTTGGGAAGGGCACAAATTATTATATTGGCCAACTACTTCCTGCAAAGCTGCTCTGACAGAAACGACGACTTATTGTCTCCAGGAAAAGCTATTTATTTATCCATTTACTCAGTTCAACCACCATATTAAAGTAGCATGCCTCATTGGTTTAAATAGAATCTTTCACATTTCATGGTGGTCCGCCTTACTCCACTATGGATACCTACATTGATGTGGGGGAAGAAAACAAAAAAAAAACACAGATATCCAAGAGGGAAAACAAAGCATCTAAAGCACACAAATAGCTTGAGATGCCAAGAAATCTGGTGGGATTTTCAGCATGTGAAGCCTTAAGTGGCGGTTTGTGAAATATGTAAAATTCTTGTGGGTGTCTCTGACTGAATCCTTTTGTGGCTCTATCCCATAGTCAGCAGCAGACAGGATTAGAGGGAACTTTCTGTGCAGAAATATTACTCAATTGTCTTTCTTGAATGAGCATCTGTGGTGAAATTTGTGTGTGGGTGATAGCTGAAATGGTCAGATAATGGATAGAAAATGGACATTTCAAAACCTACCACGTACACCAGGATGACAGTGAATTAGGTTTTAATCAGTGATCCTACCTTCTACTTCTTCCTCATCACAGACGTGCTTGACAAAAGATGCTCCTCTGTCCACAATAGCTTCATCCTCCATTCTAGAAGACAAGTGCAGAGAAAAAACACATAATTACTACATAGGGCCGCCTGAGCCTCCAACATTGTGAATGAAACCTAACCTACAGGCGTAAAAACACAGTCAGGAGTGTAAAACAAAGCAGTTGCAAGGGTATTCCAGGGCAGAATTCTCCTCTCTTATGTGGTATGTGGCACAAAAAGTGAAAAAAGTATAATCTAAATGACAAAGTATGAAAGAAAACTACAAACTCAGGTAGCATGTGGATCATGTTTTGTCCAATTGCCTAAAAATCATCAGTTAATCCAAAAAGGAATATGTGGAAATCGATCCTGTTTGCATATTGGCTGATGGAAATGCCACATGCAGATCTTTTTATTTCTAAATGATAATCTAATTCTAACTCGACGGGCGCGATAATCAAACATGCACGCGAGACATTTCCAAAAATCTCTTTGGTGATGACAGCTACGTGATCTCTTCTCACTTTCCAGCAGCTGCCATAACCGATGCCAA
The DNA here is from genome assembly GCA_907169785.1 of Menidia menidia. NCBI lineage: Eukaryota > Metazoa > Chordata > Actinopteri > Atheriniformes > Atherinopsidae > Menidia > Menidia menidia. Next base: position 14,048,567 of record CAJRST010003335.1, read on the forward strand.
CTTATTTGGCTGAAGATGGCCAGTTGAATAGAAGCAAGTTGGCCTGTAACACTGAACCAGCTTTTACAAGGCAGAATGCAGCGGCTCGGATTACAACACACACACACACATACATATACACACACACACACACACACAAAGAGGAGTGTCTGTGCTCCCTGACAGGAAGTACCCTGTTATATCTTGAAACTTTAAGCAGGCTGATGGAAATAAATAAGCGTATTGATCAATCAAAGAATAAATTATGTTGCAGAGCAGGTTAAAAAATGCTATCAGTTGCATTCCTTTGTGTTTAGGGATTACATTTTCCATTTCTACACTTTAAAAGTTGTACTTTAACAGAACTTTCTGCGGCCCAACAAGTAATAAATATTTATTGTTAATATATTGTCATCCAATGCAACTTGGTTGTGGGCTACACAGCTCATAAAATACGGGGGCTGGGTCTGTGCACAAATGTGCTCGATAAACAAAGTCAGGAAGGATACAACTTGTTCCTCTAATTGCTCTGCGAGCTCATCTGAATCTCCCCAGCGGATACGATATCTGGCCCTGAGAACGATAGAGGTACAAGGCTGATAGCAGACTTGTCGCTGCTCCCAGATCAAACAAATGATGAGGTGAGGCCAAGCTTGGTGCCAAATGTGCATGCAATAGTAATGGAGTTATCAGCATATGCGCACCCTCTTTTGTTTCCGACTGTTGCTTAAAAAGAAAAGAAGGTGACAAAGTTCCCACACACTTTGCATAGAGCGGGCCGACGCTATCATAGATCTCGCTCCTCGCTCCATGTTGTGCTCCACTTGTTCTCTATCTTCTTCCCCTTCTAGAACAGACCGTCCTGAAAATATCACAGCTTCAAGGTACTGCTTTTGTTAAACTGTTTTCTTCTTGGAAGGTTCGGCTTCTGACAGGCCAAGTGACACAGATCCAGTGACCCACAGAAACCTTATGAAACAAATGCGTGGAGCTATTTAAATGTATTCTTGCATATCAATTGCAGAAATATAGAAAATATGCTTTAGGGCAATACCAGAAACACAGCTCAATCGTGTTGTATTCACCTGTGCAAAAGGTAGCAAAGTGTTACACGTGCAGTATACGTGTGTGTATGCATAGAGGAGGGTCATGTGGGTCAGTTTAGGGGCCTGTAGAAAGTAATTCAACACACAAGGGGCAAAAGTTATCTCATGTTTCATGTTAACTAGAGCCCGTGGAGCCATAGCCGCACTATGGCTTGATTCAGGGAGACCCGGATGATATGAAATATCTGGGATATGCAGCAGAGAAATTCAAAATTTCCAATCTGAACGGGTGATACTACACAGTATTTAACTTCCTTGTAAAGCAGAGTTTTGGAATGACTAAATAGAAAAAAAGCATGTTTGGATTAAATTAAGATAAACTAACTCAATCCTTCTCTTTGGTGTAATTCACCACTGTTAAAATGATAGAGTCTTGTTAAAATTTTGTAAGGAAAACAAAAAACAACAGTCATCTTCTGCATGATAAGATCCTAAACTATGTCTCCTTAACGTCACTGTGAAGGCAGGAAATCTTGATCTTGACGTTATTTTCCTGTTTGACTTCTTGTGTCAGATTATAACAAGAAAATGGCTCGAAGGAGGACAGGGCTATCATCTGCAACACTATCTCGGCGGAGAACTTCTGTTTTTGCCTCAGTTCTCGGTAACCTCATGAGGATGGATAAACCTGTCTGTGCATGAGAAACTGGGATCAGCTGCTGGGGATCAGGGATCATCCCCATCTCTTTATAGAGTGACGCACCCAATCCCAGCAGCCAGCCATGTTTACCAAGAGGGCAACAAGTGCATCCAGCAGAACAATTACAAGTTATGAGCCTTAAGGGGACCAAACTTATTCCGTGGCCATTAAATGCACTGACCTTTAAAAAAAAGGCACAAAACATTAGTCTAATTTTTGTATTTGCTGATTTTGGAATTGATTTTAAACTTAAAAACTTGAGTTTAAATCTTTGCAATTTTTAAAATGCATATTATTCCATGTAATATATATATATATATATATATGAGAATTCACTTATTACGAATGTTGGAGATAATTGTGGAATTTTGTACAGACAACGCCTTTAATTTAGGGATTTTCACAGAATAGGTGACAACGGTCAAATTGTTATGACATCAGGAATTTTCTGCAAGATGATCACGGAACACGGAAATGGATGGGTCTTCAGTTGCGCATAACTCAGCTTAACGAGGCTTATTATGTTCCAGTACGCGCCCAAAGGAGAGTCATTGCAAGGAAATGAATGGCACAAAAACAAAAGAAAAATACTTCTGCTTCCTGCAAACCAGATGGCACAATCTTTACCGGGGACAAAAGAACGAGGAATTAAGTCGCGTTTGTCACAGTTTCTGTTGTTGCGCGGGGCAGGGCAGAATTGCGAGACAGGTGAGCTTATCAGTCACACACTCCTGCAAGGAAAGGTGCGTCTGTACTGAGATTGCCGTGTTTCAAAGTAACCGTGACGTCTGGTTTGCTACAGCTTCGGCATTCGACGCGCAACGAAGACGCACACGCTGGCTCGCTTTTATAGAAAAAAAAAGGTCAGCTCTTACAGCGCATGGGCTGTGGGACGCAGGCACAGCTTAATTCATAAGGATGCGCCACGGAGATATCTTCACCACTGGGCCTGCGCGCAGTTTGGCTCTCTAATTGATAGTGACAGGTCCTTGGAAAATAAGATTACCGTCCGTTCACAGCCGCACTGGCTTATGCAGCCAATGGGACAGCCTGAATGGCTGAAATGGCTCAAATCTATTACAATAGTTCTGTTCCCCTCTGTTGTGACACGTTGTCCAAAACACCAAGTGGCTGAAAGAGTGTGAGCGGCGACTCGTTTACGCACAAAAGTCACCGCTCGTATACTTAAACGCGTCCAAATAGTTGTTGCCTGGTCCGCTAAATGAAGTAGATGTCGTAATTTGCACTGAAACGGCCCACAACTTCGGACTGGAAGCGTAAAGGGAAAGCTTCCGACACAGCCAGCTTGCAGTTTTACGAGTATCGAGGCATCATAAACTTACTTGCTCTTGTCGGCACTCATGGTGACAAATTCCTTCCTTGAATCCGATCGGTTCGTGTGTCCAAGTGCGTTAACGCCACAATGTTGGCAGATCTTCACCTCCTCCGGCTGCTGCGCTCTCAAAAAGAGTCTAAAAGTAACAAAGGGGAGCGATGAGTCGCGGCTATCTCTCTGGGATGATCTCTTAAGACTCCACGAAACCAGCTCGACATGTGAAGCACAATGCGCATATCTAGCTGGACTTCTGGCTCTGCTCGTGCGGTGGTAACATCTTAAAGAAAGTTACCACTTGGAAGCGCGTGGAGTCTCCGTGTGCTGCGTGTCTTTTTCCATATTTTAAGTACCATCCCTCCTCCTGCGTGACGCCACCGGGGGGGCGGAGGTCAAAAAGTTACTTCTGGGTGGCGCAATAAAGGTTTCAACTCAGACAACAAATCCTATACTGCATTCTCTTTTTAATTAAAAAAATATATATAAGAACTTATATGATCTGAACCCAATGATCTTTACAATTACCCAAGTCATGGTTATTCATGTTTATCTATTACACCACACGTCAAATAAAATATATACACATTCCATCACAGTGAAATAATTGTAGATGTTCAACTTTTTCCATCAATATGTATCAGTGGGTGAGCTCTTGAAGCTGACCCATGGTTCTCAATAATAACACATCAAAAGTGAAAATCAAAGCAGCTATTTCTGGTACTTTTTCCCCATCAAATCCTATTGGCAATACCAAGTAAAGACAAGCTGGGAGGTCAGAAATAGCTGACTGGCTGTAATAGGAACTGGCGACATCTTCTGGAAAAGCTATACAGACTGTTAAAGAAGTATAAAAGGGAGACCAGAAAAGTTATAAAAAAAAGAAACATAAACAAAAATGTACTGAAAGAAAAAATAATAATAGTTAAGAGCATTTTAAGGTTTATTGTCTTAATGGACATTTGATACAATCTCATATGCACTCCACGGGATTAATAAATATACAAAAAACATTGAAAAAGAAAAACAGTATGAATTTAAAACCAGAAAATTCTAGAAGAGTAGAAATCATTGATGAAGTATTTTCCCATTTCAAATCATCCTATGAAATTTTATCCTGATTCAGCACCATTAGCTGATAAAGTTTACAATGTGCTCAAGAACTCCTTCACCTGAAAATGAATCACAACAGAAAATCAGTCAGCTTTACCAGCAAGAAAAAAAAGGAAACATTTTAACATTGCACATCACTATGGCAGTTCCTTACACCATCCCCTAAGTGCAAAGCATTCTGTGTATTTTTCATTTTTATGTGCCTCTGTTTACTATAAACATGGAAACTGCCCAATAAGCAACAATCTAGGCCTGACTTTGCACATGTGTAACTTGTTTTTTAAAGAGATGAGTGATTAATGTTTGCTTATTGTCACCAAGAAGAAAAATCTAAAACAAATTCCTTAATAAACATGATTTATCTTTTTAATTAATATGTTCTGAAGAAAATACCACAATCTAATTCCGAACTCGTTCTGGACAGAGGGACTCAGATCGGGTTAATATGAGGTCGTTGCAGAAGATTGCTAAAAGCCCTGCGTTTTGGTTCTGGTTTCAGTCGATGATGTTTTGTAATCTAAATAATTCCATTCATGACACAATAAAAAAAAAAAAAAAAGTGGGTTACACATGTCAGCTGTTCATTTCTTTTACTTAAGATAACACTGCACATAAAGCGGCCTAATCTGAAACCAGCGTCACACCAGCTCAGAAGCTCGTACAGAATCAAAACTTTAGAAACGAGGTCAGATTTTGAATGTTTAAACACACTTAATGATAAACACTGTTCAGATAAAAGTTATTTGGATTAAGGAGATTGCCTCTTTTCACACATGCTTCCAATATTGTCAACAAACCGGATCACATATCTGAATTGTTGTGGTGAAAGCTCCTCCGATGGGTCACTCACCTTCTCAATCATCACAGAACTCCTCACGTTATTCCCTTTAAAATCGTCATCTACATCCATTGTCAGGACAGGAACGTTGTTGAGGTACTCAAACTCCATGCTGTAGAACACATGAGATGCTTTTTTTGTGGTTGGTGACGTTTAACATGGTCTCCATTCATTTTAGAAGATGAGGGCATCTGGCTTTGTGGAGGAAAGCCGTGAACCAAACAGGGCCGAATGGAGGAGGTCAGGTTTAATCTGATTTCACAGAGGCCTTTGTGTTGCAGACCAGATCTTGTTTTAAACTGTGAAGTCATAACCATCTGCAGGTTACTGCATTAACAGTACAATAACTGAATTGATGTGATGACAAATCCCCCGGGCTCTGTTCTATAGTACAAACACCTACTCTCCCACAATGCAAACATGTCATTAAACGTGTGCGTGTGTGAATGTGTGTGTGTTTGAGCACACGTGTTGACCCACGTCATGGTCTTGTGCTGGAGCCAGCTCTCATGTTTAAAGTGGAGCTTCTCGAGATACTCCAGAGGGATGTCTTGCTCCTCCGATCTGCCTCTCAAGTGTAATCTCTCTAAACATTTCTACACACAGAGAAGGGGAGAGAAGGGGAAAACCTTAACAGTAAAAAAGGACAGAGCTTTCTACTTCTATTCATTAAAAATGGAGGAAGTCTGTACTTCCATTATAAAACTCACTGAATGGTAGGTCAGGTCAACAAATAAAATAAATTTAAAAAAGAGGGAAATGAGAGAGGGTACCTCTGGTGAAGCTCGGAGGTAAATGATTCCATCCAGCTCGATGTGCTTGCCAAACTGGTTGTGCAGCCAGCCATGGCAGTCCTGATAGACAGACCATTCAGTCTCATTCATGCATTCGCTCTCGTAGAGATTGGCCGCAAAGATGTACCTGGGACATGAACACAGAACAGGGGACGAGCTTGAGATTTAACCATTCGCTAAACACATTTATTTCATTTTTGTCCTGTAATGTCCCAGGGTGAACCTTTTCAAATATTGGGAACTACAGCAGAATTTTATCATTCATTCGATTCTGACTGTGCTGACTGGAATAATTATTATGTTTTAGTCAAATAAACATGGCACCTGTCGCTGTAGATGGATCGCTCGAAGAACTGCACGGGATTTTCAGCCTCTCGGAGTTTCCCATTGGCCGATTTGATCTGGGCACGCACCCGGCTGATGCAGGCGTAGCTCTGGAAGGTGTAGGCCCACCTCTCTGGCTTCTTGTACATCATCTGCAGCACGTTTCCCCCACTCCTCTGGGACGTGCTCAGCTCCTACAGCACACGATTCAGGATGGGGGGACAAATTTATACATAACATGAGACAATTCGACAGCTTATTTTCAACTCAAATCACACATCCTGCAACCTGAGCTGCACAACTCCAGTTAACCGTCACCCTTTCCTGATAATTTCATAATAATTTCAAAGTGTTTGGTTTTAAATACATGGCATTGAGGTTTTTTGCCACCACGCTTTGGCTGTAAATTTGATAATTCACTTTTTAATTAGATGTATATGTTGTGTGATGGAGGTGTGAGGTAAAAGTGTTTCCTAACTTTTTAGAATAAAAGTTAAGATAGAAATACAAATTTAAGCGTTCTATATCCTTCTATATCAGTAATTTGGAATAAAGCAAAACTATATATTACTGTGCTACATAATTTAAGATTTGTCTCTCAATTTTTAAGATAGATTTTGTGTACTTTGAAGATCCCGTAACAAGCTCTGAAAATAAAACTGATGCTTTGTGCAACAAGCAGCAGAGGGTGCTCCAATATTGGTCAGAGAAGCCTGACCAATAAAGTCCAGCTGAGGCAGAGCATTCTTATAATGCCTCAATGGTCTCACATTGTGCTGCACCAGCACCCCGGTGCACAGGCTACACTTTTACAATGCTAACTAAACTTAATAATGTTGATGTTTTATCAGAAGAGTGAAAGTAAATATTTTCTTCACACAGGCTGAGGAGGTTCAGACAAAATAAAGTTTTGTCAGCAGTTACACAAACGGAAGCATCAACACAATTGAAAACATTTAAGTCAGAAAAGCAGCAACGTGTCGGTAAGAAAAACAAAAGTAAACAAGCGTGTACACCATAATGGAGCCTGGTTCTCATTACAGAGCATAATAGATCAAAATACTTGTTTAAATCCACTGTAACCAAAACAAAGCTGAATGCACCAGTTGCAGGCAAACATAGACGTGAACCCCCTGAACTTTTAGTGTCATGCTGAGGGTTTGTGGGACGTTAAAGATGATTGCCTTGTGGATGGCATGTGGATCTCTTAAGAGGGGGACCATCTGTCCCCCTGAGGGTGTGCTGGTGGCTTTACCAGTGCAGATATTTGGACAGATAGCAGCTGCGCTCTAAATACAGATGGAGGGCTCCCCAGTGATACTGACATGTCCAATTGGCTGTATGTATGCTCAACCAGTTTCCCCAAGTGACCAGACATATATGGGAGTTCACTTTTAACTGTCCGTTATGCGTTTAAATATCAAGAAAACAGTCTTTACAGTAGCTTCTGTGAGATTACTGCCCCCCAGTGCTGTAAATTCATACCTCAAAGTCACTTCCTGCTGTTTGGACATTGCACCACCTGGCGATTGGCTCCGGTACCACCTCCCACTCCGCGCTCTGCTGCTCCAAAAGGCGCACAAAGGTAGATTTACCCGCCGCTGAATACAAAGAAAGCGGATATTCAAGTTCAGTGGTGCAATATAGCAAACTGTATTTATGTGCCGTGTAAATATTCTCATACGCATTTGTGTTAAACAGGGAGAAGCTGATATATTTAAACTGGCGGCAAAACTCGACTGATTACTTAATTACCTTGCGAGGCTACCGGTATTTTATGCATATGTCCTTGAGAGCAATAGTAACGTTTAGACTTAAAAATGCAGAGCTTGCTTCGTTCGATTAGCTTTATGTAAGCGACACTCACCAATGTTTCCCTCGATTGAAATGCGCTTTATTCTCTTCTCCAGGGATTCATTCATGGGTTCTGGGCAGGGTCTCTTTGGGTTAGTGGGCATTTTCGGATCCTGGTGATTCTTCTAAAATCGTTTATTAAAGCAGAGGCTGCAGCAGCGAGCGTACACAGCTCCTTGTTGTTTAAAGTTTGGCGCTAACAAACGTCAGGCAGCAGCCAGTGTTGCCAACTCCTCAGTAAGGAAAGTAGCTATTGGCTCTGCTAAAAGTCGCTAGAAGTCGCCAAATGACGTCATCGCCTAATTTGCATAATCTGCCACGTGACGTGATGTGCTGCAGGGGCGGAGCGGCACCGCGTGATCATTTCGGCCGTCTATCCCGGCGCATGCGCGCTTCATTTGCAGTCCGGACGCTGAGGGTAAACATGCTGTGGGTCCTCCCCACCCCCCTAATAAACCGGAGGGACTGGTTTTAACGCTGGACGGTCGCTCTTTAAGGAATAAAAAATACCAACGGGCTGCAAACTAAGAAGACCTTACGAGACGAGGACGAAGAAGTGTCTGGAAGCAGCTGTGGACGCGGAGCGGTTCTCTCTAAATGAGACGGAATGGACGGCGGCGGGGATAACGTGGCTCATGAATCTGCGGGTAGCTACACAATTCTCCTGTTTGTCTTTAGCTGAGGACGCATGCTTAAAACATAAAGCTAGCAGCTGCCTTACCTTCTAACGCGGTATTACACTATAATAAAGTTTACTTTGGCCGTCTCTAGAAAAACGTGAAAGTGGGGCTCCACCATCTTTTGATTTCTGGGGTTTTACTTGCGCGGGAACGATGAAAATGAATCCCGTCCTCAAACTAAACGAGTTCGATATAAACCAAGAAAGCAAAAACGCCTCTCGTTCAGTTAATTATTTAGCAAAATTCAGGAGTCTGGACCAGGAGTGTGTTTACACAATGTCAAGGAGGAAAGACATCAGCCATAACCTAAGAGTCATCTGGATTCCACCACCCCTTAGAGAGAGAGTTTATTCACAGGTGAAGACATTCAGGATGGCTGCCAGTTTGTCCAACAAGGTCCCCCCTAGCTCATCCATCCCAGATGATCCGAGCAGGTTCTGCAGCACCAGGACCTTAAAGTCCACCAGGAACCCCCCAGGAACCCAAAGTGTTCAGAGTCAGACGGGAGGCCGTCTGTCCCACAGCTGAAGCTGGAGCCAGCCCCCCAACAGGACTGAGATCCAAACCCGGCAGCAGAGCCGTGCAGGAACCTCCATGAGCTGAATAGCTACAGGCAGCAGAGAGGGACAAAAGTCCTCCACAGCCATCGCAGAGACTGAGAGACCACCAGAAACCAGTTTCTAAACTGGCTGCTTTGGGTCTGCTCTCAGTTTTTGTTCCATAAATAAACCAGACAGTGTCTTCTGTCACATGATCCTGTTGTCTCTTTAGGTTCCCTCAAATTTAGAACCTGACAGGATCCAAATGAGGAGGGAAAAGGAAATGTTTCCATTTCAGGAGCATAGTTTGATGACATCGTTGTGGTTGAACTGATGGTTTTTATGTACAGCTGTCGATGGCTCAGCTGGTCCACAGATTTCTTCCTCACTAAACTTTGTCTTCTAGGAAAGGACAGGTCCAGACGATGGATTACTCGGGGGACCTCGTGAAAGTGACCTCATCAAACGGGTCGCAGTGGACGGCCCAGAAGGTAGAGGCTCTGAAACCGGCCCACTGGGTTACAGGACCAAAGGCTCTGGGTTCAGGTTGATCTCTAAAGCAGCAGATGACAAAAGATTTCACCTCTGATCCGGTTCAGTTAAGCCGTCAGGATCCAGGTATTCCAAATGGGTCCAGCTCGTTCATAACCAAGGACACCAGCAGAACCAGGAAGAGATCTCCATCAGGACCAGAACCAGGAACAAACCTCCATCAGAACCAGAAGAAACCTCCATCAGAACTAGGGAAAAAGTTAATCAGAACCAAAACCAGGACAGGATGATATGGGGGACAGAAATACGTTTGATTCAGGGCAGGTTCTGTTCATGGATCCAGTCCTCATCGGGCTGCTTTCTCTTCCAGGTTCTGGTCACCGTCCCGCTGACCCTGCTCCAGAGGGGCCTCCTCCACTTCCACCCCCCCCTTCCTGAGAGGAAGCTGAAGGCCATCCACAGCTTGGGAGCCGGCATCATCGAAAAGGTACCTCCCATCCCCGCCGGCCCGCCTCCAGAGGCTGTCGGTGCCCAGCAGCTAAACCTCAGTCCGAACGTCCCGCAGATCGCTCTGCAGTTCCCGACCCGGTTCTGGGACTCCAAGATCCAGGGAGCCGACTACTTTGGTCACATCCCGCCGGCACCGGAAAAGCGAGGCCTGTTCAGCGTCTTCTACGACCTGGACCCTCAGGTGTGTTTTTAAAGCCATGACCAAGGAGGAGCCGACTGGTTCTGGATCAGAGGGTCGGCTCCTCCCCCTCAGGGTCACTGAGGCATCATGGGAGTCTGAGTATCTGCTCCAGATGTGTGTGTTTAGACTGGGAGGAGAATGAAGGACCCAGTCCTGTGAGGTTCTGGGTATCCGATCCCTGAAACCAAGCTCAGACCCTTTGAGGCCCTGGCTGATGTAACTGTGTCCAACAGGGGAAGCAGGCGGTGTTGATGTCGGTCATCTCTGGCGACGCCGTTCCTGCTGTCTGCGAGCTGGAGGACCAGGAGGTGGTGGGAGAGTGCCTGAAAGTCCTGAGGGAGCTTTTCCCCGAGCAGGTGAGCACCGGTCAGGGGTCCGGTCGGCCACAGCATAGAGGGTCAAGGGTCAGCTGAGACTACCAGGGGAGCAACTAGCTACATGCTGAGGGGTATGCAGACTCATTATTATCATGTTGGAGATCTGATTGGACGCTGCATAAACTCAGTTAAGACATCTAAACTCAAGTGTATCATTCCCCAGTTGAACCATCTCCCTGCTTAAGATGCTGCCCCCCAACCCGACCACAGATAAGCGATGGATGATGGAAGGGTAGAAAACTAAAGGGTTATTAACCCTTTCCTGGCCCCACAGCCCCGACCTCTGCTTGTATCTCCATTCATCCCTGTGGAGGGATCACCCTCAGCCCTCCCTGTGATCATCGGCTCTTTGGGCCACTTCTCTCATATTTATCAGCATCAGAACCATTAACTATGCAGCTTAAAACACACCTGATTTCTTAGAGGTCAGAACCAAACCAGGAGAGGCTTCATTTCAGTTTGATGCTCCTCAAATCTCAATCGGTCTTCTTGAAGAGGTGAAACAGGGTTACTACAGCTGAATTTTTTTTAGCCTTTAATCTATTTATTTTATTTGGTTAAACTTATTTTTATTTGTTTTCTTTATCTTCATTGTCTGCTTTTAAAATGTAAGGTACTTTGAGTTGTCGTGGACACAAAACTCAAACTGTAACATAAACCTGTCTCGCCTCATTTTGGATGGGATTTCCCCTCCGCTTGTGGATTAAAGGTCCTCTTCCTCCCACAGGACGTCCCAGACCCTGTGAACTACTTTGTGACCCACTGGAGCAAAGACAGGTGGTCTCAGATGTCCTACAGCTTTGTGAAGACGGGCGGCAGCGGGGAGGCCTACGACGTGCTGGCCGAGGACGTGCAGGGAAAGCTGTTCTTCGCCGGAGAGGTAACTCTCCTGCCTCCTCCTGAGCCGCCCAACGCCGCCATTTGGCAGCTCGTTTTCACGCTTTGCTTCACACACACCTGAACCAGCACAAACCCAGAGATTCAACCGGCAGCAGTAAGAATCCTAAAACCAGGCACCAATCGGGTGCTGAAATTAAAACCAGATCAAACGCAACATCTGGCAAAAGTTTGAATTACTCCAAAATGTCACAGTTCCTGTAATACACAGAGAAGGACGATGATTGGAGTAGATTTGGATTCAAGCTGAAGCCCAAAGGCAACAGAAACTTGGTGTTTTTGCTGTGTACAACAAGCTGGCCAGAGGGGCTGAATTCCTGTTTTCTGTTCCGACCAATCAGGGAGTAGAGCTCTCTTCTTCTTTGGGCTTTTTTCCTCTGGTCAGGATTAACTGACTTTCAGACAATCGACGATCTCTGACCCCTCGACTGACCCCTCCCCTTAAGAAGTTTCAGGATGAGAACAGAGATTTCTTTTAGCTCCAAGAAGTCCATCTGCCTGCCCAACCCAAACTACCTCAACCAGTTGGTGACAAAAGAAATGAGAAAATAAAATGAACTCTGCGGGCTGAATATTGTCACTTAAACTCAGTGAGGACAGGAAACGGATCACCAGCTCACCGAGTCCGCTGACTGTTTCAGGATTCAGGCTTCAAGAAGCATCAGGATGTGAGGAGAAAAGTCTCACAAGAAGAAGAAGTCCAGCTGGCTGTGTTTAGGCTCTGAGCATCAGTAACCCAGCTAATGCTCAATATGTGACTGTGTTTGATTCCACTGGTTTTAAACCAGGTTTAACCTTTCATTATTTGTCATTTCTTTTCCCACCAGGCCACCAACCGACACTTCCCTCAGACCGTGACGGGGGCCTACCTCAGCGGGGTCCGAGAGGCCAGCAAAATGGCTGCTGTGTAAGCCGGCGGCCTCGCAGCCCTTGGACGCCGGCACCGCCAGACGGATGGCCGACACGGCCGGCGTGGAGCTGAGCGCCTTGGAGCTGAGTGGCGGCATACCTCTGCATCAGGGTCCAGCAGGGCTCTCTGCACCTGCTTTCACACACTTAGCACAACAGCAGGGGAGCTGCTCTATATTTATATCAAATCCCATCAGGGAAAGTGCTTTTTTCAAATCGAAAACCACCTCAAAGTGCAGCTCTGTCGGATTTCTGGGAAGCAGGACGCTGTTTTTACTCCACTTCAGATCACAGTCAGCACAGAATTAATTTGCTTTGATTTGCTTAAAACTTTAGGAAAACTAGGTCTTTAATCAGGAATACCTAAATAACTTTAATATCCTGGGATTATGGTCGTGTGATCGGGTCTAAAATATCGTTAAACACGGTGTAGTGAGGTAGATTTATTCTTTCTGTGGTTTAGACGGTTAGACTTAGATATGGAGAACTTGTTTCATGTCGGTGGATTTTTCGAAACGTTTAAAGGAGGAATTCGATCAGGACACATCAGCCGTCCCATTTCTTTCTCAGGGATGTTATCATGAAATCAAATAAGCCCATACGGTGAGAAAAGAGTGGAAAAATAATGAGAATGGACAGTGTTGGATTTAAACAGCTGTTGATGCCGGCGTGTGACTCCTTTCTGTCTCTTCCTGTGTGTCTGAGGCCTGAATATTTATCCTGTATGTGTCTAATAAACTGAGCTCAAAACTGCCGAAAGAAGCGGTTTCACTTGCATTGAGTGTTTCTGCCCTCCTCCGCCAAAAAGTCAGATCAATTCTGATTATTTCTGTTCTACATTTGGTTCTTTCAGTGTGTCTGTGACTGACATGGATATACAGATGGTTTAGCATAAAATAGTCCTTAAATGATCCCTGGTGGTAATATCACAATTTTTTAGTTGGTTTCGTTACTTGTTCCCTATATCTTAACTAATTTCGTTGGAAAAATGTTTTACATCTACTTTGAAAAAGATTGCCAGAACAGAACAACCTCAGTCATAATAAAAACACGCAATAAGGACCAGAAAATCTGACATTTTGAACCTTGAAAAAAAAATCTTTGTTTAGATGTTTCAAAGATGTATGTATGGATGCATGCATGTATGTATACATATATATGTATAATAACTGTGAATTTAAAAACGATTAATCAAAATCAGTTAAATGTAAATGTTTGTGCTCTGTATCCAGAAAGCCACATCTACTTTTCAGGATCTGGTTATTATGGACACAGATTACATGTTAAATTTCAATATTTCAGTATTTATATCACAGAAACAGTTACAGGCTTTACTAGCTAAAAACACTCAGTATCAAAAGTACAGACGCTGGTTTACATTACAACTGTATGTATGTATGTATGTATGTATGTATGTATGTATGTATGTATGTATGTATGTATGTATGTACGTACGTACAGTGGGGGAAATAAGTATTTGACCCCTTGCTGATTTTGCAGATTTGCCCACTTACAAAGAATGCAACGATCTATAACTTTAATCATATGTACATTCTAACAGTGAAAGACAGAATCCCAAAGAAAATTCCAGAAAATCACATCATATGAATTTATCAAAATTGATAACCATCTGATGAGGAAAAATAAGCATTCTTTGTAAGTGGGCAAACCTGCTAAATCAGCAAGGGGTCAAATACTTATTTCCCCCACTGTCTGTCTGTCTGTCTGTCTGTCTGTCTGTCTGTCTGTCTGTCTG
>CAJRST010003335.1:14062895-14136563 GCA_907169785.1 Menidia menidia
TCTGTCTGTCTGTCTGTCTGTCTGTCTGTCTGTCTGTCTGTCTGTCTATTTATTTATTTATTTCCCGGATATATTAGTGTGTGGTTGAGCAGCTGCTTCCGCCTAGGAAGTGACGTCTAGTCCTTGTCACGTGACTGACGTGGTGTTCAAAGACCAAGGAGCTGTGGTAGACTCAATGAATATCTACTGCTTAACGCTAATTGCTTTCAAAGTATATGGATATTGAGTCAATTTGTCTTTAATGAGATTTTACTCAAATTTTAAGTCTTTTTAAAAATTGTTTTAAAGCTTTCATATCCACTGTCACACACTATTTCTTTACCATTGGTTAATGAGTTTGTAACCTCTACCACCAAGAAAATATTGAGATACCTCTGGGATGTAGCTGGAGACAGTATTCAGTTAGTTTCTTTACTGTTCTGATATATTAATACACAATAAAGTTAAAAAAAATGCTGGTTGGTGTATTATCAGGTCCTAATAGTCTAAGTGGATCGAACTGCAAACATTTTATTGTAAAGCCACAATTGATCAATACTGCACTCTGATACTCCATTATTACAAGTACCTGTTTTCAGCTTCTGCTTTGACCTCACGATAGGAAATGAATGCGATTCAAAGAGTCAAGACCACCTTTATTCGCCTTTACAGCATAAATCAATTCAGTAGCATTGAAAACCTCTACCGAGCCATTATTTACAAACATTTTATCCATCATTACGGTAACAGAAGAAAAACCATAGGCAATAGGCTGTGATGCTTTCACGATGACCAATTTCTCCATTACACATTTTGTTATTTGTCAACCAGTAACATTCATAATAGTAAGCTGAGAGGGTGGACAAAAAAAAAACTAACAAAAAAACAGAATAAGTAAAAGAAGAGTTTTTTCTCATCCAAAGGAGAAGAAGCAGCCTCTATAAAGACTTGATGCATTCATTTTACCAAAAGCTACCACTCCATGCTTGCTGAATATCTTTTTCAAGATGAGTCAAATCCTCATTATTTACAGGTGTGCATCAAAGCATCACATCTGACAAATCTCAGGTATAAAACTTTTGTTTCACCGCGTTTAAACCGTTAAAGAGAAGCATTTTCTATTTTTGTCACACACTCAAATTCAAGCGTCATACAGCAAAGTAAATATTGGGTATAGAGCTTTGACAAGTCGACAGGCAACCCTTTTAGTGTTGTCAATCATTGCATAGTAGACTACACTTTGACATTGGGGAAGGGTGCATGCGTCCTGCTGTCCGAAGCACGGCGACAACTCAAACTTCATAAAAGCGTAAGAAAACCTCACTTGTGCCTCATAGATTATTTAGACGAGGTTAAGCCATTCAACATTCATTTGGATAAAGATGAGGGGAATAAAAATCATCAGTCACATGATACAGCTTCTCACAAAGCACAGCCTATGCAGAAGAAACATTCAGGCAAGAGAGGTCAGGAAAATAGTTCAAAGTGCTTAATGGCTATTGAGATAACAAGGGATGCAGCATTATCCAATTCAAAATTATTTTTACCTTTAAAACAATTCTGGTTTAGCATGTCTCTAGGTCTATCTGCAGATATGTACATACAATTTAACGTTTTAGATCCCTTGCAAACCTTTCCTAAAATTTGTTTCTACTTTAAAGAATTCAGGGCAAAACTAACACCCAGGAACATGTGACTAGACAAAAAAGTTTATTAGTCCCTGCTACAACATGACACAATTCTAACTTCACCTCTATGTCCTTCAACACGTTCGTTTATCACAACCTGCACAGAACACTCAGCAAAGAGACTAACTAATTAAGAGTTTTGTTTTTTGGAAATCAATCAAGCCAAAGTAGTCATATTGTAAACTGGGATTCGGGGCATTTAGAATCACATGAACTTGAAGGGAGGTTGACATTTGTATGTTATGTCAGGTAATTCAGTGACATTATGGCCTTCGTCTTCTGACGTTCCCGCTGTGGATATAGGGCAATTATGAGCCATTCTAGGCACTTAGGCTTATTTTGTATTGAAATGTCAGGAGTGACAGTAGCAAACCCAATCTCCGATCTTTCTGCGCCGAATGAAAAAACTCCTACCGTCGCTATAAAAGCTGGCTTCAATTCTTGCCACAACACCAAAAACATCCTTTCGTACGACGCACAGCCCTGTGATGCTGTAAATCCAAGTGGGGGACAGAGATTTAAAAAAATCTGTGCAATCTAATAGAAAACTAGTGAACATACGGTTTTTATCTATATGTATGCCATGTTGGATCATTGTCTTTTTTTACATAAAGATAAATGCTTTCTTGCTAGTGTTAATTTATTGTCGGTCAATTAAGTGTTGTAATCCCTGATAAAATTAGTTCTGGTGCCTTAAACCTATCAAAACCCTTCCTTTCTTCCTGGCATTTTTAAAAACATTTCCCCAAATGGAAATATAGTATATACTGCATACATACAGCCAGGGTGGGGTGGGTATCTGTGCAAAAAACTAGAAGAACAATAAAATTAGGGTTGCATTGCTGTTTATCTATCCTTGGTAGTCAACTTCTCAATCAGCTCCTGTAGTGGGACCAGCTCTTTTCTGTCAATGAGGGTGAACTCCTGGAAAGTAAAAGGAAGAAATGCGTTAAGAACATCAACATAATATTTAGGTTCAGGGGTGGGGGTCAAATTCAAATGCTGTTAGTATCCTTACCTGAACGAAAAAGATGAAGTGTTTGAATGACGTGTTGAGGTGGGCCTCCTCCTGCAGCTGCATGACGGAGTCAAAGTGCTGGTGGTAAATGTGGGCATATACCCTGAACAGACGTTTCAGTATGGTCTTTGCCACTGACATGAAGTTACGCTTGAAGGGGACGCCTTGGGAAAAGTCAAAGACAGAAGACCCAATTAGAGAGTTTAGGTGATTAAACAGTAGCACACATATATTAGTTACATGCACAGTTGACTTGAGCTATGGTTAATAGCTAGGATGGCTGTTGTGTTGAACTGACCACAGTCCTCATCCCAGTCGATATAAGCAGGGACACAATGAAGTTACGGAAAGAGGCTCATTTTGTGGATTGTGCGGATAAATGTTCCTCTGTACTGAGATGTAAGGAGAGTTTACAGCACAGAAACTTTGGTTGTGTTGGATCTTGAAATTTCTCTCGATTCCCCACTTGTGTGCACTGTAAATGTAGATAGTTGTTGTTATTGTTACCAGGATTTCTGTGTTTCTGTCCAAGTCACAACTACCCCTCATGACAGCATTACCTTGCCCTGCTGCTCCATTATTTTAAAGGCTCATTGAGTAGGGGTCATTAATTCCCTAACAGGGTGCCAAGATGGTAAGGCTGAAAGGAGCTGGAATAAACGCTGGATGAAATACCGACATGTAATACTGCATTGAATGCACTTAACTTCTCCAGTATGGCGGCAAAACAAAGTGTGTTTGGGGGTGTGCAATTTATTTTCCCTTTGGCACAGATCGGCTGAAAAAGAGGGGTGAGTGAGATGCAGCTCGACTACAGAATGTTCTCTGGGACTGGAAGTGCATTCAGACAGGCCACGGCATGATTCGAGGGCAGAGCAAACATTAACTACAGGACTGAACCATCTCATGGTCACAACATGTTAAGTATTCATCTGTAAGGCTTTTGTTCAAACAGCCCAGCTCGCCAAAATTAAGGTGTGAAAGTACACAAGCCTGATGGATACCATTCCCATTGCATACAACTGTACAGAAAGGAGAAACAGCTCTAATTTTTAGCAAGAAACCCAAATTCTTGGGGTGCCCAACTAGTGTTTGAGAAACATGTGAACCTTTTCGAGACAAGCGTCTGTGCAATACGACACGTCAAGGATGTGTTTGTTCCCATAATGCATTTCTGACAGGATGCTCCAGCATACCACATGCAGGAAGCTTTGAGGAGCTTCTGGCACAGGCAATAATAGCTCTAAAGATTAAGGACAATGAACAAAATTCTGCTGCTTTGGGGGAGGCACTCCTAGTCCTTCTACTGAGATGTGCTCAGTCCATCAGACATGTAGTTATACTGGCTGTCGTCCAGCGAAAACAAAGCTCCACCCGAGACCACACAAGCTATTGCAAGTTGAGAGACCCGTACAAGTATGCATGTAAATTCAACCTCTTTGTGATTATGGCACACCAGGGTTATTACAGAATGATCTTTTTATATGAAGTTAAAGGCCTCCACTGCTCAGCAGGGCTGAGTGATGTGCTGAAAGCTGAGGTATAGCGTTGAGCAGGTCCTGGGGACTGCTTGACAAATGTTAACTGTGTGTACAATCATTTAGCAAACACAACTTATAATCGCCTTTCTATTGACAAGTCAGAAAAGAGGAAACCTGCTCATATTGTTGTTGAAATACACACAAAAAATCAGTTTAATCAGTTTTAGTATCCGCGTATCCGCTCACTTTGCATTGCAACCCTATGTTATAACAGATAATCAGAAAAAGCCTGATGCCTGCTGCATTTTCAAAGCCGAGTTTAAACAAGATGCTACGTCCTACCGATCTTTGAGGGGAAAAGCGTTTCATCGTCGAGCTGGTCTTGCACCCAGGTCATGAGGTAATCAATGTACTTCGGGGCCGAGCATTTGATGGGCTTCTTAATGTTGGTCCCATCAGCCCAATGGTACTCATACCTACAGAAAACAGGGAGAATTATTTTGGTAATGGATGTCACGCAGTCTCAGATGGAATAACAACGCTAACAAAAAGCTGAGAGAAGATTGTTCATTAGTCTTTCAAAAGTAAATTTATTTGATAAGCATGGAAAACATCTGTTGGATACTGAGCGTGAAGTTTGAGCTGTGAAACATATTTCCACCTCCTCAGGCAACAAAAAACACAACCGGCAGACAGTTTTAAACATGCTCGCAGTCTTGTAGCCATGTATCGCTGCGCTTACTTTGGACCGGCAGACATGACGGGACAGCTCTCCTCAGTACAGAAATCTGTGATGGTGCCGTACAGCATGTTGATCTGGTTGAAGAAATCCACAGCTAAAAGAAAAAAAGAGAGACAGATTTGAATAATCAGATACAGTGTGCCAGCAGAGGCAGCTGGGATTAGCTGGGATTTTCTGTCCCATCCCAATTTCTGACCAGGACACACTCCAGCTAACTGCTACTACTTATTCCCCGAGGCACACAGCCAGCTTTGGCTTGAATCAGCTGAGGGATCCGTTAAGGCGCTGGCAACATTTGAGCTCCAGTTACAAATCTCAAAAATGCATTAAGAAATAACTGCTGATGCTTTATATGGATTGATATGTTCTATTTATGGAAAAATCTGATCCATTCGACACCATTTTGGAACATTTGGGAAAAAATAAAATTGTATTACAAAGTGAAGACTTACTAAACATATCAAAAACATGTTGGGTTTTATAGCATTCATGTGATTTCAATGACGAATAAAAGCCCAAACGGATGTTTTTGTTATCCAATATCCACACTGAATTAAATGTACTGAAAATTCCTTCAAGGTCTGAGTGTTTGAAACAAAGCTCTCTTATCTAATGTGTCTGTGTCCCTGCCCTATCACTTAGCAAAACTTGTGATACTTCATAAAATTCCTCAGCAACTTGCTGAGAGATTGTGGAAAAATTATAGTCAATAAAAAGACACATGATTTCTGGCATTACTCCATAAATCAACAGATCATGAGATGTGTTAGTTACAGACTGTGCCCCATCACTGAGGAAATGCACTACCAAAGAGAAGTATGCAAAGAGACAACAGAACTGTAGATTTGAAAAACAAAGTCACAGGACTTTTTTAGGGGATGTTGAGGATTGTGATATGGCGTCCTTTCTTTCTGTAATTGTTCCTATTTTTTGGATCGACATAAATGCTACATATATTTGGAGGAATCTGTGGGAGAAGAGGAGAGCATGTAGGTTTGCAGGAACCTGTAAGAAGCAGCAGATGCTACCAGCTGCCAAACACGCATCTCAGAAATATTCCAGAAGATTACTTGCAGTATTGCCACCAGAGAGCATGCGTTATAACAATATACTACTGAACAGGCTAATTATACAGTAAAGATGCATGTCGAATAACTTTTTCGGAGGTTAATTTTGGCTAAGAGGCCTTTTAATACATGCCCGTTATCTCTTCATGTCACAATCAACTTCATCTTGAAAAAAGGGAAGCAAGCTGCTGCTCATGGGGAGAGATCATGTGAAAAGTTACTTAAATTTTGTAGTGAAAGAAATCACTGGCCACAGCACTTTTAATCCTGACTTCCCTTTACTGCGGAAGTCTGATCAGCTTGTGCAACCCTCACCAAAAAGGCATTCAGCCCCATGAAGAGATTACGAATACAATTACTGTGTAATAAAAGTGGTACAGTTAGAAAGGACAGAAACTTTCTGTGAAGTGGGTGTAAAAAAAGTGGATAAATGTCTATTTGTCTACATGCTGGGCTGTTGAATATTTTAAGCCTGACAGGCAAGGAGATGCAAGAGGAATTTAAGCTTCCCTAAACCGAGTCATTTGTCACAATTCAGAGGAAAGTAAACAAGGCTCTCACTGTGCAGACAATAAAATCTATTTAACATTCACAACAGTGTGTCCAGCATGAATGCACACGGTCATTAGAAGGACTGCCAAGATCCTACACCCTGATAGTTCACCATCAGCTGATTCACGGTGTGGACTAATTGACATATCAGAAATAAGCCTAACAAGCAGCATGCAAATGGAAAGAGCAGGAAATTACTGACGTAAAATCCAAAACCAGATGTAGAAGTAACGTAATTCTTCCAGGAATTGTCCTCTTAAATACAGCAGGGAAGGGGTAAAAGGTAAATGACAGCGCTTACTGTTGACTGCGACCCATTCATTTAGGTCTTCGCCGTCTGGCAGCATGACGGCCGAGCGCAAGTTTCCACTTCCCAGCGTAGCCTCTGCATGTTTCAACAGCTCATACTGATGAGAGCCCTCTGGGATATTCTTCTTGGGCTTGAATGTTTTAGATGAACGGTTTCCACTGTGAGACAAGTTTTAAAGAGGAAGACAAATGATGAGATAAATGGGGAGACAGGCATTGTGAAAAATCACGAGTTCATACAACTATTTGGTGATGAGCTTTTCCAATAATAAGTCAATGTGAAAGCTGGCAAAAGGTTTTTTATGTTTGGGGTTAGAAGAATAAAAGCATGGGACATAACAGTAAGTCTCTGAGTATAATGAGGCCATTTGATGAAGTACTGTATTGAGTCCTTCCTGCCGCCCCATTAAACAAGCATTTTTGAGTCATGAAATCATATTAAGGTTGGACACAAAAGATTGTGCAATGTAAAGACTGTGACTGTGAAGGGGGAAAAAAGACTACAGCAATCTCAAACACCTTCCTGAATCATTTGTATTTTTTCGGCAAATCATTCAAATGCGGGATATGAATGCAATTAACGAGAGTAGAAAAAGTATTCAGATAATTTAAATTACCTAAAAAATGTCAATAAACTGTTGCAAAGATTAGACTGCTACAGAGTTTACTGCAGCCAATGTGTATCTAACCTTCAAGCATGAGGAAACATTTATGTAACCTTTCAAACCTGGTTTGAAGCTCACATTATTGTTTGATTAAAATCCCAAAAGCACAATGAAAGCTGTAGATTTAACCTCTAAAATGGCTATCTTATTGATTCAACATGTCCTTTAAGGTTGCTTAATATTGTGGGGAACATTTTTGTCATGTTATGAGAAATCCCTCAGATCTTAGAGGTGTGTTTCCTTATCTAGGCAAACATGGGTTAACTAAATGTACCTAAATGTATATTACCGACACAAAACCCTAAAGGTTAGAGTTGATAACACTGAAAATAGTACACCTGCTAAAATGTGTACTTAAGAAGGTTGCACTGCTTTAGTATGGTTACTTTCCACCAGAGCAACATTTTTTAAATGTATTATTCTAAAGGGAAACTGTATATATATTCATATATATCAGCATGAAGCACTTGCAAACCAAATGTATCTGAACTCTTCCAATAAGTAGTGCCACACTGAGGTAGAGTGTTTTAGCTGTAATGGTAATAAGATGGTAGAGATTACATAACATATTAATAAATGTGACAAACATATTTCAAAGATATGTGTCGAAGACTGCGTGGTGAGTCTCGACCTTCTTCTCTTCCTGCATTTACGAACAAAAGCTGACATTTTCACCCAGGGCAATTCATTGTTTCAGGTGCAACCTGAGTCATTATGATGCATCAAACTGAAACTGATGACTAAAAATCGACGGTACAAAGTCGAGTTAATTCGATAAAATACATGATCAGACTCTGATATGCGCGTTTTGTTTCAAAGCGGCATAATTAGCTCTTGTTTAGTGCTCACACCAGCAAATATCCAGGCCAAACGATGCATCCTGTCAAGTGGCCCGCGATGTAACGCTTTATGGCATTAGAGCGTTTTATCAGGTTATTTGATGTTGCTGTCTCGCCGTTTCATTTAAAAATGACCTGAATGTGTTTATAAGAAACAAAACAACACGAACTAGTACAATTTACATTTAATAATCGTGGATGAGTCCAGGAAGTAGTCCAAGCCCATTGCTATCGCTAGCTAGCTACAGTTGTTTAGCACTAATGGAATTATAGCATAACATTTGAACCTTAACTTCAAAGCAAAAAGTATACTTTCAACACACAGTTACAACTCACAAAAGAAAGCTCATGTTTCCTCGGGGCGCAGAAGATGTTCCTCTTGGAATTTTTCTATCAAACGAACAGGAGACACACCAAAAGAGAAAAACTCTGAAGTCTCGCGCGTCCTCTTTTCTTCTTGGGCTTTATTTGACAGGTTCCAGTGCAAAAACTCCAAATAAATATAACTGTAACAGAAATAACACTGGAGGGAAGGACAGGCTTACTTTCCTCATACACTGATGTTTAACTATTGCTCTGTACGCTGAGAGGCAGCAGCGTACTGAAAGCCTTCTTCACCGGAGATTTCATAGCAGAGCAGAGACATTTCTGTTGTGTGCTGCCACCTGGTGGATATAAGTGATCAACATTCTTTATTTCAGTTCAATGCGACGTTATTCGTTGAGTTGGATTACTGCAGCCACACTAATACATTTGAGCAGAGGTAGAGTTGCAAACTGAAAAAATTGAATAAATACTTAGTTTTTTTCTTGAAAATGGCAGCAGACGACCTGTCATGCCATGGAGCATTAACGTTGGATGGAGTATTTTTCAGGAAAAATGGCCAAAATACTCTTTTCTGTTTTTTGGGGAGATAACCGAACACCAAAGACACCTTGTATGCTATGTTGATTAAACACTCTAAATTGCCCCTATGAGTGAATGTGAGCATGTCTGGTTGTTTGTCTCTGTGTGACTGCGATGGACAGGAAACCTGTCCAGGGTATACACCACTTCTCAGCCAATATCAGCTGCGGTAGGCTCCAGCCTCACCCGGTCGATACTAGGAATTAGGGATATATATAACGGATGGATAGAATGAAGGGTCAGAGTTAGGCTTATGGTTGTGGCTGCAGGACTTCCTGATGTTGTGATCATCGCTCTGCCTTTGTCTGGAGACTCCTAATTTACACCTTGAGATGTGCTTCTGTTTTTCGGCCATATATGATTCACAGATTTAATTAAAATGCTTGTGGATGATGGCTGAACAGTGGAAGCATTGAGAGAAGGTCCAAGTAAATACCCCCGACTTGTTGATGGTGGAGGAAGGGTTGTGTGGCGGTGGATTTTCCTTATTACAGGATTGACAAGTGTTTTGTCATCATCCTACTGTTACGTGTGTGGTATTTCGGTGTGCCTTTTAAGAATTTACTGTACTGCACAGTGTTAGAGCTATTAATAGAATTCCTGCATCGCTGTATATGTTTGCCTGAGATCTAAAACCTCAAGATGGCGCTATTTTCTCAGCAGCAACATAACTGCCTCAGGGGGAGCAGTTATGCCTTCAGGTACGGTCGGAAATTCAACCACTCACCATTTATCGTCTTTCTTAAAGTACGTCCTTTATATAAAACAATGCTGAAAGGTTTTGGACGTATGGGTGTATAATATGTGTGTTATATATGTAGCCTTTGTTCAATATAAGCATGTGAAAAAGGGAAGGTATGTGCTGAAATGCGAGCTGACGAACCTTAGGACCGCTCAGCTGCCTGTCAGCTGACGAAGTCGGCGCTTATAATCAACGCGAGGCTCTATGACCTGGAGCTTTTTCGTCTGGCGAGAAGAACTGATGTGTCTGCCGTGACGGGCCCATGTCTGAAAACCCAGACAGACAGTCACATTTCAACAGAAAGGCAACTACACTCGACATCGTTGGCGAAGCCAGAAGAGGTAAAAGCGGTTCCGTATTTTCTGCTTCTGCCTCTGTGGGAGGACGCTATTGTGTGCTGCCGGGTGAGCAGACCTCTGTTTGAGCTTATGTTATTTCTTTATCCGCGGCAGCAAGATGGAGTGTGAGTGGAAGCCAGACGAGCAGGGACTCCAGCAGATATTACAGCTGCTGAAAGAGTCTCAGTCACCAGATACGTCCACGCAGAGATCCGTCCAGCAAGTATCCTTTCACGAGCCACGCGTGGATTATAACCCTTTGTTATTATGTAGTAGAGCTTAATATGACCACGGAGGTTCAACAGGCTAGCCGTAGCTAACACTAGCCAGGGTGGTTACCGTTACAAACAGGTACGCCCGTGACCCTGGGTTGGTGCTTTTGTCACTGATAACCTCAGCAGCCTTCAAGCAAACGTGTTAGTTCCGAAACCTGACGAGGCTTTTGCCTAATTGAAGAAAAAAACGAACATTTGAATTTAGCTCTGACAGACAAATATGTTTAATTGGATACACATTTATTAACGTCACTCCTGCTCATCAACAGCAACTTAAATCTGATAATATAAGATCCCTTTCAGTTTAGGCTGCACATCTGAGGGACATTGGGAATTTTGCACTGACATATTCTCCTAGTGACGAATCTGAATTAAGTGCAGTTCTAATTATGTAGTAATTACCATAGTATCATCAGTTTTCAAAGAATTGACCCACTCTAATACTTAAATGTTTATACCATGGTGGCATGACAATAATGGGCTAAATATTGTTTTTTTATAATTCACATTAGATCAATATGATCTATTTTGTAGATAGAGGAAGATAGAGTAAAGGAGAAATTAAGTTTCTGTGCTGCTGCTGTAATTTGAGCTTTCCATCTCAGTTTTCAAATGAGTGCCACAAATCGTCAACATTCATATCATACCAATTAAACATGCTTGACATTCTAGCCTAGTAACACCCAACCAGATGAAAGGGCAAGTTAATAGAGATGACTTGGCATGAACGGGCATAAAAGCTGCTTTAAAGATGTTTACTAAATGCAGCTGACGTGACATGAGATGCTTTATTATCTCTGTAATCGCGCAGCCTGTGCAGCGTTTGTTGATTCAAACGAGCTCCAGCACTTCAGCCTGTATCACCACTTACTTTCACATTAGCGAAAAAATGATCATGTGCTTTATGCTGCTGGCCCAAATGTTTTTGTGTGGCTGCACGCTGATCCTAAGTGACTTGCTTATGTAATCCTTCATATGTGCTGCATCATTTGCTTATAGAAGGGCTGCTCTCCTATTGCCTAGAAGACGCCATCTGGCTGGACGCTTAAAGTTTTTACCTAGTTGAAATGACATGCGTCACGCCCCTCTAAATGTCTTGATGCTGTTACATTATACCGCCATATCAACACAGTGAGGCTGCTCTTTCTGCCTGTCTGTGGATAAAAAAAATCCCTTTGACATCATTTGGATTCCACAGATTAGAGTTGTAATGTGCTCGATGACTTAAAATGCTGAGTGTACAGTGTCATTATCCTAAACCATTTTCTCCCAGAGACTTGAACAGCTGAACCAGTATCCAGACTTTAACAACTATTTGATATTCGTTTTGACGAAATTAAAATCAGAAGGTAAGTAGCTTGTCTGTCTGCTTCTTTGTGCCTGGTTGGTGTTTCATCGTGTCCTTTTGATGTAACTGGTATGCTCACTGACATGACAGCTTGGCCATGACTCGGGTGACCTGATGGCATCTTTGCTACAAATGATGTGGCACTCAGAATATGGGTCACTCTAATTTTAAACCCGATTCCTGGCATAGGCACAACTTTTGGCTTGACTGTCTGCACAGTACATGACCCAAATGTTTGATGGTGTTAAGACATTTTCGGATGCTGCTGCACCACTACAAATGGCTTAGACGCTAAAATCCAGCCAGGGTACAACAACAAGATCCTGCCAACAGTTAATGACTTGGACACCAGATCACAGCGACTTTCGTCTTCGTTTTTACCTGCCTTCATTGTTCTTTTTCTCATCTCTTTTGCAGACGAACCGACGCGTTCTTTGAGCGGACTGATACTGAAGAACAATGTGAAAGCTCACTATCAGAACTTCCCAAATGGCGTATCTGATTTCATCAAGAATGAGTGCCTCCAGAACATCGGAGACTCTTCCCCCCTCATTCGGGCCACCGTGGGTAAGTGTGTCTATGGCTCTGCTGAATATAGAACGGTTTTCAAAAGGGTTGCTTTTGATGTTCATGCCTGTTAAGTTTCCTGGCTGCCATGTTTTCCAGGGAGTTATGTTTACATGAGTATACTTGTATCTTTAACTATAAGCTTTGCTTACATTTTTGGAGATCTGAAAAAGTATTTGTAGTTACAGTAAATGTGGACAAAGCATGATATGTTTTCCCCAAGAACAGCTGATTGAAAATATGGAAAATATTAAATGATTTTTACGTGTTTTAAGAGTGTCTGCCCTTTTTATGATAATAAGATATCAAAATTATTAGAAAAAAATAATATGTTGACTTAACAGATATTTATTGATCTGTTTTCAGAGTTTTTTCCAACTTGAGTCGAATGAAATTGTAAATAATTGATTACTTTTGTTCATGTTGGGAAAATCAGATATTTATAGCCAAAACACCCCTTACAAAAAATAGTAGTATAGTACAAAAAAGTACTTTTTTTGCTTTTTATACATGTTTTCATCATAGCATTTCCACTTATTTATTTTCATCCTGTTCAATGACAGACCAAGCGGTCATCTTTTTACCTTTTAAATGCAATTAAGGTGCTAATCATTTAACTTTCTTTTATTGCAAATTTCAATTTATAAAAGCATACAAAACTAGCACCTACAAATGTATTCAAGCTTAACAGGAGCTATTGAAAGCTATTGGAGTTCAAACTGATGTAGCTTTTCAGTTGGTGATGGGCAAATAGAACACCTCATATTTATTGAGTGGGAGCGGCAGGAAGGATGTTTCTCATGGCTCCTTTCTCCTCATTTTTTTCAGATGCATTCTTGTCCCTGCTTTAATTGCCAAATAGTTGCCATTTTTGCAGATTAAGTGGTCACACAAGCGTAGCTGACAATACATTTTTCCAAAAACAGGTATCCTCATCACCACAATTGCTTCAAAGGGGGAGCTACAAAACTGGCCCGAGCTTCTGCCCAAACTCTGCGTACTGCTGGATTCTGAGGACTACAACACATGTGAGGTGAGGACAGCAAATTCAGGCGCAGCGGCCTGCACATTTGTCTCGGGCTGCAGCCCCTGCAGGCTATGCTTGTAGCTGCTATATTTGAATGTTTTGCCATTGGAATTTGAGAAAGAACAGAGGCAACAGAAATTAAACATGCTAAATTTCTTCAGTGGGCACTATGCTCCCTCTTGGCTCACAGTAGCATGTCTGTTTGCCTTTATATTCATTTCTTGTACAAAAGGAAGAGCTGGGTCATCTACAGAGCAGCATCTGGATGGCATTCTGCTGGTGAGATAAGCGAAAGGCAATCTCACAGCTGGAGCAGCACCTACTACAGATTGTTCGACATGGAATCATCGTTCTTTTTGTCCTCACCAGTAAACCATATGACCCCATTTTTCTGGCATGCTGCACATAATCACCCTGAATGGATTTTAAACTGTGCATACGCTCAAAAGGAGCATGCTGTTGTTTTGTCATACCCTTCATGTCTGTTTTTAAACCTATAATCCATCATTATGCACTTTTTTAAGAGAATATATTTACACCCTTGGTTAGCTCCACAGCATAGCACTGATAATTTCTTGATTGTGTCGTGTACAAAGCTTTCAATGATATTATCTTAGATTTAATTGGCACTCCTGCATTGAAACGCTGGTTAAAAGTTTAATTGTCATACCTGCATAATTCATAACAAAGTAGTTGGTTGTGGCCGTCAGGTCATCAGATTTGCTTAATGCCGCCTCAGCGGTGCCAGGCCTGCAGACTCTGTGCTCATTAATGTCCTGTCAGCTGCATTTGTAGGTGGCATCTGCCACTAAAGGGATGCGGATATATTACATTAGAGATTGCTTTTAATCTAGGTAGCATGTTGAACCGTCACGGTAAATTTAGCTGAAACAAGAGGCGATATAAATGTGTCTTGGCAGGATTACTCATCGCCGCTCGCAGCCGGAATGTCCGCATGACTTTTGGGGACAGGCGTTTTCTGAAATGAAAGAAAACAATGTGACAGAGAAATGTGTATCCCCTTGTGACACCACTGCAAGCCTCTCTTATAAAGCTCAATCAGAAGCTGAGATTTAGGTCAGCTATTTACTGTAGGACGTTGTAGTGTGTGTGTGTGTGTGTGTGTGTGTGTGTGAGGCTTAAGACTGAACAGCGAATAAATGTAAAAACTCCCTGGTGGAGCTGCTATGTTTAAGAAAAGCAGCTTGTAGGGTGGAAAGCTTCTTAATGCTGGTGCTGAAGATGGTTTAATTGGTGCTGTAGAGTAAAACGTTTCCTTAGCTTGTTGATAATTAATCAATATAGACTTTACAAATCTCATTTTTGTTTTTAATTGCTCAGCAGTATCACCACTTCGGCCTGTCGAGGGGAAGACCTTCTGATTGTCGCTGTTTATCAAAAAGCTGCAGACAAACAAGCCAAATTTCTTAAAAATTGTTGAAGAGGTGTAAAGAAAATCTTAAAGAAAAACCCATCAAAGTTTGAGGATGTATTTGTTTTAGTTGTAATTGGCAGAGGATGTGCTCTGCTCCCTCTTGGAGAGATGGATGTCACTATTTGGTTCTGCAGCATACCCCGGCTCTGGTTTGTGCCAACTCCCTTTTTGCTGACTCTTAATGACTCCCTTAAATAATCCAAACTGTCCCCGGCACTTTGATGTCTATGTTGGGAATATATTGGTGACAGGGAGTGTACAGTTTCTGAACTGTATGCGCTTTGTAATTTAAGCAAAGAGAAATGCACGCTGTCCCTTCAACCACGTGGTCGATAAACATGTTGTATGTGTGGCGCATTTATGCTGTTCTATACATAAGATCCACCGCTCTTTGTTTGTCTTGCCCTTTCCGTTAAAGTCTAAATGTGTCCTGAAATTGTTGCGTCGAGTAATGAATTGATATGTATCCAAATGATACAGTGAAGCGAAGGAACCGTGTGTCCTCTGTAACATTAAGAGGTAAATCCTTACCAGGTCGCTTTTGTTTATGGTTCAGGATCTGTATTTGGTGGAAGATCCCCCTCCTCTTACTGCATTTCACCCTCCTCTGCCTCTATAAAAAGAAACAAGCAGGTGTTTTGGATGCCCACCAGTCTAATGGTGGTGGATGTCTTTAAATAGGTTTAGCATGAACAGTTTTACTGTTTTGATTAATGGCAGCTGGCAAATGGTTGCAGCAGTGTTGTCAGTTTGATTCCTCCTTAGAGGGGAAATCAGCACTTCGTCTTATTTTTGGTACCTCAGAGCATATTTATGCTGTTAGTCTTTTTCAAATGTCCAGTGTTTTTTAATTGACTAAATGCCGCTGGCGTGCTGCCGTGTGCGTGATTTACATTCCCACGTTGAATGACCTTCAATGGCAGGAGTTGAAAGGAGGATTACATCGAGGACACTCCCCATTTCTTTGCCTTTCTCTGCTGACACACTGGTGCTCAAATGTCTGTATTGTGTTTTGACATCACGGGGGGGCTTTCTTTGTATCTTGCTCAGCACCCCTTCGAATGAATTACAGTGGAGTAATATTTCAGCATTTGTGTCCAAACATCTCACAGATGGAGCTGAGGCTGCTGTTCTTTGTGTGACTGAACCATGTCTTGTCGTATGTGTTTTAGCTATATCACGTCTAAAACCAAATCCAAGCTAGAAAAAAAAAGGAGATTTTCACATACTCGTTTTTAAAATTCCATTGCATTTTTTTGGCCCTTTTTTTTTCCCTTTTTCTTTTCATCTGATTAAAAAATTCTTTGATAGCTCAATCATTCGATCATCTTTCTCTCTACACTGTGTGTGACCTTGGCTCTTTTACCCTCTTCGTCTCACTTCATCCCCCACATTTTTTGCAGACTGCTCTGTATCTATCACGTAAATGGAATGCTGACATGGAAGCGGTTTCCATGGAAACACATTTTAGACTCTGTCTGTCTCTGTGCTGCTACTTGCATCTGCTTTCCAGCCTACATTTTTGTGAGAGACACTGAAGTCTGCAGCATGTCGTGAGCTTGCATACTAACTATCTGTCTAGCTGCTAATATTAAGAAGATTCCCGACTGTGTTTTTGTGTATGTGATTATATGTATGACTGCTATCTGACAGTTTGAAGGTTATGAGAGCAGAAGTGGGTGAATCCTTTTGTGCATTGATGAGCAAACTGATGACATTTAACTGTACCTGTTATGTCTGATATACCGCTCACGTATACACCATTATGCAAAGATAAATAAAAAAAATCTAAATCCCCTCCACCTCCAAGAACTGTAGCTGCAGTCTAATCTGCATAAAGATTATTATCAAAAATGTCTGCTACCTCTCAGTGTTTTTTGGCTCAAGCTGTGTATCTTCACATTACTTGCAGAGTTAATAAATCCTGCACTGTGTCAAGGCGGGGGAAATCTCTGGTGCTTACTGTTGTCGATCCTCATGCCTTTTCCGTGTCCGCAGGGAGCATTCGGAGCTCTGCAGAAGATCTGTGAGGACTCTGCAGAGATTCTGGACAGTGACATGCTGGACCGTCCTCTCAACATCATGATTCCCAAATTCTTGCAGTTTTTTAAACACAACAGTCCTAAGATCAGGTATGAGTCATATTGCATATTTAATTGTGTTAATGACTCGACTTAGTCAAAGCTAACTGTCATTTATATGCACTTTTAGAGGATGCGTTATAGGGCATTCAGTTTTTACAAATGTTCTCAATTTATAATGTATGTAATCAAACAGATGAATGACCCTGAAACACTCCATTTGCAAAAACATAATAAATCTTCACATTTGGTTGGATTAGCATCAAACAAAGGGGCTGCATTCTGAACTTGCACCATTGGAGGAACAACTACTGACTGGTGGCTGTTGTGTTGCAGGTCTCATGCCATCGCCTGCGTCAATCAGTTCATCATCAGCAGGACTCAGGCTCTTATGCTTCACATCGACCCTTTTATTGAGGCAAGTCTGAATCGAATGCATCTTTAGGCCTACAGCACAGGGTGTAGAGACCATGACTGTCTGTTCCCCCCTACTTTATTTCCCATCAGTTGGATGTTGAAGAAGTGGCTATTAGCTCTTAAGTGTTTATAGTACTGAAACATGAGGAGACGAAACGACAGAGCAGCAGAATGCTCAAGAGAAAAAGAGCCAAAGAGTCTGAGTTAAGATGTCCCATCATGCAACATTGGGCTCTCAGATGAAAGGCGAAACACAGCATGGAAGCTAAATCTGTATCAGTGTGTTTGTGTTCTCTGTAGTATCTTGCTTCACCGTCCCATCGCATTGACATTACAAATGTCAATGCTTTGACAAGTGATGGATTCTGTCTTCAATAGAACCTGTTTGCACTGGCAACAGACGAGGAGCCGGAGGTGAGGAAGAATGTTTGCAGAGCTCTTGTCATGCTGCTGGAGGTTCGTCTGGACCGTCTGCTGCCACACATGCACAACATCATCGAGGTGAGTGCGTGGGGCCTACCGGCTGAGGCAGAAATAGTTTGTCTTATTCCCACTTTATTGTACTTTGATTTGGGTTGTTTCTTTAATGTTGATAGTTATATTGTTTCCATACATTCATGGTGAGTATTGTATAAATCATAAATAAATATGCATACTTAAATCTTGTTTCTCTTTTTTGTTTTTTGTAATTTGCAGTACATGCTTCAGAGGACCCAGGACCACGACGAGAACGTTGCTCTTGAGGCCTGCGAGTTCTGGCTCACGCTGGCGGAGCAGCCAGTGTGTAAGGAAGTGCTGTGTGGTCACCTCGCCCAGTAAGAACTCACAAACAAGTTCACATGAAGCACAAACACTCTAGTCTAGTGATGTTAAGAGCATTTGATTCATAGCATCCTTGGCAGTGAGTTAGTGAGGGCCTTGTAAGGGAATGATATTCTTCCTCTGATTAAGAATGCCCACAGTCTGTTGACCTCAGCTGCAACATCTGTCATCACTCTGCCATGTAAAACCCGCCCAAGTAGAAATCGGATATGAGTAATTGTCTGGGAGCTGTGACCCATCCTTGCCCTTTTTTTCACATAATTTCCTTCTGAATTCTGCTCTAGGCTCACTCCGGTTCTTGTCAACGGGATGAAGTACTCTGAGATTGACATCATCCTCCTCAAGGTCAGTTTATAGACTGCTACGCGTACCTGGAGGTACACTGATGAATTGCTCCATGACTCAAGATGGCATGCAGTCGCATTAAGTCATCCGAGCTGTCCCAGTGTATCGAGGTTGTGTTGTCTTGGATAAACATCTGTGGATAACTAAGTCATGCTGAAGTGAACAACGTACACTTTTAACACAAATCCCAGCCCCCGTTTAGCCACCAGTTTCACCAGAATGTGATTTCCACGTATGCTTGACCTCAGGGGGACATTGAAGAGGATGAGGCCATTCCAGACAACGAGCAAGACATCAGACCACGCTTCCACCGCTCCCGCACCGTGGCCCAGCAGCACGAAGAGGATGGGATTGAGGATGAAGAGGACGACGATGATGAGCTGGATGATGACGACACTATCTCTGACTGGAACCTGCGTGAGTTTGGCGCTCATTTAAATAGAGCCGTGCCCAAGTCTCTATCTATAAACTGACCTTTTTATCTTCGCCTGCAAATGCTGAGAGCTGAGAAACAATGTGCAAATTGCTTTTCTTTTATTTGTGTGCACTTTCTATATTTTTTCCACACACACTGGTGTTTCTATATGTGTTCTTATGTTTTTCCAAATGTTATTCAGGAAAGTGCTCTGCTGCAGCATTGGATGTGTTGGCCAACGTGTTTAGGGATGATCTGCTGCTACACATCCTTCCCCTTCTCAAAGAGCTGCTTTTCCATCCTGAGTGGGTCGTTAAAGAGTCTGGCATCCTTGTCCTGGGGGCTATAGCCGAAGGTAAGAGGGGGAGGAAAGGGTTGGAAAAATCGAAAGAATAGCCTGCTCAAAAATGTACTCTGATTTTCCTTTCTTTAGGGTGTATGCAAGGCATGATCCCATACCTGCCAGAGCTCATCCCACACCTCGTCCAGTGTTTGTCTGACAAAAAGGCCCTTGTGCGCTCCATCACCTGCTGGACACTGAGCCGTTACGCACACTGGGTGGTCAGCCAGCCCCCAGATATTTACCTGAAGCCTTTAATGACGGAGCTGCTCAAACGCATTCTGGACAGCAACAAGCGCGTGCAGGAGGCCGCTTGCAGGTGAAAAAGAAATCCAGATAAATGCATGCAAGTTTACGGCTTGGCCCCTCTGAGTTGTTTATATTCACATGTTTTCTTTTTCTAACTCTCTCTCCTAACCAGTGCCTTTGCCACTTTGGAAGAGGAGGCTTGCACAGAGCTCGTGCCCTACCTGGCATTCATCCTGGACACGCTGGTTTTCGCTTTCAGCAAGTACCAGCATAAAAACCTGCTCATACTTTATGACGCAATAGGAACGCTTGCAGATTCAGTGGGACACCATCTCAATAAACCGGTATGCAGAACAGCCTTACGAGCAGTCTCAATCCTCAGCTCTGTGTAACTGTGCTTGCTGTACCCCTGCTTCCTCATTTGATTTTGTTACACTAGTAGTGGTAAGTGCTCTTTCAGATGTTGTGATGTTAGACAGCCTACCTGAAGGTAAAAAGCACCTTTGTTGTATTTGTTTGATTGTACTGGAGAAGGAAACTTTGATAATTGTAATCCATAGTCACCTATTCAATCCATTTTATTTAATAGGAGTACATCCAGATGTTGATGCCACCATTGATCCAGAAATGGAACCAGCTTAAGGATGAAGACAAAGATCTCTTCCCGCTATTAGAAGTGCGTTTCCTGGACACAGTGATTGCCAGGATTATACTCTCAGTCCATCATATCAATGCTTTCAAATAGAATATGATCTCAGTACCATAGTTTGGACTGCCCACTGACAATATGCTCCCCTGCTCACTTTCTCAGTGTCTATCCTCTGTGGCCACAGCCCTGCAGAGTGGCTTCCTGCCCTATTGTGAGCCTGTGTACCAACGCTGTGTCAACCTTGTCCAGAAGACTCTCGCTCAGGCCATGGTGAGTGTTTAGGTTCACATGCACACATTTATGACTTACTTGACTGAGCTATAGCTGTGAAGAAAATATCATTTTAAAGGGTGACGTTGGACATTCTGCACCACAAATGATATGTAAATACTGAATGTGTTTTGATTGGATATTTTGATTGGATTTCAAATTATTAGAAAAAAAGGAGACATATTGAAAAATCCATACAAGAGGACAGTGGATTCTCACAACTGAAGCCTCTTTCCTCTTAAGGAAATAGAGTTGGCTTTGTTTACAGACTGCTGCACTGACCTCCAGTGGTTGAAAACTGAATTGATGCAGACATGCTTCTCTAAAGGACACAATCCCTACTGTGAAAATGTTATATTTGATTACAAATGTTTCAAGATAGATAATTACTGTCACACTTTTATTTTTGTTCAACTGATCATAAACTCACCCGCTATTTTTATTTGACTTTGGCTTAATCTCTAGCTTCACCAGTCACAACCAGACCAATATGAAGCCCCCGATAAAGACTTCATGATCGTGGCTTTGGATCTTCTCAGTGGACTGGCTGAGGGTTTAGGAGGCACCATTGAGCAGCTGGTTGCTCGTAGCAACATCCTCACTCTCATGTACCAGTGCATGCAGGTATAAAGCTGTCGAAGTGCTGTGTTCTGAGATAAGCCATGAAACCGATTCCTTTTGCTCACAGTACGCTGTTCTCTCCATCTGCTCAGGACAAAATGCCGGAGGTCCGTCAGAGTTCTTTTGCTCTGCTTGGGGATCTCACCAAGGCCTGTTTCCAACATGTCAAACCATGCATCGGTATGTTGCGCGTGCTTAACTCTGGGGAACTCTTGAGCAAATAGCTGTTAGTCAGTCACTAAAGTTGTGCAATCTTTTCTTTCAGCTGATTTTATGCCCATACTGGGCACCAATTTAAACCCAGAGTTAATATCAGTGTGCAACAATGCAACATGGGCAATAGGGGAGTTATCTATACAAATGGGTGAGCATTTATTTATCTGATTTACACAGATCCTGTATACCTGTTGTTTCCACTGACCATATTTTCCTGTTCCCGCTGCATGCACAGGGCCTGAAATGCAGCCATACATTGCCATGGTGCTGCACCAGCTGGTGGAGATCATTAACAGGCCCAATACCCCAAAGACTCTACTGGAAAACACAGGTACCACACGGTGGTAGTGCTTAGCCAGCCAGCCAGGTTACCACACACACAGGGAAGTGCTCACACACTCAGGTCAAATTCAGCCAGTACTGACCTCACTCACCAAGATGCCTGTCCTGCCCTTTAATACCTGTCCAAACACCACTCCCTAAAGAATGAGCCTTACAGGTTTTGCTAGTTTCTCTGAAGTTTCTCCACATATTTCAGGTATTGATTTGCAACCTGGCACAAAGGCCAGTGACTTGAGATGAAAGACAATGAACCCCTGACAAGCCCAGATAAAGAATCTTTTAAAATGAATGAAACCATGTAAGAGCCCAGTCTTGGAGTTCACTAATCTGAGTGACAGGGGAGGTATTTTAAAAAAATGAAAATCCTAAGCTTGGCTTATGTTTGAAATGGGGAGGTTACCTCAAAGGCACACATAGTTACTTTTGACATGTATATCAAGTTAAACAATAACTAACCAAACTGATTTAGATACCTAATGCCTAATTTTGCAAAAAATATGGCACAGAAAATTCCCTTAGTGGTTACACTCTGCTTTACTTTCACTATTTGAATGGTAGTTTTAATTTAGTGAGTCATAACGACTATCTTATCAGAAACATGCATGCAAGGGTGAAGTGTGACTTGCTAAATGAAAGACAAGTTAGGGACTTTGTAGACGTGTTCCTGTTTGTTTGCTGTCAGTATATGTGTTGCTTTTATTTACTGTTCTTTAAATGTGAATGCATATCTGCCAATAGATGTTAAATGTTGTTAAGAATGGCCAATGTTTGATGCAGGATACATGGTGATTTAAGTGCTTATGGACTGAACCTTTCTACTTCTCTGATGCATGTTTTCAGTGTATGAACTGAAAACATCACAGTGAGTCAAAGATGAGAAAAAAAAGTCTAATTTTTAAAGATATAATTCAACTAAATTTGAAAACAGTCTCGTTGTACCGCACTGAATGGTGGGCTTGGTAGTCAATTTATGATGTCTGTTGACTGACTCCTTTGGTTAGTCTCTGATCAGCTGATCCTGCACTGAACTTTACTCTAATGAGCATACCATCTGCTTTCTGCATGTGTCATTGGACTGTTCATAAATGCCTGTTTGTTAATGAGAATGTTGCATAGTTTTGTGTCTCTTAAACTTAGGTCCTCCCTCCTCTCTGCCTCATAAGAACCTGCTGTGCTGGATACTAGTCTCCCTCCATGTAGTTGGCTTGGAGTAATCTGTCATTCCTTTTAAAAAAGCAAACAAAAACATTCTGTTTCTTATGAAAATTAACATTTGTGAGTTTAAGGGAGAAATCTCATTTAGGCCGGTCACTAGCACATGCTGCACCTTTTGCTAGCTTGTGTCAGGAGACGTCCATTTCAAATCAAACTCACCAATTTCAGTTAGCCGACACTAGATGTGAAGAGCTGAAACCATTGTTGACCTTTTCTATGAATGTCTTGTCAAACTTGTCAATGTGTTCTCCCTTAAACGTTTTGTATGTATTTTTTTAGAATGTCATATTTTACATTCCTCCCCTCGACTGAAGGGGCAGTAATAATCAGCGCTAGTGAAATCTTCTGTTTATTATCATACACAGATTCTGTTGATTTATGTCTCTGAGTTGTTTGTTTTTTCTTTATTTTTCTCCTCCCCTCCTCATTGCTCATGTCTTGGTTGGCGTTTGGTGGTGTGTAACCGTGATTGCGTTACCTTAGCAATAACAATTGGTCGTCTTGGTTACGTTTGT
Organism: Menidia menidia; assembly: GCA_907169785.1. Taxonomy (NCBI): domain Eukaryota; kingdom Metazoa; phylum Chordata; class Actinopteri; order Atheriniformes; family Atherinopsidae; genus Menidia; species Menidia menidia. The sequence goes on from CAJRST010003335.1 coordinate 14,086,371, forward strand.
CCTCAAGAGGTGGCACCCATGCTACAGCAGTTTATAAGACCCTGGTGTGTATTATTCAATCTTTTATTTAATTCATCTTCTCTCTGCTCTCCTTCTCTAGTCTGTCGCCTGTCCCTCCCTCTTCTCCCCTGTTGCTCTCCTCCTTCTGCTCACTCTCCCTCTCGAAAAAAGTCTTTTTCAGTTTTTTCTTATCAGTTTGTAATCATTGCCAACCGTGTGACTAACCCTGTCCTCTTTTAGGTCCTACTTGTGATTTGTTTTTTGCCTCAGTAGCACCTTCATGTATTATACGTTAATTTGTTTAATTTCTAGTTTTTTTGTCATTGTTAACTGTCGCTAACAGCCTATAAGATGCATGGGATCAGATCTGTCACATGCCTGCTGGTTCAACAACAGAGAAAGGATGCAGTCTTTAATGCTAAAGAGCATTCCTAAATCCCTTTCTCATTTCGTAGTCACCCAGCTGCATGTGCCTGTCCCAAAATTACTCTGACCTTCTCTAGTCGATCTTTCAAAAAGTAATGTTATGTTCAAGGTGCTATGTATGAGGTTTTGCTGAACACACTGCTCGCAGACAAAAGTGAAGATATTACAGATCACAAAAGCTGTCTTAAATGCCAAAATGTTAGATTTGTTTTACGTTAATCCTTTTTTTTTTGCATGCATAATGTATTGTGGTAATCTTAAATTAAGATAGACAAGTTTTAATTTAATTGAATTAAGATTAAGAAAATACATTTGTATCAATGCAGGCTCTAGGTTTGTCTTGATTCATATATCAGTATCTCTATTTTAGCATTTTTTTGCATTGGTTATGAAGGTTGCTGGTAGATTTGTAAATTTAAACGACTTTGACAGTGAGTTTGATGTTGAATTTGGCCATCCCTGTTGTCAGGTGCACCTCTCTACGAAATATAAGGGACAATGAGGAGAAAGACTCTGCATTCAGAGGAATTTGCACCATGATCAGTGTAAATCCCGGAGGCGTGGTGCAGGTGAGGCCCGGCTGTGGTCATTACGTTGTGGGAAACTCTTCAAGTCGACCGTTTCCTCACCTCTTTTTTCTGGAACAGGACTTTATATTCTTCTGCGATGCAGTCGCCTCCTGGGTAAATCCAAAAGATGATCTCAGAGACATGTTCTACAAGGTAAAAGTCAAAAGTGCATGAAGTGAATGACTGGGCAGATGATGAAACTTTTTGCTTTTATTGGCAAAGCATGAAATGAGTTATTTCACCTACCCCCAAACACAGCAACGGCGGCTTCTACCAGGGGTGCTCTGATAATAATAATAATTCTGCCCTGCACAAGATCTATTTAAAAGGCACTGCTCTGTTTTAAACTCTGCGTAAACATTTCCGGCTGTTTAATTTCAGATCCTTCATGGATTCAAGAACCAGGTGGGAGAAGAGAACTGGAGGCGCTTCTCAGACCAGTTCCCAATGCCGTTAAAGGAACGGCTAGCAACCTTTTATGGAGTGTAACTGTTTCTGCAGCCCTGTGCCTCATCACTGGGGTCAGTCTGATCTTATCATTTGCTATTGCAGAAATTATCACGCTCATCTAAGTTTCAAAAGTTATGTTGTCTTAGAATTGATGTGCTTGTCTAATGAGGCCCCCCTTTCTCTCCACAGGTAATTCGCTATGGGACAGTACGGGGAACCATCCCAGGGAACATGTTACCCTTTACTGGGGGGAAGGGTCTGCCTGTTTATGGAAGGGGAAGGGGTAAAGACCCCTCCCCGACCTGGTGGACGGGGTGGGAGGGAGGTATAGCTGCAGTTCTCAATGCCCCTATAAACAAGTTATGGGAGGATGAGACAGGCAGAACAACTCATGGGAGAATATTTCAAGTAACTACATCTCAATCTCAAATAATGAAAATGATCACCCTTTTTATTTCTTGCTTTAATTTGTTCTACAAATGTCTTTCTGGACGAAGAAAAATGGATGCAAGCAAAGTCGTCGCAAAATCACATAAAGCATTTTGCTCTTTGATTAGGCAGAAAGCCGTTGCGGAAAATGTTATTTCGGGCAGGTGTGCATTCTAAAGAAGACTGTCCTGAATAAGATGAATCCTAGTTGTCAAGTTGAGGATTTTTCTAGAAATATTAGAGCTTAAAGCAAAAGGATATCAGTTTTGTTAAATATGCATTTTCCCGGATCCTGTCGTGGAAAATACTATTCATAGAGCATATCACCAAAAATCTGCCATTCATTCAGAGCTCCCTCATGTGAGCAGGACAGAGGCTGTTAATTATGTCACCAATGAGCACAACTTTAGGAACAGCTTCTCTGGGAATAGGTAGCATGCGTATATTATTCTGGAAAGCTGTTGAGCATTAGTGATTTGTGTGTTGACAGCTGTCATTGCCATTTGATAAGTTTCTTATTTGACCTTTTAATTGGTATTTCCGGTCATTTTTGCTTCCTCTATAAGAGATTTACAGCAGCCCGCTGTAACGTAGCATGACGAGGTTTACACCCTGAATTTAGGTGTGTGAAATCTTGTCTGTGATGTCACGTTGGAGTGAATCCGTTTGGTTTTGTGGTGTGAATGTGACATGGACATTCATCATATCAAACTTTAGCTGCGTAGTCTGTTTTTTTAAAGTTTTTCCCCACTACAATGTTGTCCAAGTCTTGTGATGGAAAAATTAAGGACAGCATGCAGTTTAGCATCCAGAGTTGTTATGATATTGTTTTTTTTGTTTTCTGTTTTTTTTGTTTTTTTTACTTAACACAATGACACGAAACCTGTCTCAGTAAATTTTGTGGCTTTTGCAGTCGGAAAGACATGAACCATTGGATCAATGTTAAATATATTTATTTCAAATCAATGTTAAATATGTTCATTTCTCAATGTGCTGGCGTTTTGTTACTGGTTGTTTGGCTTCCTGTGCTAAAAGCATGATCTTGAGGATGACTGTGTAATGTTTTGGGTGGTTTTCACTGTGGGGTACTTGGATGCTTTCATCTCTTGCATGTTGGTGGCCCCTCACAACCCAGCTTTTAATGGGAGCGGGATTGTCAGAAGTAGGGGGAGCTTCAATTAAAAAGTTTTAAGGAATCATAGTAAACACGTCTGCATCGCAACACTGGGACTTAAAAAGCTTCACGTGAACCTTATTGGAGTGCTCTCCCTGAACTTTTTCCCCATAGCTGGAAGTAGTTTTTTAAAATACTGTGAACATAAGAATGTTAATGTGTCTGCTTGTTTTGCGCTGTTTGTATTTTATAAAAGTGTCTAAATGTTTAATTTGCAGCCAGAATGTATTCCATGATGGGTTGGAATGAGAGTTAAGTTTTGTTTTTATTGTTTTTTATGCCCTGCCAGTCATTTACCCTCTGCCGGCCAGAGTAATAACTGCAGTATTTTAGCTCTTTGTAGCACACGATATGCACCTAAATTTACATAGAAAGTGCTTGAATGAATGATGTAGCCAAAATCCCTCACACATATGAATAATTGCTGCTAAAATGTATTTACCTAATGCAATAAGCATATTGGTGCAATTAGGTCTTTAGTGGACAGTAGAGGTAGTTTAATGTATTAGATTGGCACAATATGAAATGCCTAAGTGGTCTCTTAGGTTTAAAATTTCAATGAGGAAAAATACAGGATGTAATGCATCATGGAATACAGAGGCAAATAACTGTTTGTATCCCATCATTTTTGTGTTTTGAAGTGATTTTTGTCTGTCACATTCCAGCTGGCATGCAAAAAACAAATGTAGAATTCACAGCTCAATAGGTTGTGTTCACGGTCCCGCTGCTCTGTCATTGTAGGGCTGCAGGTCTAACAAACACGCAAAGTAATTCCCATTATTACCGTGCTGTCACTCTGACTTGACCGCTGCTATACATCATAGTTGTGTTTCACCACTTGAAGATGTGTTTTTTCCGAATGTTAACCTCAGGTTGTTTCAGTTCCGGTGTTGTTTGTTGTCATTATATCCCCCCCAATGTGTATGCCTTTATGCATTTCCTCAGTAACAGAGACTGGAAGAAAGCTTGCCCTCCATGTAAGATGGATAACTGTAGGTGTTCATTAAGAAAAATGTCGTCATTTGTGACGCAGTCAGATGTCAGGCTGTGACTACAAAGATGGAAGAGCAACTCAGAAATGGTTACTTTGACATACTTAATTTCTTTTTGTCCAAAGTGATTGTCAAACTTCAGCATATGGTCTAATCTCTGCACAGTGTCATGAATGAAAAAAACTTTTGGTGTTTTGGAATAGATTTAAGGTAGTACTGTATTGAAACAAATCAGTAACAAATAATTAAGCAGCAGAGAAACGAGTTAGGACGTTCATAACACAATGTTTGCAAACACAGGTTTGAATTTCTATAATGGTTTATTTAAAATGTGTATTTTCTAAAGCACCCACCAATCCTAAGGAATGTCTGGTCAAGGAGCTCCTGTATTCTGTAATTCAATTAGCCTTTAAACTTGATTAGAATTTCTGCCTTCATCTTTTTGCTATTAAAAGCGAAAACATCATTTTGATAGATTTTGTTATTTTGTTTTTTTTTAATAAGCTGCTGAATTTTAAAAAAGTAATAATTTTGGGGCCACCAAATATTTTGGATCATGCAAAGACTCTATATTGTACTGTAGTAATTTTGTAATATTTGTAAGATTATATAGTGAGTGTGACTGGTTTCCATTGCTTGAATCTGTACATTGTTCCAATAAATTGTTTACATTATTACAGACTTTTGCTTTTTCTATCTGGAATTTAGGAGTGTGCTTAAATAATATTTTATTTACAATCAAGACTGAAATTATACTTTCCCCTCACAGTTTGATTTTTATGACATATTTACTCAACAAATATGTTTATCCTGGCTTGAATTAACCTAACTAACCCTAAACATACAAATTTGAATGCTGTGTGATACATTTATACTTTTTTTATATTCATCCAAATTTAGGTTAACAACCCAATAATGAAGCATAGCATGTAACCATTAAAGTTTACTATTCAATAAAACTGAGAACAGTAGATTCTGGTTAGCTATAAGTCATTTGCAAAACTGTCAGATCCTTTCAACGTGCACTTTATACATTGTGGCTTCCCAGAAAATGAACTTAAAACAATTTCCAACAGTGTTGCAAAACAGATTTTTGGTAAGTGTTATGCTGCAGTCAAGAGGAATACACGATCAATCTTCCTCTTAGAACTATCTCCAGCACCCCAAAGCTCATCCTTTGGAGTCGGTTGCCTAATGTTTTGTTGTCTACCTCAGCCTTAAGCACAGCTTTTTTGACACCACCCCTGAACAGAGACCATTTCTGATTAAAACATAAATGGTTCTACTGACTGTCACGAAGCAATCCTCTGGTCTTTTTAGATTTTTTTAGCCTTTTCCTAAAGAAATCCATTTCAAATAATCTATTTTATTTTAAGGACCGACTATAAATAAAAAGAAAAGTATGCCTATGCAAAAAGCTGCTTTTTACAATCTTAAAATATCATTTGAGACACAACAATGATTTGTTACTTAAGTATGACAGGGTTAGTTTAGGCTTCAGAGTCTAATGGCTTACTTTAGCCTAACATGCCTAAATAAAAAAACAACCAAACATAAAACCCTGATTGTGTACAATAATTCGAGTTTTAGTCTTATTAAGCAGATCTTGTCTTGCATTATGTTTCTGGGCAGCAGAACTGTCAATGTTCTGACATTTACGCAGAGTACCTGAAGGCAGCATTGCAGTGAGCTTTAACGGCAGGCCGTGACTTCGGCGCCTTTACCGGCCGTTGGTAGCGCTGTTTCTTCGTCTCTGTTGGAGAACAAACCAAAGGGGAAAGGCGCAGTACAGCCGAGTGGAGGTGGAGTCTTTAGGTAGGGAGAGAGAAGAAAGGGGAGAAAGGAGGAAAACGGGGAAAGGCAGACTGAACTGAAACGGGGGGAGAACGTGGATGATTTACGTCCTAAAAGTTGCATTACAACCAATTCGGCTGTTGCGGAAAGCAGGAATAGAGCAAGATGATAACGCCTTACTTCCTAGAGAATTTCTGGGTAGGTGGTGTTTTTTTTTGTTGTTCACGGTGTTTACAACCGGTAGCAATCCACATTATTCTCTCGCTATGTCTTATTTCTCTGTCGCGTTCATGTCAGCAAGAAGTCAACCACAAGCCGCAGCCCAGAGGCGGCTGTCGGCTCGGCGTGCTCGGTCCGGCGGCCGAGACGCTGACCAGCGACGGACCAACCGGTCAACAACCCCGCGGCCATCGCTCATTTTCGTCGGCGATTTATTTCGCGACCCCCGGGGTTTGGGCCTCTCGCGAACCTATCTAGCTTGAGAGCTCGCAGCGTCCAGCCCTTCTCCCGTTAATTGGCTGCGTTTGGATCGCTTGGAATGTTTACGGTCACTTCCACGAATGCGATTGGACGCCCGGGCTGTCAGTCGGGAGCTTTTCGACGGTAGCGTCATATTCTTCCGTATGAAAGTTTCGGTGAGAGGCCAGATGTTTAAGAAGTTAGAAGGGCTTCGGTGAAAAAAAAAAAAGAAAAAAAGGGGAGCCAGTCTCTTGTTGTGTTGTGGCTGGTATTCTCCACGGCTGGCTCTCGCGTGGGGTAATTAGGAATCGCGGCGCGTGCCCGTGTGCTGCTAAAGGTCATCTTCCTGCCGATTATTTGACGTGGCTGCGTTCAAGCTCGTCTTCCTGCTTTCACTGTCTATTGCATTTGAAATAATATTAGTCTAATAACTGGTAAACAAACCATCATTAGAAATAAAAACAACAGCATGATATTTAAAATGACATTTGGCCTTTTTTGACTTGTTAAAAATAATTGTTTGTGCTCTTTTGAAACACTTGGAATAGATGCAATAAATGGTCTGACAGAGGACTGGTCTGTCTTTGTAGATCTTTCTTATTGAATTGCTTTAATCGTTTTTTTGGTGTCGATTTTTTATCTGACATCTGTTGCCCAAACATATATTTTTATTTTGGGTGTCTTGACATGTTGAACCAGAGACAGCGGCTGGAAACGACCTCCATTCAATCTGTAGCCAGTTTTCTACAGTTTTCGGCGTGACTTGACCTCAGTTGCACCTGGTCAAGACCGGGGAGAGTGTACTGCTTACAAAGCAGGTATAATGAATAAAAACTAAACATTTTTCCTAACCAAGCCTCAGAAGGTACCAGAATCGTTACCTTGTTGTTATTTCTAAGGGAGACCACATCATTGACTAAATAGGGATAAAAAAAAGGAGAGCTGAAGCACTCCTGATTCTTCAATCTGCCCTTTGTGCCCTGCAGTGAGCTACAAGAGAATCCAGTGATGGCAATGATCAGCTGTGTGTTTAACATGCAGGGCGCACACACACATACACACACTTAGCATCCCTTCTGACTTGACTAAAAATCTTCCCAGCAAGCAAACACGTATGCACATTATTCTGTCAAATCCTGAGCATTTTTTCATTTCACCTCTCCGAAAGGCGGCAAGATTTTCTCCATTCCATGCTCTTTTATTCTAACCTTTTTTTTTTCAATCAATTTTCTATTTTTCTATTTCAGCTTCTTTCCTTTTCCTTTTTATGTAAATATCCCCCTTCAGGTGAATAAACAAGTGCTTTAAAGAATTAGAAGGCAGACGTGGGGCAGAAAATGTTGTTTCTCTGTCAGGGTTGCTTCATTTGACTGGCTGCTGGCAGCAGCATTTCCGCTCACTGGATTCAATCACAGGCACGGTCTCATTTCCCCTTTTTTTTTTTTTTTTTTTTTTTTTTAGTGTGTGTAACATAAGTTGAGTATGTGTGACATGTGCTGAAAGGTCTGAGTATGTGGACCGGTGCGGCGGCAGACTCTCTAACGCTGTCTCATGAGCTCATGTTTAATGTGTCGTCTGCTAGCCTGCAGTGTGTCATGGGAAAATAAGATGGCAGTGTGATAAGCAAACAGTGTTGATACAGCCAACAGGATGGCCTTTTCTCCCCCTGTCTGTGTTCTGTGTGTGGTCTTTCAGGTTCACACAGAATTTACTGAGCGAGTCTTGGCCTCAGCCCAAAAGTTATGGTCAGACAGGAGTGCGTAAAACAGAAAAGGAGAGTAATGCCTCTGTTCCTCTAGGTCACTATTCGAACACGAAGTATGAGGAAGCATTTTTTTTTTTCTTTTATGTGGCAAAGATCAGCCTGTGACCGCTCAGGTCACACGACAAACGCTGATATGATCCTGCTCTAGAACTGGTGTCAAAATCTTTAAAGGTCTTCTGGTGGTCTACTGCAATAGGTTTGAAGTGGAAAAATGGACATTGATCTCTATTTTCTTTGCTCGCCATTAACAAGAAAGATTTGTTTAGCATTTAGTTGAAACGGACTGAGATATCTTTTTCAGGGGTAGATCGTATAGTTGGAGCACTGAAATGCCACCCTGGGTCTGTGCATGCACGACAGCCTCGGAGCAAGAGGGAATACAATAGGGCATCTAAACAAACCCGGGGCTGACGTCAGCTGAGCATTCTCCGTCGCACAAAAGATGACACGAAATCCCAGCAGCGCTCATTCTTGACTTTCTTATGGGACTGAAAAGAGTCCTCACGCCTTACGTTTCCAATTGTCACTATTTCAACGCCAGTGGACCTTGACCAAATATTCAGTGGATGCCTCGCTCAGATCAAGTAGTGCCATAAACATACAGACGGCTCCATGTGTGATAAAGGCACAACAGGGTCGAAGCCAAATCGAGGAATAATGTCTCTGACTGATGATGTTTTGAGCGTAAGCACAGAGCTTATTGTTGTGTTGCGTTGTGACATTCTAATCGGATCTAAAAGAAGAAGAAAAGATGGCTGCTCTGTGGGAGGGCGTGCCCGACTAGCTGCTAGGTGTGCATTCTGAGAAAAAGGTTACACAATAAGGAAAACAAGCAGCTGAAAAAGCCAGACAAGCATGAATGAGATTTCAGGAAGTGAGGATGCAGCGTTCACTGTGTCAGGGGAATTCTTCCCATTTGTGTGGTTTCGCAGCTTTAAGTAGATTTGCTGAAAAAAAGAGAGAAAACAGTCAAGTGAACATGTGAACACATCATATTGAGTCAGTTGCGAACTCACTGCTTTTTACCTACACCGGTGATGAATTCATCTCAGCTGAGAAGCCTCCAATAGTTTGTATTGACTTTTCCCTCTCTCGCACCGTTCCCCGGAGAAAATATTGGAACAAAGCCCGTTTTGACAGTTTTCCATTCAGCTGAAGCACGAGAGGTGGATTTATTCGGGAAGTGGTTCCACTTTCCACCTTGTAAAGCATTTTCTCTGTGCATGTTCACAGCAGCCCACCCCTCAGCACAACTTAGGGAATGACTTCAGCCACACAGCGATGTCCGGTCACTGTGGTGTTCTTCAGTTGTCGGAGGGTTAAACGGAGACAAGCGGCTCTGTCCTGGTGTCCTAGGTTGTGTTACACTTGATTCGTCACGCGCAGGATATTGCAGCTTGCATTGTGCTCGCACAAAAAGACAGTGCATTCCTGTCCTGCTCTGCCCAGCAGATGTGAGATGATAAACTGCATAAACTCTGGGGGTTTGTGTCTCTCCTACAAGGTGTTTCTCTCAGATTGAGAGCGTCCGTTACTTCGTTTTTACTCCGCAATAACGAAGCTGTTGTGTCCACATACAGTAAAAAAAAAAAGGTTACAAAAGCAGCATGTTGTTTGTTTTGGAAACATGACACTTTCACTTGCTGATGTCACCATGTAGGTTTTTTGGCTCCACTCAGTAAATTTTGTGTGCTTATGAGGAGGCGCTGTTATCCTGTCTGAAATGAGACCAGAAAGAGCTTCCCTCTCTGCAAATAGTAACCGATTATCCAATTATTTATTTGTTAACATGACAGCGCTGATTATTCAGTTATATCCCGGGATAATTGCTTTATTTAGCCCTGCAAATGACAGAAAATTGAGGGAAATGTGCGTGCAGTCTGCTGCAGCAGAAGCTATCCAGGCTTATGAGTGCATTAGAGAAAGGAAATGGACTTATTTTTGAATTATTGCTTGAAAATTGAGTTATTTTGGACAATGCTTTCCCTCTGAGACAACTCTTCTCAGCCGAAGCAATGTCCAGATGTGTCTGGTCGCAGAGCTGTCACCTTTCTTTCTTTTTTCTTATTTTTCTGTTGGCCCAAAGCCCACAGAGAGAGGACATAGAGCAGATGCAGCGCACCACAGGCAGGATTGTAAAGGCTGAGTTAATATCAGACAGGGTTTATGACTTCTTTCTTTTGCTCAGAAGCTACGAATAAGGCTACTTCTCAGATAAACTCGGGTTGACGTGTGCCAGGTTCCCAGCATGCTCTCCTGCCACCACGTCAGTCCAAACGGGAGTTCTTCTGCACTTCACAATGCTCGGTTTGGAATAATTAACGCCGGCTACGGGGGCTTTCATCAATGAGTGTCTAGAGGAGATTGTTGCATAACGTGGTCTTACTCTGCAGATGTAGCTGCCGCTGCTCTCTGCTGAATTTTAATTTCATCCATTTCAAATCCCTCGTTTAGCCGTTGGTTTCTTTTCCTGTACTTTTTTTCAAATTTTGAAAAATACTTCCAGTATTGTAAGTCGTGAAAAGTAAAAAACGCCCTTAGGTGGTTCCCGTGTTTGTTTTTATTTTTCTTTTGTACGCGTTGATATCAACATCCCCCACGAGTGGGCTTTCTGTCCAGAATAGACTTTCTTCCTGTCTCTGCTGTGCCTGGAGCCCCGTCGTCACTTCCCTGTTTTGTAGACTGATTGGCCAATTGTCAGTCTGTCTCATTGTGTTTGTTATTGCTCAGGCAGCATTGTATAATGCTTGTGTAATAATAGTGTCTGATTGAACCAGCTTGACGCCCCATGCGGGCTGTCGTTTGCATGCCACCGCAACAGACTTTTGAACAGGTTTGTGCTTGCAGCAGGAAGCACATCTCAGTGGTCCGCTCTCAGGGGTAAAACACAGGCCACCGAGCTGTAGCCGTGGAGCAGGATGCTTTCTCTTTTAATGTCTGTTTGCTCTGCAAATATACTGTACCTCCTTTGGATTCAGCTTTGAGCGCTCTGAAACAAACTTCCTGAACTTTCATCGTTGTCTGTGTGGAAAGACAGAGCCAACACCATGTGTTAAATCAGCACTAGTTTGGGGCAAACTGCTGACAGCGGATCCCTCCAGGAACTCGGAAATGTCTGCAATAGCCCGGGGATTAGTTAAAACACAGACTTATAAAAGAACGAGGGTAAAGTGCTGCAGATGGCACAGACGTGGGTTTCTTTGACTTTAGAAGGCGTCTTTGTCAGGTGTTGTGTTGTTAAACGGAGTTATCATTTTGGCCCTCCGCTGCCTTTTTATCAGAATCTCTCGCTTCACGTAACAGACACTTTAAATGTGCCCCAACACGCTGCTGTTTAATTCCAAGCTTCCACCTAAATTTAACAACCTGTGTAGGGAAGTAGAAAAGAAGTGGTTTCTCCTCTTCTCCGAGTCAACATGGATATTTTAGAAAACTGTGCACTCAGTATTCTGGTCTAAAAGTTTAGTCTTCTGCTTCTGACTGCTTTTATATTTTAGTCAGCACCCTGAACCAAAATGTCATCATAATACAAACAAAGAAAAAAACAACTGCAAATATGTAAAGAGTTATAATGTAAATAAACATATTCAAAGGTTAAGAAACAATTATGGAAATCCAATACATTTTCATATCATTTTTTTGGTGTGATAAACACAAACAAGTTAAAGTTTCATTAATCCTTATTGATACAGTGATTATTCTTTGAATATTTACTGATATTAAATAGTCGAAAATCAGCTACCTGTCATCACTGCAACTTGTTGGCTTTATTAGGGCTAAAAAGCTACCAGGGAAACAAATTTTGAAGCAATAAAAACAGAATGAAACTGAATTTTTAGCAGAATTAAATATTTGCTGTGTTTGTTGTTTATTTATGTTATTGGTGCGCTTTACAGAATTCAAGCCCAGCACTTTTATTTAACGCACATTAATCATTTAGAAGAGAGAACATTTGCATTTTTAAAGCATCTGTGTTACGGGACACCGTTACCAAGCAGCATAGTTAAAAACAAAAGCTCACACCATAAGTTCTGGCTTTAGACCAGCCTGTTGCTGTTTTTCGTAGAGTTTTTAAAAAAATATTCTCATCTCAAACATGGCCAAGATGAGCATGATTGACCAGAAGTTGCTGCAAATGCAACTAGAGGCTATGCAGACAATGAGAGTGCTGATGGCAGAAAAAGCCTTTTTGGTAATCACTGATCTGGGACCGATGGGCGGCGTTGGTGCTGCTTTTTCGACGGACCTAATGTTTGCTCGCCTTGTGTTCTTTCTCACATGCAGGGAGAAAAGAATAATGGCTTTGATGTGCTCTACCACAACATGAAGCACGGCCAAATTTCCACCAAGGAGCTGACAGACTTCATCAGAGAAAGGTAAGACGCAAGCCTGTTTGTGGCATCGCAGGATAACCGGTTATGTTTTGTGTTTTCCTGTCCATGCCAATATTCTCTCTTTTTTTATGTACCGAAGTGTCCTCTGTATCACTTTTAGTTCCAATCATATAACTTTAGCTGACGGTTCAGACAAACAGGCTCAGGTCCAGCTGCTGAGTTTACTGTGAGCAAGAGACAGCAGATCAATTGAGGAGGTACAACTTTTATTTACCCAAATATTACACATTACGCAAAATCATATTTTTGTCAAGAGAGGTTATACATAATTCCACCTGTGCCCTGGTTTTGTGTTGCACACCATCAGTGTCTGCAGCTTGACAACACTGTTATTATAGATTCTTTTCAAATCCTTCCCAGCTCTATGGAGATTAGCTTCAGTCGGTGAATTTTGGTTCGGTTTGTTTATAACCTGCTGCATGATAGATGGCCTACCGCTGGAATCCAGCAGTAAATTCCACTGTCCGTCTACCTTTTGAAAAATGTTCTCAGTGACTCAGGTGCTTTAACACTTTGCCCGCAATTCTACACGCTCACTGACCTGAGCGTTATCCATTATGAACAATGACAATTCAAAGGCCTTTAACCTTGGAGTTGTTCATTCATTTGTCAGTTTACGTAGTGTTTTGACACAGATATCTTTGCATGTTAGTGCAGATTGTCCTGTTTGTCCTTTAGAGGCAGAGGTTTATAAGGAAAAACTTCCAATGTTAAGATAATGTTTAACAAAAAAAAAACATACTTTTGCAGAATAAAGCTTGCAGTTTAAGCATCAGTAAAGCTCGGTGCTCTCTGAACCACTCTAACTCTGTCCAACTTTGCCTAAACATTAACATGCTTCACTCTGCAGGCAGTTGTTTATTTGCACAATGACAGAATTCAATGCATTATTATTCAAATAAAAACTTCGAGTCAGGTAGACTTTTGCTGCCCTCAAAGAGTAATAGAAAGACTGAAAAATATACTATAGCGACCTCTGGCGGTGAGAAAAACTCATTACACGCATTTGATGCATAGAAATGTTTTTTTTGCTCTGGCCCAACATTAAAAGCGGAAACAACCTCTTCAGAATGATGCCCCGCTGTGTTTAGGCATGGATGTAAATCCCTTCTGCATCAGTTAGGACCCCCTAGTTCCCAAATTATTAGAAAAAGTGTCATAAAAAAGGAAGAGAAGTTTCTCTCCCCACCTTGTTAGTGTGGTGCTGACAAACTCTGGACTATTCTAAGTTTTCAACTTTCTTTTAATGATGTTTGATTACATTATGTTCCCTCAGTTATAACTGAACTTTCCTGGAGTGAAACCAAATTGCCGGTCCCTGCTCTTCGATCTCCTTAAATATACCTAAGCAGACAAATTGGCTTTTTGGTTTCTTTCCCACTAATTTTGAACCAGCTGAATTTAGATGATCTTTGACTGACTTTACACACCACAGAAGGAGGAGGGGGAGGCAGTTTTACAATACGACAAAGAACGAACAGCATGCTGAAGTTCAAGTTGAAATGTAAAAAGCATTGCGCCTCTTTCTCGTTCTCTCGGTCTTATGCATTGTTTAGAGCTGGCTGTTTATGTGTTCCTGCATAATGGATGTGTCTTTGTGTCTGTGCGTGTGCACGGCTGTCCCGTTTCCCCCCAGCTGACCTTGTTCCTGTGGCATTGCTGCAGAGAGAAGCTGACTGAGCTGGACATGCATAATTCAGGCTTTGGCTGTTACATGGCTGCAGTTTTTTTTCCCTCCTGTCACTTTGTTGCATTGTAACGAAATGAAGAGTAAGATATTGGGAAGCAGGGGATTCAAACAACAGATTTTGTACCGTCTTATCTTCAAAATGAAGTTCATTTACGACTCACGAGTCAAACTGATAAAAATTTCCCCACACACAGTATATGTGACTTTGCTTTAGTGTTGTTAGTTCTGTGTGTTTTTGGCAGTTTTCCTCTGTTCACTCGCATGTGGAGTTTCAGGTTCTTGGGGAACAAATGTACCAGAACAATTGTACAAATGTACCAGAACAATTGTACTAATGTTTTTTTTTACTGTTTAAAGTATGAACTGAGGCCATCTGAAATAGTTAATTCGATATAACTTTAACAAGATCTAACATATAATCTGCGTATTTTATCATAGGTTTTGTCTTTCTTTTTTTTTTTATTCTCCCAGGAGTACCATTGAAGATGCCTATGCCAGGTCAATGACCAAACTCGCCAAGTCATCTGGCAACTTTTCTCAGCTTGGGTGAGTTCAGACATTTTCCAGGCTCTTAAAAGAAAATAGCAGCCTTATTTATGTGCATATTAACATTTCTATGTCATCTTTTATGACAGGACATTTGCTCCAGTGTGGGATGTGTTTAAGAGTTCAACAGAGAAACTGGCCAGTTGTCATATGGAGCTGGTGAGGAAATTACAAGAACTTATAAAGGAAGTTCAGAAATATGTGGAGGAGCAGGCCAAAGCACACAAGAAGGTGAGGATGTTATCTAGTCGATGATTGTGATCATGAGGTTTGATACAAATCGCTCACATACCAAGCAACTCTTACCACTAATGACAATAGACCCTTTTTCCCCCCAAAGTGCTAATTAATTTACGCCAAATTGATAATTACACAGCAACATATTCCTGTGTGCCTTTTGGGGGGCGCTTGGGTGCTACTTTCAAAGATGTATACATTTTTGTTGGTTTGTTTGTGTGCTTGTTTTTAACACTATACAATATATCAACATTATGATAAATGGCACTTTTGATTTGTTTTGCATGAACAGTAACCGTGAAACCACTAATTCAACATAATTTATCAACTTTAGCTGCTTCCTGCTGAAGTAACCACAACTGAGCAATGTGGGAGCACTTCCGCTAATGGACTCTGGTTCAGAACATTTTACATGCAAATATAGCCAAAACGTATTTGCAGTTGTTCAGTTTTTCATTCATTGGTAGTTTTTCCTCTTTGCGTCCCCAGTGTACTGGCTTAAGAGGCTGTCAGTCGCCTCTGTTTGACAGCTAATGTCAACGGGGTGTTGTGGTTCTGAAAAACAGATGGGATGTGGCAAGGGGAGAAACTTGGCCTTAATGAGCAGCATTTTAGTCATGAGTAGTAGAGAAATGAACAGATGGTATGGTGTGTCTGTAAAAATATTCTAACATTTTTTCAAATGGTAAGCTATTATAATGACTTCATATCTACACAAATGTCTAATTTGTGTATTGTTGATTGAAATGTATATGCAAAATAGAGGATTTGAATTTGACGGCTTGTTCTCTGTCAGGTTTTTGTAAGAGGGATTGTGCTGGGTTATCTGTAACCGAAATGAAAAAGTCTTTCCAGGTGTGAGTTTTTTTGGTGTTATTTTAAGTGTTTTCCTGCTCCAGTTCTTTCCCCAGAGACCATAAAAGAACCACAGAAGATGTAGATATGGAAGACTACATCACAAGAAGTAAAAACAAAATGGAAATGATTTTTCAAAAGGAATCCGCTAACAACGTGGTTTTATGCGACTTTTTACTTCACTTCGTTTCTCCTCATCTCCTTTCTTTGCTGAGCCACTGTATCAGCTCATATCTCATGCATGAAGCCACAGAAAATACAGTGAAATAGTATTATTGAATTAGCAGGGCTGTGTTAGGGCTTTCAGCAAAACAAAAAGGCTGTGACAGTTTCTCTCTGTCGCTTCCTCACACTCCATGTTTCTTTCTGCTCCGTCTCTCCGGTGTTTAGCTGACACTGTTTAAGCAGTGTGAGCCTCCAAAAAGAATTGCCTACTTTAAACTCCTGTAGATCCTTCAGATTTGTATGTGATATAAGGTCTTACTTGTTGTTTAGTTTTGCCATGGCTGTTTGAATTCAATTATAATTGTCATTATTAAAAGGGTTCAGTGCTGATCCTGATGGATAAAGCCAATGATGATCCCAGCTTACTGTGTGGTCACTGTAATTGTAAGCGATTGCTCCTTGTTTATACTCGTCTCTTTATGTCCTTTTAATGCTTGAAGTTGATATGAAGGCAGCATGCTCAGATCAAATAAAGAGTTGTATATATTTTTTAATAGCTGTTATATAGCTTTAATTGCTTCCCGCTGTGCTCTGCCAGGGGTCTGTGTCACATGTGTGAGAATGAAGCAGCAGAGATGAATTAGCGTTGCAGTAGACCTATAAAGCGTCTCTGTCTACACTAACCTTTTTTTTTTTAAACTCACATAATAAACAGGGGTGTTCCAGGACAAGTGTTGTCTGTTTATTGTTCTGCGGTGCAATGTTTAAGGCTTGCTCATGTTATTTGGCCAGTTAAACGAATTAATGGACAAGATGTGTGTCCTTTCAGACAAAAGAAGAGGTGGCACCAACATTGGAAGCGGTCCAGAACATCCAGAGCATCTCGCAGGCGCTTCAAAAGTCCAAGGAGATCTATAATGCCAAAACCGTTGAGCAGGAACGCCTCCGCAAAGAGGGGGCCACCCAGAGAGATGTGGACAAGGTGGGAGGTCACTCTCCTTCACACACATACGCACGCAATCATGGTATGGCAGTAAGGCATGATGAAGTGTCTTAACAGTTAAGTCAAAGCCTTAACCCTGAAAGCTTCTGGCCTTCAGATGTTGCACGAAGATTCATTTTCTTGATGTCCGTTAATCCTGGAAAAAGGGTAGTCATTGTCCATTTTACAACATTAAATATACAAAAGCATCCTTTATCTATTTGTTTATACTTCACAGGCCGGAGTCAAAGCCAAAAAAGCCACAGAGACGTACAAATCATACGTGGAGAAATATGCCACAGCCAAGTCCGAGTTTGAACAGAAGATGGCAGAAACTGCACAGGTAACATAAGGAGTGAAAAGCAATTTTCCTCCCCTGTGTTTACCAACTCTAATGAAATTTGTTCTCACAAATCCTGCTTGTTGTCTGTGTCTGTGGTATGCAATAGATTATTGTGCATTATGTCAGTCCAGTGTGCGTCTGTTCCGTGTTCGGTGCCCTGTATCATCTCCAGATTGTGTTTTTTCCTCCATAACGGAATCGCTGTGCAAATCCCTAATTGGATCCATCTGAAAGGCTGATTAGATAAACTCCTAATTAAAATCAGATCAACAGAATTTGGACCCGATATCCTCCTGTACCGCAGCAGTGCCGCCACTGGAGCTGGTTTCAGTTAGCCCAAAATTTTTGTTTTCCCCGAGAGAAAGCGGCATTGTGGCTCTGCTTCCACAGGATCATAGTCTACGGCTCATCTCCCCCGCCGCACATGTGGACGTGTCTTATAAACACTGAGCACATGTGCTCCCTGGCATCACTGGGCTCATACATGTGCATCTTCATTGTCTAAGCCATGTGTGCGTCTATCTTATAAAAAGCAGAAATTTCATTTCAGCATATTTATTCATGCAATGTACATGTAGAATCTGTTTTGTGTTTGTGAATAGTAAAGTTCCTCTAGCTTTATTGAAGGTTTCCCCTTTATTATTATGGATACTTTATCTCTCGTGTTTATCACAGAAACTCAAGAGTCGGATGTCAGAGTTCAAGTTTGAAATCTATTCTGTTAAAAGCCAGAGAGGAAGCCACATCAATCAATATTATGACTACGACTGGCACATTGTGAGAAGAACTATATGTTTGAGGCATAGACCACCCATACAGACACATATGAAGTCACATAAACAGAATAAGGATACAAGAAGAAGACATTCCCCAGGCTGGAGTTTCTTTTCCCTGAACTTATTTCTGTTTTCATGTCTTTGCAAATGTGTCAGCATCTGCTTAATGTGACTTCAAGTGACTGATTTGTTGCATTACAGCATCATAAATATCATCAATGTGTGTTACAGAAATTCCAAGACATTGAAGAAAACCACATCCTCCACATGAAGGAGATCATTCGGTCATACTCACAGTCAGTGGATGAAACACACATTCAGATTGGAGAGGTACGTGTGTTCGCACAATGACACAAGCGCACGTATTTACTCTCAGACATTCCTGTGGGTGGAGTAGGTGTCTTTGTTGGCCCCTAGCGTGTACTAACTGGGTCCACTCTCTGTCATCTCAATTAGTGTCATCTTTGATCTTGCTAATAATTTAACTAAAAGGCAGGAAATGGTTCAGTCATCCTTTAATACCAAGCAATTAAAAACTGATCAAAACTCCCTCTCAGCCTATTGAAGCACCTCCAGAAATCCACACACTGTCCAAATATGGTTTTAGGTTTTCCAAATGGGCCTGATTGTTTCTGGAAAGGTGTGTTTGGGTTTGAGAAAATTACATCAAGTCCAGTTGTGAAGGTTTTCAAACATCATCCAGAACAACATTAGTCAGAATTTAATGTTAACCAGAGGTTTGATTTAATTAGTTTAATGACCAATCATATTTCTAAATCCCACGCAGAATAAATCAGGACTAACTACAAGCTCACTGCCCCCACAAACACAGTTTGCAGTTATCCTTTTATTTTCCTCTAGGAGGCGACAGAGCTCCACAAACATTTTTTTAAAATAGGGTCCATGGAGATTTTTATCTCCATGGAGCATACCTTTTTGCTTGTTTAAAAGAATTAGGTGTGACAGGACTCTGCAGGTCACTGAGCCCCACAGTTCCTGCCACTGAGCAGTCGAAGCTGCTCTGCATACATGTGGTTCGGCTATCCAAACCCGCTAATGTTAAACTGTGTAAGAAAATGACTGACAAATAGGGGCAATGCATGTGTTATTATTTCACCAAATTTCAAGAAGCAAGAAGAGAGAATGAAAAATTTTGAGAAAGAAAATGATAAAGAAAAAAGTTCCAAACGCTGACATACATGCTCCTTTTTCCTCTGAGGAAAGAGTTTGTCTAATATTTATTCCCAACATTGTTTTGTACTCACGATGTAGATTTACATCCTGCAATTCTGATATTTGTTTTTAAAAAGACGAGAAAAAAACCTTACATACTTGTGCAACACTGTTAAATAAAATTAGATTAACACTGTTAATGTTACTGAACATCCTTAATGTTCAGTAGCATAGGGAATTAAAAAATTAAGACTTATATTTATTTAGCTTTAGTATATTATGTATATTTTTGAGGTAAAATTATACCCTTGAATTTATTAATTCCAGTAGATGGTAAATGAGGCAAAAAAAACTTTAATCCTTCACAGTGAATTATATAATTACTGACAATCAGCAGTGGATGATTGATAAAAAAAAAGAATGATTTAGCAGAGCAATTACTAAAAGAAATTTTCAAATTAAATTTGAATCCATTTTTCTTCAACCTCGTTTACTTCCCCACAACTGCATGAGCCTTCCTCTGTTGAAAGCAGTTTATTCGATTATTGACCTGCTCATGGTCAACTCTCAGCAAAGCAGAAACCACACCATCCGAAATATTTAAATGTCTTACTGAGACTGATTGATACTGAATAATTCCACCATGTTTAAGGAGCATCGTGATCTTTCACAGTTTAAAAAAGTATCTTTCATAAACTGTCAGCCATGGGTGCAACTAGCTGTTCCCCAGTTATGGGCAAATATCCTTTGGTTATTATGGATTAAATCCTTTTAAATGTATTAGATTTTTTTATAATATTTTTTTATTTATATTGATATAGTAATATAGTTGGTGTGGCTACAAAAATAGTTATTACTATATCATATTCTATTTAGCTCCCTCAGTAGTAGAACCCAATTTTGCCTCCAGCCCAGTGACATTAAATCAACACAGACAAATTGCTGTTGGCAATAAAAACAAAAGGGTTGTCCTCGATCAGTGTCTCCCTCAATGAAAATCTGAGCTGGGCTGTTTATTTTATTTTTTTTATACACGTTTGAACATGTTGGACGTGAACCAAAAGGGTGTGCACGCTTGTGTTCGTGCCACTAATAAGTGAATGTTTGTGTGATTAGAGGATGCCTTCAGGCAGATGCATGTGGTCAAAAGTCTTAGTAGGATGAGGTCGTTTTCTGTCTGTGTACCTGTGTGTTTGTAGGTTGATGACATTAGTGGCCGCCATCATGGTAGCAGCACCTGACAGGTTGCGTGTGCTGCTCTGAGCATACTTCCTCACCGCAGCAACCTCCCTGTCGCCTCACCCGAACCACTCCCACCCTTCCCCCAACATCCTCCTTCCAGGGCATAGAGGGTTAATGCACTCCACCTCACCACTGGGGCCTGGGGGGGAAGACACATATACGTGTGTGTGTTTGTTCGATAGTGGAGCCACTCCGTTCTTACAGTATCACGCACAACTGAGGGGTTTGTTGAGATAGCACAATCAACCACTGTTCTTCATCTTCATGCCGATACATATACCCCATGCCCCCCCACCCCCAGTGGGCAATCACTTGGTCTAAAGTGTGAAGCCAGTTGGTAACTGTATATTTACTGACTGTTGGTGAGTTTCATTTCTGGCTACGATGAATTTAAAAACCTTAAACTTCCTTCGGGAAGTCTTAAGGCTATCATTTTTTCCCCCCGCAAGTCATTATGGTGTCATTATCAAGATTCACTCCTACTGATCAGAGCGCAAGTGGTCCTTTTGAAAATAATTCCTCCACTTTTGTGCCCAAATATGGTCCTTTCTGGCTCCAAGTGAGCCATTATGGAGAAGGCTGAATGCCAAACTTGTGGCTTTGAAACAGCAAATCACAAACAATGAGTGTCTTAATGATGAGTACTATTTTTTTTTTTTTAAATCCATGGTAATATCTTCAAGGCCAAAGAAACAAAAAACACAAACAAGCAAAGGAAGGATCAGTCTTTTAATTACAGTGCATCGAAAGACTTAATTAAACCGGGGGGGATATTCCCAGTCATAATCTGTACTCATGAACAGGTTTTACACCCAAATGTAATGTTATTTAGCATTAGCACAAAGTGTCCACATTCTCAATTTTGTGTCAGCTCTTCACAGACAGTTGTTATGTTGTGATGTATGCATTTTATGTTGGTGAGCTGTAGTAGTCCTGAGGTCAAAAGTTTTGAGCTGTGTTTCAGCTGTGCATCGTGTTTAAACTGCACAGAACTGCAAAGGTCTTGAGCTTCACAACATTCTTTTATACATAGGCAGTCTTGTTATTTATTTAAGCAGTCTTCAGGAATAATTCTGCCGGCTTCTTGAAGGACATCCCAAAGCTGTTGTTTAGACGTTGGCTGCCTTTTGTTCCGCTCTGTGTCAGGATGATCCCACACTGTTTCAATAATGTTGAGGTCCGGGCTCTGGGGAGGATTCATCCCTCCATAAAGACTGCTGCGTCTGATTATCAGTTCACTTCTTGTGTCATTTGGCAGAGCTCAGCGTTTTCTCCCAGTTTCCTTTTCTAAAGAGCTTCTTCTTGACAGCCACACTTCCATGGAGACCATTTCTGAAGAGGCTTCGGCAGTCAGTCTCTCAGATATGTCAAGTCTTTGCTGGATTAAAAAAAAAATGTATTCCCATTTTTTTGGAAACATTACTTTTTCACACCATTGTATGTGTATGTCAAACAAATGTAACAAATTTGAAATGTATGCAGATATTTATTTATTTATTTTTACTTTTTAGGTCCACAATGAATTTATGAGGAACATTGAGAACACGTCAGTGGAGAGCTTAGTCCAGAAACTGTCCGAGAGCAAAGGAACAGGCAAGGAAAGACCAGGTGAGCCACCAGAGTTTTCTTTATTTTACCTAAACTTTGAATGTTTTTCCATATATGTGCTGATCCATTATATAATCTACAATGGTTAAAACTTTCAAGCTGATGCTGCTTAGGGGGTGGTGTATAGAGAGGGGTAATTAGAAGTAAGAGAGGACCATCAGAGGCAATCATAGTAATCTGCTGTAAAGGTAGGCCAGCTTGACATTCCAGTAAGCATGTGACACGCAGGGGGCTTTGCTGTGCATGCAGACTAAGCAGGCATAACCAACTTTTTGAGGAGGTCAGAGCTCAACAATGACTCTTGTGTAAACTTTGCCATGCCACAATTATCAAGGGAATACTCCTCAGACCCTTTGGCTCTACCCCCTCACCTTTCTGTGTTACCCTCACACCCACACACTCACACATATTCAAATGAACTGATTATTAGTTGTTTATTTGGAGCTCCGAATCGATTCATTTATACTGTTTTAATTTGGTCAATTCTAGTCTATGCAGTTTGAATCCTGTGTACTGTGCGCTGTGATAAAAATGACCTCACTAGTCTCTCTTGTACTTGTAAGAAATTATGTCAGGTCACGGGCACAAAGAGCTCACCTCCGCTGTGTTTGTGTGTACACAAGTGGTGACCCCTGTTTCCAAACTCTGCGTCCATCGAGTGGTGGCCTTCATTTGTTTGGACAGCAGAATTAATTGAGGTTGAAAAAATGGTCAGAAAATTCCTTTAGTATCAAGCTGTTCATTAGGGATTGCAAAGCAGCTCCGGCTCTGTCAGAAAAATAACCTGTCTGTCCCCTGATGAAATAGCTGAACGGATGGCCAGGCCAGGGCCTTTACAGAGAGAGAGAGGTTGAATAAACTTTCTATTGCGGAAACAATCCCAAAGTGACACGCTGCGAGGCAGGGGGGTTCGGAGTGTTCAACGATATCCAGCTGAGCTGTCAACTGGCTGTGGGCCAGACACGCAAACTCCCCCCCCCCCACACCCCTCTTTCACTCCCAGTGCCATGTGAAGCATATGCAATTAAAAAAACCATTTTCCGCTCATGCGTGACTGCATGCTTCCCTCACAGAGTAGAGAGAAAAGAAACATCTTCCCTTGTATAAACACAGTCGTCTGTCTGTTTAGGAGAGGCTTAAACAGTTCCTAATGTCTGTCCAGATTTTCGATGACATTCATGTGTGTGCCGGTTGGATTTTTTCCTCTTTTTTTCTTCTTTTTTTTTTTTGCAGTTGTTGTGCATAAATATTGTCAGATGCAATAGCAGGATGCTAGCAGCAAAGCCCTCCTTCTCTGCCAGGGTCCCGTGTTGATCTTGAGGCCATTTTTTCCACGTCAGGGAACTTTTCTAAATATATTCGTACCTTTTTACACCAATGTCATCAACTGATGCAAGAGTGAACGTTGATGTCATGAGTTAAATATCAAAATATTTAGCTCTGTTTTCAATCCATACCATGAAGCAAGATAGTCGGTGTTTGTTCCTGCTGCGACAAAGTTCTTGAATAAGCGTGCTGATTTTGTTTTGATTGGCATGAAACTCCCTTAGTCATTCGTGCTGCCATTGTGTATTTGGCAGCGGCGAAGAGGCCTGATATTGCACAGTGGGGTATATCGGTCATTGGTGTACTTTATCCACTTCACTTGGCGTGATGCATGCCTCTCGTGACTCGCCGCTTCCCTGCACTTCACTCAGCACTGCACACGCCAAACAATGCGTCAATTCTGCTCGTGACTGGCATCCTCTGGGGAGACCGCATCGGGCCGCCGCTACTGTATACATTTTGAGTTAAAATATCATTAGCTTTGTTGTTTTCAGGTCAAGGCAAGTTAGTACAGCAGGACTACTGCCGCAGGGCCATGCCTCATCTTTCTGTCCCTGTGTCACCCTCCTCCTCATGCCAGTGCTTAGCTTCTCAATTGTAAAGCATGAGGGATGTTTGAGTGTGTCAATTTGTTTGCAAATAGAGACTGCAGCTCCTCTCATCCATTCATAATCGCAACACCAGCAGCATAAAAGCGAAGCACATCCGTGGATTATTCTCGGTTTCACAAAAATTGAGTGCTCTGTGTTTGTTTGATTGGAGAGCAGAGGTTGTCCATCTTTCTTAATATGATCGATGCGCAAAATAACCTCAGCAGCCCGGCCCCCAGGACTGACATGTATCCACATTGCATCTAGATTTTTTAAATGCTCAAATTTTCATTGCGTCAGTTTTTATGAGCTTGTTTGTGCCTTAACCTTTCAAACAGACACAGTAAATATTTCAGAACTGTCACATGAAGCATGAAAATCGAATTGCGGTGCCTTGGGGGTAAATGTGCATGATCGATGAGTATCAAATTAGGTGTAAACTTAGTTGGTTTTGGCACATTCTCATCGTGTGATTGATGTATTTGAAGAATGAAAAGAAATGTTTTTCTTCCACTTTTTGCCAACGTAAACACACGGCTGGTTGTGCCCAAAGTGATTTTGTGGCCGTTAGGTGGAATAGATTTGATGACTAGTTTGTGTAATAGTGTGTCAGGGATTATGTTTTGTTTACAGTGCGTTCTTTTTCTGTGGCATTTTGCACATGCTAGGATTGAGGAGGAAAAGGCTTTTCTTAAGCCGGAGGAGCAGCTTTGTCCACGTGGCTTTAAACACTTCGTTTCTTATAATCATGGACTGTTTGACTTATTGTAAATGGGTTATAAGCTTTGTATGTCCCATGAGTGCCAGTTAAATTGTAGTTCCATATAGAGACCGTTCAGGTCAGTTTGCTGCAAACACCAAAGCCGCTTCCTACATTTAGAATAACTGTATAATTGCAGTGCTTTGTGTCACCAGGGGGGGCTGTCACATCCCTGTGAGAGCCACCAGACACACAATTGACTCTGCTAGTGACCCTGTCTGCCCTCTGGGACCAACCTAGCCCTGTCTGTATGCACACATTCTGCATAGCACGCAGGCTGCACGTTGTGTTTGTGCCGTGCGTCCTTTTTTTGTATGTCTGCGTGTGTGACAATTGCGTGATGCGCATTCATAGCATTCGCAGTAGTGGGTCATTGACCCTTTCTGTGCCAAATGAACCTAAATGATTGTTTTGGTCTCATTAGGACCCATCGAGTTTGAGGAGTGCAATACAGCTATAGCCACAGAAGGTACGTTTTCATGCCAAGTGTGCAGATTTTTTTTTTAATGGATTTTACATTTTGACTTAAATAAACGTAGTGCTAGTTGATCAAATTACAAATCTGAGATATGAGCAACAACTGATAAATAATGATTTATTTCAAGGTGCAAAGCCCAGAAAGAGAAAACCATTTGGCATCCCAGGCCGCAGGAAAGACAAAGACACAGACTCCACGTGAGTGAGGATGTCGTCACATGTGTTTCATTCAATTACATTTTTTACCTCTAAAATTTGGAAGATTTTTTCACCCCACCGTGGCTGTTTTGTCTTCCAGAGAGTCCACAGAAGTTGAAGCTGCTGTGAGTATATTTTTCTCATACAAATGGACAGTGTCCGCATTGTTTGAGATTATCTGTTGTAAATCAGCTCGATATTAAATTATTTCAGACTGCTGGAAGCTTAACAAGACCCTTGTTCATTTTATTCTGCTCTGTATTTTGCCGCCTGAACAAGTGACTCTTTCTCTCTCTTAATTTCATTGCTCCAGTTGTTTGTTTTGAAGATTTGCTCATTCATTCATTCATTTTTCTGTTTCTGCACACAGAACACTGCCAATGGTGCTCCCCCTGGATATTATGGGTCCATAGACATCCAGAACGCTGTAAGCTACCTAATAACCCTACACTTGCTAACACATACACACAAACAGCTCAAGAGAAATAGGATTTGTAAGATTTGTAGTCATCCAAGTTGTAACGTCAGGTAGTGCCACAAAGTTTTGATTGAGTTGTTCAGTTTTTGATAGCTGACCATGAAAAAAAATCATAGGATGAACTGTTCTACCTGATAAGATCTACTGCATTTGTATTAAAAGTGGGTATTTCCTATTTTATTTTAAGGCAAAGAAATATATCAGAAACAGTATGTTGATCTACTTTATCTACAGTACATTCAAACTTTGTTCATAAAGAACGTGTTAAGATTCATTCAGACTAAAGTAGGAGAAACAAAATTTCTACAAATTTCTAAAGTTCTGCATTTTTTTAATATGGCATTAGTTGGACAAAGGATAAAACAAGCCTTTTATTCCAGAATTTGTAAGGACTATTGGTAATGTAGGAGGATTTTTCTAAAATAAAATCAATATATCATTTAGAAATAAACAAGAAAATATTTAAGCACATATTTTGCAAAGATGTGAAGAAGACAAAACCATCAAGATTTTATTTTGCTGCCCTTTAATTAATTTAGAAAAGCAACATCTGTGGAGCACATTGGGTAAACTTGCTTGAAAGCTGCTGTTTTCACATAGTCACTTAATTGACTCGTGATCTCGAAGTTGATATAAAATGACTATTCTCTCTTTGTGTTTTTTGTAGAATGTTCCTAAAGTTGATGCAGATGGCTTCTGCATCAGACCAGAAGTAAATGAAAATGATATCCTTTTCGCCAGAGAAACTCAGACCCACCTGCAGTCTGCAGGCATAAACAAAACTGGACTGTGTGACGATCTCTTTTTAAGTGCTTTGTGTCTCTTTCTTCTTCGTTTTTTCTTTAACTCTTTTGGTCACATGCCAAAGACAACTCCTTCTATTCATCCAGTGACTCAGAGGATGAAGATGAGCCCAGGAAGTTCCACGTACAGATCAAACCCGTTCAGCCAAATAACGGCACGCACCAGAACCGAGCAAACATAGATGAGCTCAAAGCGTCCATCGGAAACATCATCCTATCACCTTCCACCTCGGTATGGCTTTGCAATGACCTAAAAAGTATCAAATGTCTCCAGAAACAAGCATGTCGTGGTGCAGCAGAAACGTGCTCTGCCTGTGTAACACTAGAGGGCAACAGGACTGTATCTGAGATCTGAGAGGACGGGAAAACCATTTACCCTCAGACTGCACCATTAGTTAGTCTTTTGTGAAGCTCATTTTATTTACATTAGAAACAATATGTCATGTCTAATTTAGTTTAAACGTCACGCTGCTTTCTGATTCTTCAAGGATCCTGTTCGAGCTATTTTTTTGTTTTGTTTTTACACAGAATTTGGTTTCATGTTAAACAACTTTGGGATCAGTTTTATTTTCTTACACTTTAAAGAAAAATATCAAGAGCTCAGGATCAATTTCTGAGTTAAATATCTGATGTTGTTGGACCTTGCCGCAGCCACACACAGCCCTCCTTGCAGACGCTTTAGGGAATCTGGTCAGCAGGCTACACACACATACACAAAAGCCCAGTCTGATCCATTACCCCACCCATGCAGCTCTTCATTCAGCTCCTTGTCCCCCATCACTCAATCTCTGAATCACTCTCCGCTGCTCTATGAAAATAGCCACAGTCATTAAAATTTAAAACCACTACTGCTTGTGTGCAAACACAGCTCTTTGTGTGTTTGTGTGCACTGAACTGTTGTTGTTAATGTTGCCGTGGAGCGGCTGAGAGGGCGCTCAGTGTCTGTGAAGCAGTTCTCCTGGGTTTCGCCCTCCTCGCTCCCCGGCTGCTGACTACACCGGTGTCACGGCATCTCATCCTCTTCCTCCTCCCGCTCTCACCGCTCCCCGCTCTCACTA
Organism: Menidia menidia; assembly: GCA_907169785.1. Taxonomy (NCBI): domain Eukaryota; kingdom Metazoa; phylum Chordata; class Actinopteri; order Atheriniformes; family Atherinopsidae; genus Menidia; species Menidia menidia. The sequence goes on from CAJRST010003335.1 coordinate 14,114,130, forward strand.
TGTGTGTTGAACCGCTCTCCATTTTTTATGTACCTATTTATTTACTTTTTCTTCCACTTTTTGCTCTTTATTGTGGGCCACTCCATGCTTTTTGGAGTTGGATGCCATGATTTTTTCCAAATATTTTCTTTATCCCAGGAGGAAATCATTATCTAGAGCAATAGCACATTCATAGAAGATGTTCTTTATATCCAGGGTATAAAGTTTTAAGTAAAGTTTTTTTTGCTTTTATAAAACTTAATTTGATAGTTTTTTTACACAAAAACATGAAGTTTCATGAAAAGTAAAAAACAAAAAAAGATCACTGTTGATTTGCAGTTAAAACCACCAGTCATTGAATTATATTTGCCTTCCCCTCTGTTATCTGACATTTATGTATGTTTTTGTTTTGCCCCCTTTTTTCCATATTTTAGACGCGCAGAGGAGTTTTGAATTAAAGTTAAAAACAGTCTCTCATGGTGGGGACGTTGCATCATCTGGAGTAAATTATTGAGCGATGTTCTATTCTTTCTGTTTTTTTCCTCTTGCTCATTTTTCTGTCTTTTTTCATTTCTCCTCCTGTTTGGTTCCCTCTTCATGGTGTTTCCTTTATTGAAATAGCAATAGAAGTCGTGTGTGTGCGTGTGTTTGTGAGTGTGTGTGGCCAGAAAGAGCCGTAATTGAACCCATTTGCCGCTTAGCGCCTGTGGGACTAAACCCCGGCCTCATAGCTCTATGGTGGTTAAAGGTTTTGCTATGTTCCTTAAACCCATTTTGTTTCTTTTTTCCCCCTTTTCCCTTGACAACCCACGTAACCTTTCTTCTTGTAAGAAATGGCTTTTTTATTGAAACTGATGCACTTAGTTTCTCTTGGTTTGGTCGTCCTCGGGAGTATATGTGGAATATCTTGTGTTCCACGGGAAAACGTGGCAGATTTATATCCACAGAAATGCCTCTGTGAAGGAAGTTATGTGAAGTGTTAGGGGCATGCTCTCTGTTGTCCCTGACCGATCGTTGTATGAGCTTGCGTACACAGCTTTGTGCTGCTGAATTTTTCATCCTAGGTTTAATGTGAGGAATGCGAGTGGTCCTGTGATTTACTGTCCTTGACTCAGTCATGGAAACTTCTCTCCTCCACTTGGGAATAATTATTAAGATAATTTTCAGCATCTATAAAAGTGCTTAACTTTACTTATATAAATTCTAAATTAATGCATTTATTTTTAATTGACGAATTATTTTAAGAACAGTTGATTTGAGTCATAAAATATGTTTTTTAAAAGGTTTAAGCCCCCACTCCTATTGCACAGTTCCTGAGGATCAATGACCCATAAAGAGTGCATTCCACTTTGTAGAAAAGCATTTAAAATGTCCTGCGTGGAGAATGATCACTTCTCCCTCATCAGTCTCGTCTTTCTTTGTGTTTTTTTTGTTGACAAACAAAACAAAGTTTGGCAAGCTACAGGAATCAAATTAATCTTGGGTCCCGTCTATTAATTTAACATCTGTATTTGTTTTGTTTGCAGGGACAGATGCGGAGGAACCAGTCCAGTGAGTTTTTTTTTTTTAAAACGTCTCTATGTTTATGTGTTTTTTTTCCAATAGAAGTGTTGGGGGAAATTTCACTGTGAAACCTCTCAGCCACAGTTGTTCTTTAGGAGGTTATCTTAAGGGAGAAAAATCCAAAAACCAAACCAAGACCAACATATTCGAAGAAGAAGAATAAATAAATATTCTATAAATATGCTTAAGTGACATCTAACTAATAGTTTATTTAGCCAACTGTTTTTTGACATGTCAGAGATCAACATTTGCTTGTTGAAGCCAGACATGTTTAAAACAAAATGCAACTCAATGCTGCATCAATATTGCGATTCAACACAAACAAGTTGTCCCATTTTTTTCCTGCTTTTTTGGAAAGAAAATTTTAACTGCTCTCGTTTTCAGTGACTAATTTAAGATAAGTCTGACTAAACAGATCTGCTCCAATGTAGGGATTTTTGACCACTGTGTAACTTGCAAGATTCAGTCAGTTGTTAGTGATATGCTGGCTTTTTCAAAATAAAATGAATTAAAAGAAATGCAACTTCAAGTCTATATTATGGCTACAGAAATTATTTTAACTGAATTACATAAACCAATGCCGGGTGCTTTGCTTGTACATGATAATTTTGTTTTACCATTTAAATCAGCACCACAAGTCCTTAAGTGACATTTACAAAAACATGATAAAAATGCCACTCAAAGCAAAAAAGAAAAGAAAAAAAAGATAAATACAAACACGGCATGTGCCTTTGCCGAGTTTAGCCTGGATTTTAACAGCTCCAACAAAATCCCATTTGTGTGCTTTTTTACCTTAAATCTTTTTTTAAATACCTGTCTGTTGTAGAGTATTTACATTTTCTGTCATTTTTGGAATGCAAATCTTCCATCCTCTCCCTTTTCAAAATCATTAAGGAGTTCAGTTAATTAGTTCAGTTAATTTTTATCCTCTTTCTGGAGCTGAACGCCTAATTTAAATCGAGATCAGTTTGCACAAGCTAATGGCATTGATAGATGTGTACTCTACATGCGCTTAGGGATCACAGGAGTTCCTACTTTAGGCTCTAAGGCTAAGGGTGCAGGTGAGTATGTTTTCACTACACTAGTTGGCCTACCAGCTGCATTCCCCCTTCACCTCCAGCCTTTATTTCTTTGCCCTTTCACGCATCTGGAGCCAGCCAGCTCCAGCTAACATCACTGACAGTGTGTCGTCCTTCAGCAAATTTAGTCTTCTTTTGACAAATTTACACACGTGTTGCTTTAATTTTGGTTCTTCAAAGACTTCCTACCTCTGATGCTTTGGTGCTACTTCAAGTTACGTATCTTTAATTTCATAATAATACTTTTAGACAGGGGTGTAATATGATTTTAATTTTTCTTTAAAAGTCCTCCATTCCCTGTTTGAAAGTGCTTCTACTATACTTTGAACGCAGAAGAAGTCTTTGTCTTAACACCTTTTGCTGTATTCCTTCTTTTTTTTAAAGACTTACTTCATGGGGCAGAGATAAAACTTGTTTTCTAACCCGTGTCTCACTGTAAATACAAGTTACCGGTCAAATGTTTGGACACACCTAAACGGCTTGTCCAAACATTTGACTGTCCTCTAGAGCTGCCAATGATCGGTGTTTGATATATCTGTTTCAAGGTGTGATGTTCTTCAACAGTATGAGTCTTAATGGGCACCTACAGATACTGGATTTTTAAAAAGCTTTTTTGGGGAGGTGGTTGTTCTATTTTTATTTTACTCGTGGTTACTTTTGTGTATTGAGAATGTATGTGAATCTGCTTTAATCATTCTTTTTTTCTTTGTTTCTCTCCCTAAAGGTGATGAACTGGCAAAACCCAGGGTACCAACACCATATGAGTGAGTCTGTCAAATGCCTGTTATATTACTGCTGTTATGTACCATTGTTTGATTTCTGTTTATTTGGTCAGTATTACTTAAATATGGACATTTAATAAAGTTTGGATTTTTTTCCCTCTGGGGCAGGCTGACAAACAATGACCTTCTGTCCCTGGACCCACTGAGCTCGGCTCTGCCTGTTGGATCCTCCTCCACAGTGTCATCATCAGCAGGTAACCTCTTAAGCTTTAAATGATGCGTCATCTGTCACACGCTCAAAAAGGACCTTTGCCTTACGTAGGCCAAACTGTCATCAAGCGTGTATCTCTAATATGGTGACCATCAGCTGAGGTTTGTATACACAAGCTACACTTAGATTCAGTCACAGTACAGAAAAGAGACAGAGCTCTGTTTCGTTTCAAATAAAGATCCTGTGTTTTTAAATTGAGTTGTGTTGGTGTGGTCCAGTTACTTAAAGGTGAAATATCAAATCAAACTACAACTTTTTAAAATGATGTTCAGCTACAAAAAACGAGCAATTAGTACAAGTGAAAAATAAGTTTGCTTTTGAGAAACCTGAAAACTTTGAATGTCACCATAAACTTAGTCCTGGATTGAGGATCATATGAACAAAAGATTCTGCCTGTAACTTTTTAGAAAAACTCTTTCTTTGTCAGACGACAGTTACACTCCTCCTGGTATGTATAACACTGGTATGTAACACTGAATGTGTTTCTGGTGCTTCACTTGCATGACACCAGCATTTAAACAGAGTGACATTAGCATTGACCCATTCCCCAGGTTAAGCATAATCCACAGTTAATTGGCACCTAGTAGAGGTCAGACGGTCACCTATAAAGCCCACTGGCACGTATGTTGTCAAACAGTGTCTCGCTGCTGTCAAAGGTCTCGGCTTAAGAGTTAAGAGATCATCAAAAAGTGCCCTGGTTACGATGTGGCAATGAGAATTGGGTACCTGCTTCCTCCCCAATAAACTATGTTTGGGTGTAAAACCATCTGAAAATGTATACACCATGTATTTATGCAATAAATGTCACATGAAACATTTGTATTTTTTCTGTTTTCCTGAACTTCATTGTACATTTTTTTTATTATAATTTTTTTTTTCATATTTTCTTTTTTTTTTTTTTTTTACACTTTATGACTTTATGTGTTGTTTTTTTGATTTTTTTCAACCTGTTCCTGTCAGACCTTGCTTCTATCCTTTTTCCAATCCCTCCATCTCCATCTTTTCTGATGAATGACTGTGACGTCTTTCTGCCAGAGGCATCAGGTAAAACTTGATACATTGGCTGTCAGAAGTTGACGTTCATCAACCAAGGTTTAGCATGATTTGAACTTTTTTTGTATTTGTTTCTCTTGCTGCTAACACTGAAGTGCTCTCTGCTTCAAATGCATGGGAATTAGACTTACACCTGTGCATCTGTATGCACATATGAAGTCACAGTCAGCACCTTGCTGTTTTTATTTTTTAAATTTTGGGTGATTTTAATATTTTCTTTAGAATGCAAAACCTTTTTTTTTTTAAATCATTTTCAAGGTTTCTTAAGAGCTGTTACAGACAGGCAGATTCCATGAATCACTTGGATATAATTCATTTGCATTTATTCATTCATTATTTGCTAAATATGTCTTCAGATAACAATAAAAAACTTACAGTTAATAGCTGATATTTTAATGCATCATGTACAACATTTAAATTAGATTTTTTTCATTTTTACGCCATTAAAATGATCATGCTGAAGAAAACAGATAAAGACAAATAAACATTGGAAATACTTAACTAAACAAACAACAGTACTTTACACCATAACAACCATCCTATTTTTACGAACTTCCAAGTATAGACTAATCCGTACTGATACCAGATGCTTTAATTTTGTTAGGTTAACTGGCTGGATGTGTGTGTATTTTTGCAATCCTTTGAATTCATTAAATTATGAAAATAATAAAAATGTCTTACAGTTTAGATGGTTTGATTTAACGTTAATGACGTTAGATTCTGCAATTGAATTGATTTCAGATTTCGAGCTGTCCGTCTCCACTTTTTTCTTTTGTAATGTGTGATGTTTACTGCCTCTGTCAATCACATTACCTCTTTCAGCTGACACGGTGCAACAACAGGAGCGCTCTCCTCCTTCGGCAGAGTGCCAGCAATCCAAAGATGTTTCCTCATTCTCATCCTCCTCCTCCTCTCCCTGGGATTCACCCGAAAACCCTTTCCAAGTACTTAAGCCCACACCAGCAAGAGCCCAGAGTGCTCCCATCACCCAGCCCAGTGAGCCAATTGACCCCATCAGAAGCCCAGCCAACAGCAGCCCTCCAAAGAGCAATGACACCTCATCAGTGCCCTGGTCCCAGAGCCAATGGATTGCTTTCAGTGATAACTTTACTCCACCTTACCGTCAAGGCTCAGGATCATCCGTAAAGGAGCTCCAGAGGCTGCAGTCAGGCCCAAGCAGATCAAGTCGCTTCCTGTCTGATGACTCTTCGGACGCCTACTGCAAAGCAGCAGGTGTCAGGGAGGACGGGGACCCCTGTTTCACTGATGTATTCCCTGATAGGGCCATGGCCGCAGCCCCAGCAAGCAAAATATTCAATGGTAACATAACTGCTGATGCTAAAGACGTGTGGTGTGCCTGAGGTTTGGATTTTCTTTCCTTTGAGTTCTGTTAACATCTGATGGCAGGTGTTTTCATTTTCTAATGGAAACCAACACTTGCGTTTGTCTGTGAATTCTCTTGAGTTGTTTTTACTTTTCTTTATTTTATCGATGCCTGATTCGAAACATGTTTGTCTCAAGTTTATTTTGTGAAATTGATTTTGCACTGTGTGGTAGTGCTTTGCCTTTTTTGTGTTTTTCAGTGTTTGATGTTTTGCTTCCATGTTGCATGACAGCTCTGCATCCAAGTGGTCAATAAAACGCTTGTTTGTGCATGTAGTGTTTCTAACCAGCAGGACTTCCATGTGTTCCTCTGTAGTGCCAGTACCGAACCGACCCACCACCCCCCTGACAGCAGGAGCCCTCGTGCCCCCACCACGACCCTCCTCCAGGCCCAAAATTTCCACAGGAAAACTCACAGGAATCAATGAAATTGTATGTGATTCAAATATTATTATTATTTTCAATATTTTAAGTGTTACATTGGGAATTTAAACTTGAATGTGCTGAATCTTTTGCAGTTGATTTGGCTTCTTAATAATATTACGTACATTTCTCATGGAATAGTTTTGTAAGATGACAAAAGTGAAAAAACAATCAAACATTTCTTTCTTTTAGCTTTTAGCTATTTGAAGGGCATCTCTACCACGTCAGCCTGATTAGTTCTGAAACTACACTGAAATGTCACATTTTAAAACCACTCTCTCGTATCTCTTAATCCAGGTACGACCGTTCAGCCCTCCCAAGGCATCTAATGCCAGTCCTCCTCCGACTGCACCACTTGCCCGGGCTGAGAGTTCCTCCTCTCTGTCCTCCAACGCCTCACTCAGTGCTGGCAACACCCCCACCGTTGGTACGCACACCTCAACTGTCTGGACAACTTCTCTTTTCTTAAATGATTGTTTTTCCGTTCTTTTCCTTTTCCCTCCTCAGCCCCTCCGCACTCTGTCGCTTACCTCTGTGCACCACCTTGTTCTGTTCATCCTCCGCCTTCCTCTTTCAATCCTCTCCCTGCAGAGGCTGAGCACTCCTTTGTTTTCCCGCTCTCCTCCTTAGAACCAGAGCTGCTCACCCTGTCTTCTCTTTTTTCTCTAAGCCAAAGTGAGTGTGCATTTGCAAACATGTATCCATAGCGTCACAGCTATAAATGTAATCTTAAGGCCATGTTTTGCACTTCTGAGCAGTCATGTCAGTCGTGTGATCTTAGGGAACACCTTCCATCTTTATACCACATTTAGAAACTGGCTTACAAACATGCTCTGTATCATCTCTCCTCACATCTTTGCGTTTGTGTATGTCCTGCTTTCTCTTTATGCCTTTTTAATGTGGCATAAAGAGGATGATATGTTTGTAGCAAAGCTGCCTGCCTTTGAGAAGAGATGCGAAACGCCAGCAGGTATAGTTGAAGTTATATTGGAGGGTTCTCCTCTAAACCTGGCTAAATAACTAACACCAGCTGGTTGAATGCTGAACTTGGATGGAAAAATTGATATGTTGCTTTGCAGTGGATGCAGTTTTCAGTCTTTAGTGCTCTGATTATCGTGTTCTCAGCCTGTTTAGTTTCTAACAAGAAAAGGATTTGTTTAAAACCATAACACATCAATTCCTTTCTACTTTTTGAAGTTAAAAATGCCATCTAATCATACTGTAGAGACGCCAGCGCAGCCGTTGCACAAACAAACAAGAAAGTAATCTGTTTGCTGTAAGAAATAACAAAGTTCTGATTTGCAGTGTTTGAGTGGCTGACCTGATGAAACAGTGGTTATGTAATGTGTCTTTGCATGATTAAACCCTCTTAATTCTGACTGGTTTAGACTGTTTTGAAAGTCTGACCTGCAGCTGAGTCAACAGACCTCTTACTCTGTGCCTTTCTTATCCTCAGGGACATCTCGCGGTCCCAGCCCTGTGACCCTAGGATCCCAAGATGCACTGCCGATTGCCGTAGCCTTCACAGAATCGGTTAATGCTTACTTCAAAGGAGCTGATCCCACCAAGTGAGTCTCACATGACCTTCTGCTCAAGCGCCACAACTCGAAGCCGCATCTATTCGAATTCTTTTCTGTGTTTAAAGTGTAACTACCTTACATGTGGTGTTGTGAGACGTACCGATTGCGTTATACTTCACATTTGCTTCTCTCTGGACTTTTTTGGTTTTATGAGTTTTATCTCCTGCTCACTCTGCATGTGTGGAATGTTTGGCGTGAGTCTGACACCATTCTTTCAGGATGGATAACCTGCATGAGGCAGATTATAGTCTGGAGCAGAGAAAACATACAGTCTTTTATTGGTTAACTGCTGTTAAATTGCTGCTGTGCAAAAGGCTTATTTTTGCAGGGATTAGCAAATGGAACATTTCATGAGCGATGCAACAGAGACATGGTGCAAAGTTAAAACCCTCTGTGGGCCACTACCACCAACTCAGACCAGCCCCTGCAGTGATGATCGGGTTCCCTCCATACAAAACCCGGAGCTGCATTGCACTACTGAAGCACATAGTTGTACAGAATATTATATACTTTTAGATTTTGGGACAAACCAAGCACTTCAGAAATTAATAACTGCGCAATTATACAAAATCTATTTATTTCAGGATTATCAGTTAGATAATAAGTCTGAATACTTAAGATATGGCATTTATTTATTTATTTTTTTAGTTAAGCAACATTCTTTTCCTCCAACTTCTCAGATGTTTGGTTTCTATATATTTCTTGGACAGTCGCAAGCTAAAAGCAAAACCAAATTTTTACAAAAATATATATTTTAATGGTGAAAAAAATACATATATGATATATATAAAAAATATATATTTGTATAAATAAAGTACGTTATTTTGTACTCCACAGATGCATTGTGAAAATTACAGGGGACATGACTCTATCATTCCCCATGGGCATCATCAAACTGTTCACCAGCAACCCCTCCCCAGCCGTCCTCACGTTCAAACTGAAGAACATCAGCAGGCTGGAGCAGATCCTCCCAAACCAGCAGCTCCTGTACAGGTGAGGCAAACGGGAAGGTTTTGAAATAACATCTCAGAATATCATCAAACTGATGAGCTGATGTCTCGACCACAGAGTGGCTAAGTGAAAGAGGGATTTTTGCCTCACTACAAGTGAGGACGAAGGACACGTAGTTTGCGTCAGCGAGAGGAAATTCAATTAGTAATCGCACATAAAGCTATCATTAAGCTGTCAGGGAAGTATTTTCCAGCAGCCTCTCACAGGTCCTTAACTGCCCACGTCTCTTCTGAAAGATGCCCTGAAGAGAGTAAAACCCTTCACGTAACAGTTCCTTCATTCAACACGTTATTCACGTACCTTTGTTTTTTCATTTCTCACCTCATTAGTTGTAGGCAGAGTTATTTAATGTGTGTTTTACCTCACGCACCATGAACCGTTTCAGTAAGGAGCTAAATTTGTTGGTTCTGTTTTAAAAGAGCTTTTTTTCCCCGAAAACCGATGAAGAATGGCATCCATTTCTCGCTCTGCTTGCTCTCAGTCATCCCAAGACCACATGGCTGGGCTAATTGAATCAACTGGAATTCATGATTTAGTAGCTGGTTGGATATAACAGGGTCATTTTTTCCAAGCTATTGGAGCTTTACACTCAAAGCCAAACAGAGCCATGAATAATGGACCTCTTGATTATTCCTTTTGTGTAATGCATATGTGTGTTTACGTTTGTGTTTTTCTGACTGTTTGCCTTTTATGTAGTGATCCTTCCCAAAGCGACTCAAATTCCAAGGACTTCTGGTTCAACATGCAAGCGCTGACGTCCTACCTCAGAAAAGCCTCAGATCAGAATCCTTCGGCTTCCTACTACAACGTGGACATCCTGAAATACCAGGTCTGTCAGCCAGCACTGAGCTGAGAGCTTATTGCAGATAAAACAGCTGCATTTAAAGAATGCTTTGTAAAAGCATATTTTCTAAATTGCATGACACTCCACCATGTGAGGCTGAGGGAATAAAAAAAAAAGAGCATCAAGACTCAGCAAGGACAATAAAAAGTGAACAGAAGCTAAACAATTTCAGTGGGAACTTGATACTCATTCGCATGTCGTGGTATCATAACGTTGCTTTTTGCATTCATTTTCCTCGATTCCACTGCTTTGGTAGGCACGCACGTTTTTGCCCGATAACGTATTTACACGAGAAAGGCTGTACACAAAGGCTGCCGCTTCGCTGCCTCTCAGTGTATTCCCCTCTTTTTCATGCACAAGCAAATGCAACTGTTCTGCGTAATTGATGGATCCTGGTTAAGACCACCGTTGGGGCAGACAGAAACCAAGGCCTGAAGGGGAGTGGTCAGAACTTTTCCCTAGACAGCGGGTCCTTGATTGACTAAGGAGGCTCGGTACTGTAGTCGGTGATGCTTAAAAGTCTCTGTGCCATTAAGAATTTTAACAACACAAAATCATAAACAGATTCTTAAGACAGCAAACAAACAACACAGATGAATTTGTGGTGCTTTGTTTATTCATTGAGAAAAGTGATATAATGGTGGGACATGTCCTAGTTCCAAAATTATGCAAACGTGTGAGTTAAGTATCTGTGGATCTAGCATTTCTATTAACTTTTCATTAGTTCTTTACATTAGATTATAAGACTGTAAGCATTTTCATTCGTATTATTAGAGATCCAACTCTCACATAAACTGCTCTCCTCAGCAACATTTCTATTGAATCAAAGTTAGGACTTTCAGACTTGACAATTCCAAAACAAGACGTTTTCTCTTCATTAATCACTCGTTGCTAGAACAGTATCTGTTCTTACTTAATGTGCCGAATGACCCTGAGATTCAGGAAAACAGACAGATGCCTGGATGTGTTCCTCTCTGATTTATTGCTTTAATCTAGAAGCCATTGTTCAGTCAATAACAGAAAATCTTACAGACACAAACAGCAGCTAAACAGCTCCAAACCATGACGCATATGATGGGTTAAATGCTGCTTTAATTTCTCAAAATACAGCACTTCCCATCAACACCACGCTGTGTACCACACACAAATGAAAAAATCAAATAATTTTATCCTGGAACAAAAACTGATTGGTAGAGAAAACAAAGAAAAAAGTCTCTCATCAAACTGGAAATGCTGCAGCCCTTGGAGTTGAGGTTAATGTATCGGTTTGGGGTTCTGCAGCTGGTTTTGCTCACCCTCTAGTTGGCACCCAATTTCACAAACCACTAAAGACAGTTCTGGAAACTACATTTAATATCATATTTGATTTTTTTCTTATGTCTGTGGATCTGCTATGACAGCTCTCTCTGCCTCTGCGCCTGCAGGCCCCAAATGTGATGGGCTTAGACCTTTATAGCACAGGCACGGTCCCATTGTGGACAAGGGTATCGGAAATATCACCCCAACTGCGCAAACTCAAGCTCGCTTTGTTAAAATTTCAGGTTTCCCAATTACACTGTGCTTCTGTGTTCAGGTGCAGGCTGATGGGATCCATTCCACTCCTCTTAATCTGGCTGTGTACTGGAAATGTACACCGAGCACAACGGATTTACGGGTCGACTACCGCTACAACCCGGAGTCCATGGCGTCCCCCGGCCCCCTCACCAATGTGCAGATCTTAGTGCCTATTGATGGAGGGGTCACCAGTACGCAATCTCTCCCCAACTCTATATGGTGAGAAGTGTGACCTCCCTCATCAGGAGCTCAGCATGGACCACCGAACCCCATTTCCCTTTTATTTGAATACCACACATCTTTCTGTCATTCTGTTTTAGGAACTCAGAGCAGAATAAGAGTCTTTGGAAGCTGGGTGAAATCTCAGAAAAATCTGAAAATGAAGGTAAGGATTCCACATTTAGTTTTTTTTTTTCTCTCCAGCAGAACAAAGTGAAGCCGGAGCCCTCCTCAAATGTGACTTTGTGTTTGACCCAGGCGCTGGTTCTCTGCGGGCAAAGTTTGAGCTGTCAAATGGCCCTTCGAACCCCTCCACTCTGGCAGTGCAGTTTCTGAGCGAGGGCAGCACCCTGTCAGGCGTCGACATGGAGCTGCAGGGGACCGGTTACAGACTTTCCCTCACCAAGAAAAGATTTGCCACAGGTCTGTAGAACACCTGATCATTGCGTGCTTCTGGGGCTGGTATGTTTAAGGCACCAGCAGCTCATAATGGGTTCTTCTTGTGTTAAGGGCGTTACATGGCAGATTGCTGAGGTGATTCCCCCCACCCCCCCACCCCGTGGTTCTCAAGAAAAGAAAGTCTTGCTTGATGCAAAACTACGCAACTTCAGAAGGCTTCCAGAACTTCCAGATCCTTCTGTTTACGGTGGCCACGGTTTCACAAAGAAAGCGAGAATCTCACTACAATAAAACAGCACTGAGTATTGAACACTGTTTAAAAGAGAAAAAAAAATAAGATGAGCTTTCAGGAAATGTGTAGATATGAAGTCTAATAATGCTTTCAGATCAACTCAGTTTTCTTCTTCTTAATCTTCTTCTTCTTCTTCCTCTGGCTGCTCCCTTTTAGGTTCACTGCAGCGGGTCATTGTTCTATCTCTGTCACAGCAACCCTCTGCATGTCCGTCACTACATCTATGAAATCTATATGGGGTGTAAAATGCTAAAAAAAAACGAAAGAAAGAAAACGTGCACTAACAGTCTTTCAGGTGCTCTTTTGTCTCTTGTATTTGCTTTCTCAGAGCTTATAAGAAATAGAAAACCCACCTCAGTGTGGGTGTGAAGAAAAACTTTCTCTCTGAACTGTAAACAGCACAGAATTTTCTGCTCAAGCGGCTCTGACTCGGGTATCAGACGGGCTTTCTTTGCTGATGTTTGTCTTTTCCGTCTCACCATTTGTCTTTTGTGATCTTGTGCAATGAAGCAATGAAGGTAAAATATGTTTTTAACAGAGCTCACACACTTATGGCACAATCTTGATCATTGTAAAAAATTTTGAAGCGCTCTCAAAAAAAAAAATAGAACCTCAGTGCCTCTTCTTATACTGTGGAACAAAAGGTAAAGAAGAAAATGTGTGTTAACGCAAATGAGGGTTTCCCTATTTAAATTATAATTCTCTGGAGCTTTTTTAAACTACCATCTCTTGTGGAGTCTCAAAATGTCCTTGTAAATTCTCTGTTTAAGGGTGGCTTGTACTCTTTCAAACTTCCTCACTGCTGGTCTTTATCGATCCTCGCTCAGCACCTTTGACTGCGATACTTTGACAAAATCAAGGGACTTTACACCAAATTTACCTTGCAGCCTTTAATCGTACTTCTGTGTGCTGTTAATGAGAAATGTGCCTGAATCTCACAGTGTTTCTACAGCGTTTTTGTATACTACAGCACAGTTAACGAGAATAGCACCAAACAATGTGCCAGTCGTCTTTTTTTACTCCTCATTCGGATATTGAAGGGAATACTTCTCTTTTTAATCTAAACTGTCTTCCGGAAATAGCCTCTTAATTGAGTTTAATCAATTAACTTTTTCAGAACTCTTTTAGTCTGTTTTGTATCTGATACACATCAGTTTCGTCCTGTCGCGGTTCAGATTGCGTTAACTAACCAAATCACCATGTGGCCGGATTAATCATTGAAATGCCTTACTGCGACTGCTTGTCACTGAGTAATCCGCTGTTGCTGACTTTGGTTAAATACAGTGACGAAAAGCTGCCATTAAACCTGTGATAGATTGCTCACGTGTCCTGCCTCTCTCCCAGTACACGCTGGGACAGTCTTTAGCCATTTCCAACTGTGAGCAATACAGGCAGGTTTAGCAAAATGAAAAGTTGCCACGTTTGACTCTCGGTGCTTCGTTCTTGCCTTCTTTAAATGGAGGTTGGCTGTGTTTTAAATGCTGTTTCACTTCTCTATGGAGCAGTTTGCCTTTTTTTTTAGCAGTTTCCCATAATTTTCCCTAATTAACATTTTGAATATCATCATCCAAATGCTTTTGAAATTGGTCGATGTGCTGGAATTTGTTCTCCCTGTGTCTAAATTGTCCCTAGGAGTGAATGTGAGTGTGTGTGGTTGTTTGTCTCTGTGTGGCCCTGCGATGGACTGGCGACCTGTCCAGGGTGTAGCCCGCCTCTCGCCCGTTGGGATATGCTCCAGCCCCCCCCCCCCCCCCCCCCAGCCGTACAGAAATTTGATAGATGGAAAAAAAGTTGCCTAAATGATGTGATTGATAACAGCAAAGTCTTTGAGGCAGTCTTTTTCACACACTGCATCATTTGGCCAACTGACCACAGATAGGATTTTTCTCCTCAGTTTTATTTGTACTCCTTCTGCTATGGAACATAGCTCTTAGTTTTTAACTGATTAAGTGGTTGAATCATGTCCAAGTTTCTCACTTAAAAAAAAAAGGTTTCTTTATCTTCAGCCAACGTATCTGAACAGTTTTTAATGTTTTTATATGATGCCTTTGATACCTTGTGTAAGAATCAAGCCTTCCATATTCATTTTGCAGACACCAATTTTACATGGATTACAGTAACATGTCCCAATCTCCGAAGTTCAAGTTTCTAAAACAGTTTAAATCAGTGTACATAAAATCCAGAAATTGTAAACCAGATATTTGTACTGTTAAGGAAAAAAACAGAAAAGATGCAGATATGTCTCTGTGAATGATTTTTCTCAAACAAAGCAAATGCCATTTAAAATGAGCGCATGAATTCTTTAATTGTATTCAGTATTAGCAAGCTGGTTCTTGCTGTCCCTACAAAACTCCAGATAATTTTACAGGGCTGCTTTTGCTGTCACCTTCCCTTCTTTATTTTTCTTTCTTTGTTGTATTAAACAGAGTTTAAAAAGAGCAACATTGTGTAAATTGATTCTCACATTTTTACCAATATTTCTGCTACTCTTTGTCTATTTTATGATTCTCTTTGAGCCTGTATTAAATGTGTAATATATGAATATATACAAATATATGAATATGACAACTTTAACAATGAACTGTGTGATTCTTGTCTCTACGAAAACATTGTGTTAGCAAACTAAGTTGAAAGAACTTAAATGTCAAACTGGCAATATCATCATGCAATGTTAGCATTTGGAACATAGTAAAGCTGCATAACACTATCACAAACTTGGCAACAAGCCGAGGAAATATAGACCCAGTGAAGCATTCAGCTGGTGCATCTTTAGCTTAAGTCACTTAAACATTTATCTTCATCTTTCTCAGTTATGTAATCTTTATTTAAAGCTCTTGTAAATAGGATAAAAGCAGTTAAATGTGGTATCATATAAACCCGTTTTGCATATTTGCTGGGATCCTATTTCAACATTTCAGGGCGACATTGTGTGTTAGATCAGCACATTAGTCATCATAGGGAATTTTAAAATATTATTTTCAAGACACATCAGTTGTTCGTCTTCAACTTTGAAGTATATCATTGTTATAATCACACAGATTTTTGTAATTTTGCATTCTGTAGAAATCATATTCCTTATCAACCACAATTGTGTTTTACATTACAAATACATTTTTCCTTCTGGGAAGTGGAAATAATATCCTCATGATTATTAAGAGCCTCATTGGAGCACTTCTCTTGATCTTTTCTTTTGGAAGTTGGGGTGGATTTTCTTTGGTAGGAATGTAGGCTCATTTATAAGCTTAAAGTATATAAAAATCACATATAAGCACACCATTGACCTGAATTGATTTAGCACCGAAAAAGTAAATAAAAACATCTCCAACAATCTGATTTGAATGAATTAGTTTTTGCCGTTTAAGTTTACCACAAAGAATCCAACACTAAGAATAAAAAATATGTCTTTGTTTCCTGGTCATAATGAATGTCAAATGATTATTAGGTCTATTTGTGCAGAAAGACAGTGCAGGAAAAGAAAGCTTGAAAACACAACAGAACATGCAATAATGCACACTTTGCACTCCACAGCCTCATGCAGTGCTTTGCTTACAAGAGGATGTATGCATGAATGTGCAAGCATGCTGGGCACTACATCAACACATTGTACAAATTTACACACTCAGTCATCCCCTTGTGTCATTCTGACTGAAGACCTCCTCTCTGCTGTTTAAAATATAGCCTCAGAGCTCCATTTTCACAGCCACATGTGCGAGCCATCAGTGTTACTCACTCAGACAGAGAAGAAAAGATCTCTGGGTCCCTTGTGTATGATGCTATTATCCAAAAGGCCAAAGTGAGACGTGTAAGTTGAATTCTCGCCCAGAAAGAGCGTTGGTCCGTTTGTAGACTTGTTTTTCCACAGATTTTATAGAACAACTTGAGAGGATCAATGAATCTGTGTGGTCTTTAAAGGTAGAAAATGCTCTGGGTGGAAGAGCAGAAAGAAAAGTCTTGGCGTTTGTCGCAGTAAATGAACCTCAGGTTTTTTCGGCAGTTGGCTTTAGTTAACACAAGAGTCCAAAGTGTGAGAAACTGATAACATTATTCCAGCATAGCTGTCCATCAACTCATAAAAACTGTTTTAGTAGATACAACTGTAAGCTCCAAAACTTAAACGAAACATGCATCATAACACAGTTTATTTGTTAGCAGTGCTGAGGATCATTATTTAACACAAATACTTCTGATTTGAGTTAAAAATCCAAATACCTTGCCAGCTCGTCCTGGACGCTCCCTCTCCCACTATGACTGGTGGCTTGTAGGTTGTGGAAAGTTCAGCCATGCATTTCCAAATAGAAACAGGATGGATATGTTAATATGTGACCTTAAAATGAATTTGGTGGCATGAGCTGGGGCCTATGTTGTGTTACTCCAGAGGTAAACCGGCCCGTGTGGGTGTTAAAACAATACCAGGCACGTTGGATCCAAAGCCAGCCACATTTTCCCATTCTCAATCAAAACACCCAAAACCAAATGAGACGACCATTTGTGCACTAGAAAAAAAATAAATCAAATAAAATCATTGTCTCGCTACAGTTCAGGTCAGCACAGAGTTAACTACTGGATAGGGAGCTATCCGGCCTGATCATCCTGATATATGTCTGACCACACTGAATAAACCAAAGGGCTTTCTTTAAAATCGTTACTGCCAAAATGATGGTAAGATTTGCTAAATTTAGCGCATCACCATGGGAGGGCATTTTGGGTTGGTTTTGTTTGTCTGGACCATAGACAGCTGTCTTCTCTATTTTTCCAGATTTGCGCGTTTGACTGTTTGTTTAGCTTCCCTCATAAAAGAGTTGTGGACTTGATCTCCACCAGTACATTAATCTCTTCTAACCCTGATTTATTTATGTTTGCTTGTCCACAAAGATGTTTAATCTAGTGAGGACTTCCCAGTATTCCCGGCGGGCCACATCGTTCCTGGCCTTTATCCGACTGCTGGGCGTCATTGTGAGGGCTGAAAAGGAGCCTGTGGAGATTCACGGATTAATTACAAAGCTGCAAAGGTGTGTCTCCAAATGCCGTGCTTTACATTTCCTATTTAAAGATAAAATTACAGGTTGTAGGTCTCTTCAAGCCGTGTGTGTGTCTGGTTTCCATTGAGAGGGCCTTAACGTCACAACCAGGGCCGTGAAACAGTCGGAGCAGAGGGAGCATTTAGTGTCTGTTGTCCGCCATCGCAGTTGTGTTTGTTCAAAGGCCCACTGGAACCATAGAGTTGAGTTATTCTACAAACCAGAGAGCAAGACCAACATCAGTAACATTTATGGACGATTTATAATTGATGTGCTCATTTGATCTCCATCCTCACCATGAGGAAAACCATCTGAACAAACAAGAAATAGTGTAAGTTTATTGCATTAATCGGGTTCCTCTCCTCTGCTTCCCCTGCTCACTCCAAAGCCCAGAAGACCTTTTTAGAATAATTCAAATCCAGAACATGTCAGCCTCTTATCCCAGGGAATCCTTCATATTTTCCACAAGGAAAATAGAACTCTGTCAGCTATCCCGACCCTTAAAAATAAAAAACTAAGAAAAACACAAGTCAGAGTTAATTGTTATGACTTAGAAAATAATCCCTTTGTCTGGTTGACAATTGCAGATCATCTGCTTTTCGTTAATCAGTCTTGCCTTCTCAGTCTCTGATCTTCATAAAACAACAAAAAAAGAGATTCAATTTGGAGACTTGATTTTTTAAAATCAGAATCTGATTAAGAGGTCAGAAAATAAACAAAGTTAATATCTTTTCTCACTAACTGAATTCGTTTTTGGCTTTTTGGGGTAATTAAGTGATCACAGGCTTTGATTTTCGTTCGATTGTTGGATAGATAGGCTGTCTGCATGCTGGAGGCAATAAGGCAGTGTGTGTATCACCAATAACTGAGGTATGCTTTTCTTAAATTGATATAAATCTGGATTGAAGGCAGAATTTTACAGTAATCATCCTCTCTCACTTGTTGTAAAGTCAATGACCATTGCACTTTGTTTTCTGGTGTCGCCTCAATAAGATGCCTTTTGAAGGGGCACAAACACACTCTTTGTGGTTAGTAGGTAAAGGTAACTCATTCTGAATTTACAGCTTTGTTTCAGAGTTACTCATTGAGCTTTCCTTAATCCATATGTCTCTTCTGAACAGTGAGATGCTGAGTCATATGAAACCTTATACGTGGGGCTGGGAAATATTTTTTGCTCCGTTGCTGCTGAAAAGGTGATTTACTAGAGGAAGAATTCAGATTTCAGACCCCTTGCGTCCTCCTCTGCAGTATCAGCCCTGGCGAGAAGGGGGTGGACCCTTTCGTGCCATGCTCAGGGAGGCACGTCACACACTATTTGTCATGGTGAGCATGTGTGTGTATGTGACTGTGTTTAGGGGAGGGGGGTGACTGAGAAATGATCACATCCTAATTCCTGCGGTGGACCTTTGCGGCATCTTTAGCAGGCCAGAGGACTCTGCTGTTACAGGTACTTCAGACTGAGCTGATTGCACTGGAAAAGACTATTTTTAAATAAGGACAAAGGGCCACATGCAAAATATGAAATAGAATATTATATTTCAATGTACATTATTAAGATTAATTTCAATATGTCACGGCCCGTCATTTAGCTGAGGAAAAACCTCCAAATGAATCCTTTTTATCATCATGACAGCATTGTAAAGATGCTGAACGGGTTTACTTTTAATAAGGATTGCATGGCTGAAGTAAAATAAAGCATCAGCTCACGGGATCAATACACGCCCGAGTGAGTCAGGAGGAGACAAGCAAAGACACACACACACACACACAAATTTCCTTTCTTCCAGGGAGGAAATGTCTCTCCATAAATATTTGGAAATTGCTAATTGAAAGAATCTGTACAGCTTCAATTCTGGGGAGGGGGGGGGGGGTTCTTTAAACACTGCCCTCATATGAATTCTTTGTATCTATCCCCCTTGTTTATTAGTGGCAAGTGAAATGAGCTGAGGACATGGTGAGCAGACACATGCACAGGTTGGATTTGATCAGTCGCTGGTATTGTCTGCTTGAGGGTAATTTATTCACCCCCCCCAAAAGAAGAACCGTATGTTCTTTGTGCTTTGCCATCAGTAGTGCATTATCCCGCACTCTGATTGGCAGATTTGTGACATGCAACATAATACATAATAAGGACGTGCTTTTATGTAGGCGTTTAGATCACATTTTTGCTCTGTTTGTATTCTCAATTCTCAATTTAATGAAGGTGCATGTTGGGTTTTTTTCTCTGTGGTGTGCAAATACATGTCAAACTCCATACAGGCCATTCTTCTGCTGCCTACAGAGGTCCCTGAAGTGCTTTAAACCGAATGTTTCTGAATAACTCTCTCCAGAATTTTAGATAGTTTTCTATGGATTGTTGCACTTCTGCCAAATTTCTGAAAGACTCAGCCTCTCTATGGTGCTCTTTTCATTCCCAATAAAGCTGCTATTTTACTTAGTGAGTCGCTTTAGATAAAAGCGTCTTCCAAATGCATAAACATAAACACAAAAAGTGGCTTCATGTTCTTCCACATACATTTCCAGCCTTTTTTTTTAAATGTATGCACAACTGAGACGTGTTCCTGCAAGATCCATTCAAGATTAAATGAATATTTTCTTCAAATAGTTTAGTGTCTCAGTCTCAGAATTGTGAGTAAAGTGCTGGTTAATGCAACTAGAGTTAGAGCTACAGGAGTTACAGCAGTCATAGTACCTGATCAGTATGACGTTTCTCGGCTTTACAGCTGTTTTAAAGCTCTCTCCAAATATTCCACTGAGAAAACACAGAAAGAAGCTCTCACACGGGGATGCATCTGTGTCACATGCGTTTTTTTCTTGTTGTGAGTCTCATTTATCCTCCAATGGACACACATATAGCGTGATGTGTTTTTAAACCCCTTCATTTAACATGCTCGGTTAGTTGTTCAACCTCAGCCGTGTGAGTTGTTGCTGATAAGTTATGCAGAACAGAGACTTGTTCATGTGAAATCATATTTGACAAGTTGGATTACACATCATGCATCCAGAAATCCCATTTCTAGAGCTTCTCATGCAGATACTTACTAAACAACAAGAGGCTGTTTATACCTGGTGCTAACGTGCATTGTGGCTGTAGGCCACCGGTGGACAGCGTGTCCATCTTGGACTTCAGCGTCTCAAGTCATGCACTTTCCATTTGCTTGGATTCTTCTTGCCTACATACCTTGTGCATTATGTGTGAAATACTGCATTTATCTATTTTTGATGGGCAAAGCCCGTTAAAATGCAACTCACAGGAACAATAGGAGAAATCGAGAGCTTTGGATCTCTACTGACCGTTATTTTGGTTGCACAGATTACATAAGAAAAACAACAAAAAAAATTGTATGTAACATAGCTCCTGACCACATAACTGTTTTATACATAGCGCTGTGTATAATGATGTCTAAGGAAAAGCTTTTTTCCGAGAGACTGGATCACAGTGTGTCCTTATGACAAACAATATTCAAGCACAGGTTAACTTATAACTTGTCCTCGCAGCTTGCCGGTTTTCAGAGTAACTCAGTGTTTATCTAGTTCCAATTTCTCCTGACTGTGGGAAGGAGAGTGGCCCAGTTTGTGCGCCCATTCGACTTGTGCGTGAACCAGGAAGCCAAAGTTCCTGGACTGACATGATGGGACCGAGGCCCGCAGTGGAGACCAACAATGCCGCTTTTCGCCCGCGTGAGTCCGACACCCTTCTGGACGGCGAGAAGACCGGAACGGCGCTGTTTCTGTCCGGGGTCTTCCTCGGCCTGGTCGGCGTCACCTTCACGGCCATGGGCTGGCAGCACTATCGGGCCAGCCTCCACTTTCAGTGGACCCAACTGCTAGGCCCCATCCTGATCTCGGTCGGAGGTTCCTTCATGCTAACCAGCGTCTGCAAGCTTAGGATCATCTCCTGTGGGTCCCACAGAGAGCAGCGGGAGGAGGAGGTATTCGTAATCCCCGTGAGGCAACAGACCTCAGTGGGGCATCCTTTTGTTCGAGGCATAAATCAGACAGTCATGTTACAAGGCGCCACAACAATGCTCTGCCTTCCACCCGCTTATAACTATATTACTCGTGACTTACACCATGAAAATGAGTTCCAGCCCCGCAGCGCTGTGAGCGGCGCTCACGCAGCCCTTCCTCCATATGACGCGGTGTACTGTGTGGACAGCTCTGCTTTTACAGCGGAGGGGGAACCCACAGCGCGCAGCACAGGAACGGAGCCTAGAAGAAGCGGGTAGGGATGAATCCATTCCTGGGAAACACTACAGTAAATGTTAATCACCAGAGGAATGATGGTTACATACGTCTGTCTTAATTTCGTAAGGGAGAATTTCCAGAGAGTATTTTCTTTAAAGTGAGCATGCATGCTGTTGAACCAGATGGAACCAGAAACAGAGTAAATCTTAAACATTTTGCCATTGCTTTGCCAAAAACATTATATGATGACCATGGCCATGGAGAGGAGAAGTATTAGGTGATATCTTGTCATAAGTGCTGGTAAGTTGCAAGTTGAAGGAATTCATTTGAAAATTTGACTGTAACGTAAGAACAGCTTCCTACTGAATCCACTTCATTAATAAAGAAAAAGACAGAATGAGGCAAAGTGAAGACAGACAACAAAACAAAACACATAGTTGTGTCTCTCTTCCTAGATGGAGTGTATGAAGTGTATCTTTTTTTATCTTCGGCAAATGTTATAGCCTTATTTTAGGTGTAAATTATTGCTAAATCTGAGGCACTAAAGTCCCTGCTGGCCAATCATCCATCAGAACAGTAAAAACCAGGCTTATTGGCCTTCATCATGTCCAAAATTTGCATGACTTTGTATCAGCTTAAGGTGATGTAATCATTCACAGTGATGCAGCAAAGTCCAGGAAGGAAAATGCTGAACGAGGCCAAAACCAAAAATAATTATATGGCCTCTTTAAATGCATTGTTTTTTATCAAAGCTTCTCACAGTATTAATTTTGAAATAATTACATGATCCCTTTTTATTTGGCTCAAAGGGCTTTTGGCCGCTATGTGTTATCCACCAATTATGGTGGAATTAATG
>CAJRST010003335.1:14136963-14173681 GCA_907169785.1 Menidia menidia
GGCTTTTGGCCGCTATGTGTTATCCACCAATTATGGTGGAATTAATGCCCCTCAGACAGTCAACACATTGTGTCAGTTACAGCCCTTGGAGCACTATGCCAATTCTGGTTTTTGTCTTGCTAAAGAAGCTGCAAAAAAAGAGAGAAAATTAACTTTGTGTCAATGGTGTGGAAAAACTAAAGCTCTTTAGCATGTATGTACTTAGTTAAAGAAACCATTCTTCTGTAAGGTATGATTTGTAAGCCACTTTTTTCACCTTTTCTTACACCAGGAACTAAGGCAAAAGCTTTTTGTTCCCCCACTAATGGCTGAATCTGATTTACTTTGAAGCCAATGAAATGTCCTCAGACAGCTAAAAATACAAAACTGTTCTCCAAGTTTTCAATTTCTTCTATTGTTTTTAGAAAGTTACTCCCAGCGAGTTTCCAGGGGAGCAATTTGCTTTAATACAAACAGACAGCAGGAATAATTCAGTTAACCTGGGATGACTATAAACTGCAACCCTGATCGTAAGAACATTCCAGCTCCCTCTCATGTTGTCTCAACGTCTGACCTGCTTTACTGTGTTTCCGGAGGTTAATGCCAAATACAGGAATGATGAAGGGAGAAATTGCTTAACTTTTTGTGTTTTCTTTCGGAGGGCAGCAGGGTTTAAGGATAACCAATTGAGCCTGTAAACATTTGGATGCTTGCCATGTCTTCGTTCGACTTCCAGCCTGCTTCAACCGTGATGTTTGCCTTTGATTTGTTTCCTCTTTTTTGTTCCATAGCATTCAGAAGACAGACGTTGAAAGAGAATGTCATGATGACAGTGTCTCCACCTGTTCACTACCACCTGCATATGAAGACATCTAACCCAACAGAAAAAACATCTATCTATCTATCTATCTATCTATCTATCTATCTATCTATCTATCTGAACCTATGGTTTTAATAAAAATTATTGAATGTAACTTCACTTTCTTTCAGTTTGTCCCACTTTCTTTCTTTTCTTTTTTCTTTTCTCTGTGTCTTTCTTTATTTCTTTTCCTTGTCATGTTTCCATCCGTCTTTTGTTCTTTGGGACTGCTCCCTCACCCTCTTCTGCTAATTGAATGGAAAATACAAACGGTAATAAATGATCTGACTTTTAAGAGAAATCCCCTGGGTTTTAATGCAGGCTGGTCATTTGAAGCTTCACACTGTAGTTTTTTATGTGTGCAAGATAAACAATTGTCACTGCACCACACGGGGGCAGAAACACTGAGAAAATCCATCAGCTTTAACAGTCAAGTCAGGTGGTTTTACAGGAACTCCTAAGATACATAGGTTATAAAATATCAAGTTGATAATAATAATTGAACGATAAGAATAATATGGCTAACAATAATCATATTAAAACGTTCGTTTAGAGCCTATCTTCATCTTTCCCCGCACCATGTTTCCCCACTCTTTGCACTGGAATGTGACTTTTCCTGTTAAATGAGTAGAAAGGTCCGATTTCTGTTATTTGTTGAATTTCACTCAGTTCCGTCCTGAGTCGATTTTTAGTTCGCATGATCGTTGAAAGTTGATAAGCTGATCAATTATTTCAAAGCAGTGCTCTCCAGGTAGAGTTTTTTTTTTTTTTAAATATTGCCATTGATTGTTCCAGTACTGAGTTAGAAAGGAAAGCTGAGGCTGCAGGAGGAGAAGCAGATGGAGCAGACGCACTGACACTTCACATAAAAAAAACTGCTTCTAAACACCAAAGAAACTTTGAAATTATCAATGAAATTATCAATTTAATTTGACTATGAATTCAACGACAAGGAGATTAAAAAATGGAACTAAATAAAACACTGAAAGTATTTTTTTTTTTAAGTTTCTTTCGGTATCATGCCTCTGAAGCCCTCACACACCGATGTTCTCTTCTTAATGGTGTGCTCACAAACTTTATGGGTTTGTGAGTTTATCAGCTATTCAGACGACAATAAAAGCTTTAAAAAAATCTAATATTTCACACGTGAAATAATACTTCCACCACATGCTTTCCATTAATTTTTTTATTTTTTTTTCGAAAACGTCTTTTGAATCGATTCAAGAAATAACGACCAGATGCTTAGATAAATCAAAAGTTTCGACCAGCAAGAACCCTTTTTGTTTTTGCTTTAAAACCAAACTATATAGGTTTTTTTTAAAGTTTCTGAAAACATGCAGAGATTCATAATTTAGAGAATTCCTGCAGGTCTGAGGTCTAAGGTGGGTGGGGGGGCTTCAAACTTCAGACCTGCGCACAAACCGCAGCGCAATATGACTTTCATTCATTTTACAGCACAGTAAAACGCGGGTGGCCATCCAGGCCCCTCATTTCACCAGCATGGAAGGAGGTACAGGCGATTTAAGGAAGTATTATGGAACACGATGAACAGTTTCAACTCTGTGTAAAAGTACGTAGATAAATACAACAAAATCCCCAAAAACTTAAAAAATCCCGATGTGAGTTCTAGGCATCGTTAATTATTTGTGTTTTGCAGAGAGTAATATGGGGAAATTTCATGTTGATTCCTACTGGGCAGGTTTTAGGGCAAAAAAGAGAAAAAAATCTGTTTTTAACAACAGCTGAACTAATGAATATGATTAATGAATGTTTATGCATTTTGCATGATGGATCAGCTTTTTCTGCGAATCCCAAAAATCACCAGAACGCTCATTTTCTGAGGGCAACAGGTGTTTCTCTCTGCATACTTCGCAGGACCTGATATAGTTCCTATTAAGCATTTTCAGACACGTGTTTTTTTGCAGGATGAGCGCGTGTGCAGCTATCAGGGTTTGATTGTAGGAGGCCAGAGCTGGAGGCCCTCCTCCCAAACCATGGGCTCCAAAGCAGCTGAACGTTTATGGAGGGATTTGGAAACAACATCTGAGATGGCATTTTCCTTTTGAAATAAATAAGAATAAAAACAAAACAAAAAAACAAATGCTTAAATAATCCCTGAAAAACACAATTAAGAGTGGGGTAATTATTACTGACCTTAAGCTGCATTCTGGCAGAGGCTGGACAGATTTTTATGCCTGCATTGTTACATCACCACACTCCCATATGGAGCACCCTAATATGAGCGGGGAGGTTTGGTCTCTGCCGCTCACAAACAGCTGAAGTTGGTGTTTAGGGCTGTAACCTGAGCTCATTGTGTGCAGAAATGCTCCTTTGGCACTCAACAGGAAGCGTTGTTTTGACTGACAAAATCTGCCCCACGTTGAAAAAACCCCTCATGAAACTAGTTAGATTTTCACACCGATTAGCCAACACTTAGAAATATCTATGAGAAATAACATATAGAAGACATGTCTATACACATATTGGTTAGAGATTTATACAAATCCCTCTGGCTGAATCATATAGTAATTTAGATTAAGTCTGGGTTGTGTGCACTGATACACACACTTCCTAAACTCTTCTTCATGTCCCTGGCACGACTCAAACTTCAGTCTGACGCATTTGCAGCCTTTGGAAAATGTCGCTGCTCATGTTTAAACTAAAATGTGTGTTTGACACTGTTCCATTCTTTAATTACGGCCCCGCTCGCTGCAGCTTGTGGGGGGATTTTAAATTTGCTTTGACTGCTAGGAAATCCATGAACCTATTCATTGAAACATCAGATGTAATCAGCATTAAGACGGTTTAGAGGCTTTTTTCTTTATATAACTAGGTTTCTGAAGGGAAAATTAATCTAATTTGAATTCATTCTCATTACCTGCTCCTTCAAAAAAGTTTCCTTTTCATACAATGATGGGAAAATAGCAAATCTAATTTTTGATGTGATAATTGACTTCAGTTGTGTGAAACTCTCAAAGACACAACCCAAGCACTTCTTTATACGTGGCTTCATACTATATTCAAATGAGAACATGTGTGGTTGATATTTCAGCGGATCTCCCTTTAGGTACATACATTTCAAACAGAATATTTCTTGTTTTTTCAGTTCTGCTTATTGTCATTCAGATTTTTTTGTGTGGAGATAATTTTCAGCAGCTCCAAGTGGCTGTTTTTTTATTGTTTTTTTTTTTAAAGTAAAACATTTTTTAAAAGTTCCTGACTGTATATCACAAGTCTGCAGTGCCACAGTGGTGGGCTCACACTGCGCCTGCTTTCAGTTCACTTAAAAGTCTGTGTGTGTGAGTGTGTGTGTGTGTGTGTGTGTGTGCGAGCGCCTTTGCAACTGCAGGGCCCGTGAAGACGGGGGGACAAATGGATTCCATGTTTGCAGGAAAACACGCTGGAGGCGCAGGAAAACTTTGTTGTTTATGAAGAACACGTGAAACCAATCAAATGTGAATTATCTTCCTGTTGTTGCAGCTTTTGTCGTTTGCAGTTTTTAGTTCTCTCGCCAGCAGTGTCACCACCCAGCGAGCAGGTCTGTGTCTGTGAATGGAAGGTAGGGAGTTTACAGACGCACATGCAGTGAACTCACATGCCCCCACAGAGACAGAGGCACTCGCCGCACATGTGCACTTTAGTGTTTTCACAGCCACTCCGAAAGAGGCCGGACCGTTTTTTTTTACTCCTCAACGTGAGCAGTTACCTCTCCGAAAAAAAAAACAAACCTGTGCCATTAATTCAAATAATCAAACAGGATTGTGTAGAGATGAGCGTCTTGACCCAAAGGAGATTCAATAAAGAGTCAGCCCACAGGAAATGATTTACAGATCTCCTCTACGCATAATAAACCATTATATATTCATCCTTGTTCTGAGCTGGACCGAGATGCACAAAATTCCACTTTTCACAAACCAGGAACATATGCACACGCAAACTAAGAGCAATCGGTGGCACACTTACACGTGCAAACTACGGCCTAACTGCCAGGAAAGCACTTATTTTTCCACCCCGGCCAAAATAAGTGCACAAAATAACATCTAAAAACTAAAATAAAGCATGGCTACATACAGGTAATCTATCTTTTTCTTGATCAACTGTAAGCCAAATGGTGCATTAAGTCATGATAAAGCCATTGCCCCCTCTCCATCCACCATTTCCTCCCCTCTTTCCCCTAATCTGTGCAACTTTCCCATCACATTTCTTCGTCTATTACGCACAGACTCCCAGTCTGTGAGCAGGTGTTGAGCTCATTCAGACGGATCCCTGCAAGGTCAGCTTCATCAGCTGTGATATTGAAAAATTGCCATATAACTCATGAGGGCAACCGCAGTGGATCATGAGACTGTACTCTGAGTGCAATTACATGTGTCTTCTGTGAGAGTCAGAGCTTTATTTCACCACAGGATTACATGTGCTGTGGAAAAAGCTCTGTGATTACAGTTATGAACTGTATTCGCTTTTATATATGATAAGTTTTCGGCTTCAGTGAGCTTTATGGGAATTGTAGATGTAATGGATGAAGTTCCACAAGTACCGGGCCTCAAAATGACATTATTGCAAAATCAATTATGTTGTAATAAAGTCAAATGAAATATTGAGCCTTTAAGCAGCTTGTAGAAGCATCCATCTGAGCAGTGTTGAATATGGTCTTTTTTATTTCTACTCCTGTCTTTTTTTTCATGTGAAAGTTCACTCTGACTAGACTTGTGATGAAGGTGCAGTCGCATTCACGCACAGCTGGATCAGCTGTCCCAACATTCTGGACTGGAGAAGCTGAAATTACAACATGCTCAGAGGGACATCTTAGACACCATGAAATAATACTTGTTTTTTGGTTGCATTCCCACCAAACACCTGAAATGAAGGTACATTTTGTTGTTTTTCTTTGCTTCAGAACCACAACCTATGGAATCAGAAGTTATTTTTCATAACACATTATTACTTTTATAAAACTTTTTTATTATAACAATAATAATAATAATAATAATAATAATAATAATAATAATAATAATAATAATAATAATAATAATAATAATAATTATTATTATTATTATTATTATTATTATTATTAGTAGTAGTAGTAGTAGTAGTAGTAGTAGTAGTAGTAGTATTGTTATTATTATTGTTATTATTATTATTATTATTATTATTTTATTTTTTTTATTTTATTTTTTATTATTCAATAAAATGACACCACTTCTTTTCCAATTTACACTATTTATCTTCCGGTGACAGTTTTTTATTTCCATTCATCCATCCTAGGATATAAATTACATCAAATGCGTAGAAAAATGGCAACTGAGTGCACTGAAATATGTTAATTTTCATCAAACCTCTTTTCTCTGTGTTCTGGGACCAGGTCCTGTGAATGTTGGCTTGATTTATTTAATAAAAAAAGAGTAAGAATACAATCACTTCAAATAATAAAAAGATACAATAAAAGATATAAGGTATGAATGTTATGTGAAAAATGGAATTTAGTCAATCGTAGTTCACATTAATTTTGATTAAAAAAATAGAACTGTTTTAGACACACATCCGATACTTTCAGTGGGATACAGAATTTTTTCAAAGGGGATACATTGGGGGAGGTGTCTCATTACTATTTCATACAGTCACATGAGAAGAAGCCACACAAAGAAACACCTTAGAAATTATTGATAGATTATTCATTTCCTGTTTGAATAAGGATCAATGGAGGTTTCATTCCATTTCTCCCTATAGTGATGTAAGCATTCGTCATATAAAGTAAAAAGAAAAGGACAAAGTCCCTTATTTGGCTGAGTAAGGTCTTATAACGATCACTCCTCCAGTTCCCAGGTTTCCATTCCTTCCCTGTCAGTAAATACAACAGTAAGTATAACATTTCACACTAACAGAAATTAGGAGCAAGGAGAAAAGTAAACATGGGATAATTTGGGAGCTGGATATTTTGGAAAAGAAATCCTGTGTTTGTATTAATATTTCACCTTTGGGAAAACTTCTGTCACTGACAATTTAAAGGGCACGCAGCCAACATTATGTCAAATTGCTGTTACTCTAGTATTTATGACTTTATTGAATTAGGGCAGAAAGTCTGCGGTGGGTCAAGATTTTCGGGGGCAGGAGGAGAGAAAAAGAAGGGGGGAAAAAAAGCGATCGGTTTGCCGGGAGGACGGAAAAGTCGCGACTTATTTTTGTTTCAGATGTGTTTCTGTGCACATATGGTCCTTGTTTTGGCCTATATACTGAGAATCTCAGAGGTGACCCATGACCCGGCGTCTCAGACTGACATGATTTTGGCTGTCTCACTCTGGGTCCAATGTGACCCCCTGTCCCTGAAGTTCAAGGGTCGCCTCCAGGTTGCAGCAAATTAACCCAATGTGTCAAAGCTGGCATGACACCATGTTCAGCCAAGCTCTCTTGTTTAAAATCTGCTTCTCTTTTCCACCTCTGTGCGTTTAATGTGAACCTCTCTGAGTTTCTGTCTTTCTTTCGGGTTATTCCAAATCCTACCTCTCTTCAGAGTTTATGGTGTGTGACTAATTTTCCTCCTTTTAACCTCCCTTGTCCGTTTCTGATGAAATCTCATCCTTCTACACGGCAATTGCCACCCCCCCCACCCCCCTCTCCGAATCTTTTCTGTCCTCTTTTCTTCTTTGACATCTTCTTCCTTTCTTTTGGGTAGGACCATTCTGTCTGATCTACTCTCTCCCCAACCATTTTTCTCTCTCTCAGCCCAAATCCCTCTCTCTGTTTCTCTCCCTGCGGTTAAAGACGTTTCAGTTCAGCTGTCACAAATTATGTTCGCCTGCCCAGCTGTCAAAACAGGGGGGTGTCCCTTTCATTCCACCTCAAATACTACGAAAGGAGAGAGGAGAGGAGGGGGTGGGGGGGGTGGGGGGCTTTAACGCTCGTGTTTGGACACAAGCAATTATCTCTAATTATTGTTTTTCTTTTCAGTTTCCCTGTCCCGATGGAGGTCCGACGAGACGAACATGCAATAATCTGCTCCAGTCGTCCAGGATCAGCAGGCCTTCGAAGTCCAGGCTCGGCCCTGGGAATCAGTGGCTTTCATCTCAATGTGAGTCAGGAGTTGATTCAAACATGTAGTGATGGGAGAATTAACCCCTGGGACCCAGCTTTCAATGGGCTCAGCTAAGAGATTATATGTGTTGATGGCAGGCTTTTAAATGCTTTGGGCTTTCAGAACTTTAGCTGTTAAATCAAGGCACCACAGTCAGGATCCTCACCTCTGCGTCTGAGGTTTACGAGGCCTCTCTTCTCCTTCTTGCAGCTCTTTTTTTTTCTTTCTTTAGCTTTGTGGCCTGAAGCTGCATGTACAAGAGGCAGAGTAACACTTCTTCTGAAGTTCCAAAAGCACAGCCCACAATCTCACAAATGATACCATACATGTCCCGGATCGCGTTGCTCCCATCCGACTGCTGCTGTTACTTTATGTTTGGATGTGCAGCTTCATATTCCCATGACCGTCCCTGAGCCTTTGGGAAATCTATTTTTCGGCGTGTACGTGGATATATGCGTTACAGTTAAACGCACACAAACGTGATGATTCAGAGAAGAGAAAACAGTGTCAAATGAATGGAATCATTCATGAGATGTGAGCTAATTTGCTGTTGAACAGACATCTTTGGTGGTCCTCTCAGGCTTTTAAGAGATGACAAAAAATAAAAAATAAAGTCTTCTATGTCTTCACAGACTTGTAAAACATGTTGCATGCATCCTTTGGTTTCAAATGTTTGCCAAAACCAAAGGATGTTTTGGCAAAACAAAAAACCACACTTCGCAAATGTGAGTGACACAAGGGATGTCAGGCCAAGGAAGAAGTTAAAGGCGACACAATGAGCACAGCGAGCAAACGTGTTTTTTAGCGAACAACGGG
Source organism: Menidia menidia (assembly GCA_907169785.1). Lineage (NCBI taxonomy): Eukaryota > Metazoa > Chordata > Actinopteri > Atheriniformes > Atherinopsidae > Menidia > Menidia menidia. The sequence continues at coordinate 14,145,687 of CAJRST010003335.1, forward strand.
GTACTTATTGAAATAGACCTATTTCATTTCTAGAAATATGTATTTAAATAAGTTTCCTTTTAAGACTGTCACACGTAATTTCTCAAAATCCCTTTCATCTACACCAGCAGATAGCAGAGTGATCATTTTTCCTCCCTGAGACAAACTCTAATCTCATAACCAGAAACCTTTGCACTGCCAACCTTTCACTGTACAGAAAAGCAAAAAATTCATAAAGTTTATTTGTCTCACACTTTTTTTTTAAATTCCTTTTTTTGTAGTGTATCAGTGTTTTTGAATATCTGTTCATAATGCTGAATGCTATAACTGGCTTTCCCACAGAAGGCACTCTGATCCCCCGGCTTCTCCGGGTAGTCCAGTTCAATGCTACCTAACCTAAAATATTCTTATCAATCATTAGCATTTACAGAGAGAAAAACTAAATAAGCACAATGATACGATGATGATACGGGCTGGTTTTGTTGCCATGGGACCTGGACACCTTGCCATCATTGAGTCAATGAGGATTACTGTGTCCCAAAACGTTCTGAAGTCAAATGTGGGACCATCTATACGATAGCAAACCCTTGGCTAAAAGTGGGTCACCGACAGGACAACAATCCCAAACACAGCAGCAGAAAGTCAGAAAGATAGGAATCAAGGTGTTTAATGGGCCAATGAATTCCCAGAACTCAATCTGATTGGAATGCTGGGATTGGATGTTAGGAGAGCCGTTCATGCCCTTAAATCTCTGTGAACAGAAACATCTTTTGGAATACTGTTTTGAAGACATTTGTCACTTTTTATGATGCTAAACAAACTGAGACATAACTTTTTGACATGCGTAATTGGTAGAATGTTTTGTTTTTACATGTTAAGAAGACAGTCCATTCACAAACAGAAAATGCTCTCAGGACATTGTAGAAGCTTGAGTTGTGAGAATGTTTTATCATTGCTTATTAGATCATTGCGCTAATGGGACATTTCAACATAGTGGAACATCATACCTATGGTTTTCTCTATAGTTTGGACATGTGGAGAGCAGCAGCAGCAAAAACAGAAACAACTGGAGGCGTGAAGGCAAACCCTAACCTCTTAAACTGCACAGGAACATATTGTATTCTAAATCCCGACATGTACTGTACATTACCAGACCACCAAGGTCAGTATATATGGTATATTCACACATGCAGGGCTGGACCCTGTGCTGCATTTATTATGGAATAATTTAGCCTGTAAAAGTCATTTGTGTCACTAAAAACCGTTAAATCAAGCGCAGCCTCACGTCTATGAGCTTTCCATGTGCTCGATGGACTAAGAACTAAAGCCTCCCCCTGGGTTTTTCCACGCTGAGACAGAAAAAGACACTCGTGGCGCATACGGACAAACACTGAGGTAGCAGATTCTCAGTCAAAATATACAATTCCCCAATAAAGTAGTTATTATTGTCAGCCACATTCCTCTTTTTTATTTGTATTTATACATCTAAATACCTTCTGACCAGGTGCATCACTATATTTATGAGAAAATACACTATTTAATCTACCATTAATAAATCACATTGTTACAATCATTTGACAAGGAAAGAAAATAAATATTCCAATTTCATGTCAACAGCTGATTCTAAGCATTTTTAAAATGGTTTTTGTCCACTTGGGGGCAGTGAAAAAAAGGTCACCTCAATAATCTCACGTGCCAGACGTGTTTAGAAAGTTGCATCTTAGAACATTAGCAGATCAATGTGCTCCTTACTGATCCGCTCTCTCCAGAACTCTCGTTTGCTCTCTGTGTAGATTATAAATGCTTTTGCGCAGAAGACAAAAAGAAAAACAAGCGATCTTATTACCACACACATTCTTTATGGTCATAACCAACCCCTGTGATTCTGAGCTTTGTGCAGTTACGTCTGCCACCCCCTCCTCATCTTCATTTTGTTCAAAAGATGGCACCTCTTAGCAAGTGTCACATCTACCCCCCTGCGCTCTCCTACTCTAATTCCTCTCCCCAATGGTCTGATCCAATCCTTTTTTTGTGTCCCCTCTCTATAGTGAAGACATTACATGACAAATCTCTATTGTCCTGCCTCGGACCCTGCGTGTAATCTCTCTTGTCAAAGGGAAAATTCAGCGATTAGTCCCCTGCAAATTACAAGGGTGATCAGTGTGTCTGTTCAACCCTCATTAACTGCTAACAGGGCTTCATCAGAACCACCCACACTACCAGGACCTTCAACCTCTCACCCCTGACACCTGGAACATTCACATGTTGAATTCTCTGTCGAAAATCTCTGAATTAGGAAAACTTTTCTCTTTGTGTCTTCCCGAGGTCTTCGGAGGCAGACAGACTAAAGTATGCAGTTGTACTCTGAATGAGGTTACCGTGTTTTTCTACCAAGTTACACATCAACCCCGGTACTGGCTTAATGTAACACGGTCAAGTTAAGAGCATGCGTGACACCATACTTACAAACAGGGAGCCTTCCATGTTTAAAAAATGCTGTGAGGATGGGAAAAGAACACAAAGTGTCACTCAGCTACATGACATGAAGACCTCGTGCCGTGTTATCTCAAGACCACCCATCTGAGGCATAATGTTAGACAAACAGATGATTTTCTAGGTGTAATATCTAGCAGATGGGGTCGGCCTGTGAAGAGGGCACATCAGAATGGGGTCGTCTATGATGCTGGTCAACTGGTCATTTCTCCCAGCCCATTAACCACCTGGGATCGGTATGTTTTGTCAGCTTTTCCCGGGTTTTAGGTTTCATTTTCCATGCTTTGAAATCAAACACGGCCGCCCCACACACACACCAAAGTTTTCTCTGACAAACACACATAAACACTTACGCGCGCTGACATCTGATTCAACAATCTGGGAGTCATACATATCTGCGCATTCCTGCACACATGTAAGAAAACCCACATCGGGGTGCTTACAGATGCACAGTTGGTCGCGCACAGTACTGGAGTCAAACGTTTGCTCCTCTTGCTTACTGGTGGCTTTTTCTGAATGACTCATATTCCTATCATGATGGGAAACTTAGCCAGTTGGCTATGCTGAGCTGCAGAGTCAACTGGCCACTCATGTTCTAAACCTGTTGTGGGAATCCGGTTCCATGTGAGCAAATATCTCAAATATTTCGTTCACAGCTTTCGATATATTCACTAAGTACAGTTCACTTCACGTATCAGGTTTAAATTGTTTAAGAATAATCGCACAGGTATGGATGGAAAAATCCTCCCGTTATAAATCTTAGCAGACCACAGAGACTGAAATGATGAGAAATCCGAAAAGAAATGCTTCCATAATAAGCGCAAAATAAGATGCATGTGTGATATTGGTGTCAAGCGAGACCAAATAGAAAACAAAGATGGAAATTCAAGAGCTCAGGAAGGATGCCGTCCTCAGCGAAAGACTGATCACATTAGGAACCCACAGCTTTCTGACCCACAAGTGAAGATCTTTCTCTTCTAGCGATACACTAAACACTCTGGACTGATTTGAGTGATAAGTAAAGAAATGTCTCAGGATAAAAGAGAAGCTGGCTGCCACCCTCCCTTCAAACAGCTGTATCAGCTGCAACATCTTAAGATTCACCTCTCAGCCTGTCGAGCAATCGCTTCTGAGAGTTTCCTTATGAGAAGACATGAAAAACAGAAAGGAAACTGATACTCCTCACAGTTCGAGCTCCACAAAGGGAAGAAGAAGTTATATTTCCAAACGCTGAGTGTCAATTTTAGAACAAAGCTGATCACTGTCAGATGGAGAGCAGCCTGTTTTAACGCTAAGCTAACCACATTCTGCAGTTCTTCTCTGTGCTTCTAAAGCATCAGCTTTTATGATCAGTCTTCATTTATTTATTCATTTATTCAATCTTTTTGCCAGCATTTTAGAATGAGGAGATTTGGAAATACCACAATGGCTGCTTGAGCAAAGAGAGTTTAAAACTCTCTTTAGATGTACTAAAGGGAAGGCAGTGAATTATAATCCAGATAGGGTGGTCCTCCAATAAATGGGCCATAAACAATGCCAACATTTCAACTTTCCCAGCTGAACTTATTTATTAGACTGTTGGCCTTTTTTCTTTCCCGCCTTGTTATTGAATCATTTAAGAAACCCTCCTCAACATGTCTCTTTAATTATGGTTGTCTTTGCAGTGATGTGTTCAAAGTTCCACAGAGGGATGGAACTGTAGGATGAAGCGGAAATTGCTGTTCACAAACATGATAACTGTTAGGCTTTATAAAAGTCTCTTGATTTATTTCACACTGAGTGTGACTTGAGACAAGTTGATAAAAGCTTTTGAATGCATGCTGTGTAATGGCTGTTGTCACCAACGACACAGAAAATTACATCATCTCAGTTGTCAGACAAACTAAAAGGTATTCTCCATAACATTTTTCAAGAAAAGCCAATCGACCCAATCCGATCCAATATCAATGATGTCACATGCATGTAATGGTTAGCTTTTGAAAAGTGTCACTAAACTTTTGAATAATTACTTATAGGCTTTTGTCAAGGTCGGTAACAGTATTGTTCTGAACTTTGACATATATTTCAGAACATTTAAAGATTTTTTTGCATCTTCACCCCTCTTTTCTGAACATGATAACCTTTCAAAAAGAACTGGCTAAGTAGTTAACTAAAAGTCACTTTGAGCAAACAAATTTCCACCATAAAAAAGGTCTAAACAGGGCCAGTGAATGCTGGTTCATAAATTAAGGAAATCTGTTACTTCATTTATGGCAAATCTAACTTCTATGCTCTGGTTTTGTGATCTTGCTGAAGAGATTCTGTCAAAAATGAAATCCATGAGTCCACTGAAAACATATATATCATCCTGCTTTTTAGACCGTCTTTCACGTCCTCTCTCTCATCACCACATCATCCCGGAGGTCTGGTGTGTCTCATCCAAAGTCTTTTAATTACCAGCACCACTGTTAAGATGAAGACATCAATAATAACTTCCTATTGAACTCAACCTGATTCTAAACACATCGCTCAACATAAATCTGATCACTCTCGGTTAATCTAATATATATTCAGGCTGTTTAGTTTGGCAGTGGTTACTGCTGTTCTCCATATGACGAGCAGAATCAATGTGTGTGCGGTGATGCCTTCACTGACCTCATTGGGACACACATGCAGTTTTGTTGAGTTACTTGACTGCACATGTCTCTTGCCTCCACATGCTTCCTGATGTCTGGATGGTCTGTCTTGGATTATTCCACCTGGTGGCAGTTGATAATGCTGCAAGAATACAAAGTATTTTAGTCTTGAGTCTCTCTCTTTAACTCATTCTGACACAAGATGCTGTAAAACCTTCCGGCCTTTAATCCAGTGTCTATTATACTTTTATCTCTTGTTTCTAATGATTGCATGACGACAAGCGTGATTCCTACACACTTGTTGATGTATCTGATTTATTTCTAGTGTGACTTTTTGGCTCTGAAACATCCTCCGATTCAAAACAGTTGCAGAACAGGGTGAATGATCTTGCTTTTTGCTCGGTTAAACTTCTGGAGCTCATTTTTGAGCGCATAAAGATCCTGAAAAACAGCTTCTGAAGTAGAGGAATTCATAACCGCCCATCCGCCTTACATACACACTCTGAAAAACACTTGGCTAATCTACAATTGCATCTGGATTTTCTCAAAATTGTTTTTCATTCACAGACCATCACTCTCTTTGCTTGAGTTATAGATCATATTTTTCTGTGAAAGAATGCGAGTCTGGGGTTTATGAACTCTTACTTTGATGGGGATTTGGATTCAAATTACTGCAAATATAGAGAAATGTATTCCTGAGTTTTAACCCACTAACATACCGTAAATCTACATGTAACACATGTAGCATGTCAGTAGGTATGTCGACATAAGTTACACATAAAGTCAGCGCAACAATTTACTGTGTCAAAGACTGTCATACAATATATAATTACAAGTCAATAAAAACATGATATTGTGTGGATTTAAATAAAGTAAGGATTTTATACAGTTTTCAAGGTGAAGTTGGTCAAACTGAACTTCAAAAATCACGATGTGTGACATTTACTGACGGAAACAAAGCGCTACATCTGCAGGAATCCATTTTCCATGACAGCAACTGAAACATTTGGACCAGTATTCATGTGCATGTGTGTGGTTTAAAAGAGTAATGCAACATTTAAACTTCTCCACTCATCAGTACTTTCAGGACCTAAAACACAGAGTACTTGTTCTGCATATAGGACCACACTTGAAGCCCAGAATGCCTTTCTGCTCTATATTGATTATTACTATAAAATGTTATTATGAAACTAATTGTGCTCCTGTACTTCACATAAGGCTTCCAGCGTATGAAAGTCAATAAAATGTGGTATTTGTGGGCACGAGAACAAATCCACTTCAACATAAATGATCCAACATCCCCCTTCACATATTAACTTGACTGCATGGTGTTCAAATCTGAAATTTCAGAATGCTTTGTGTGAACATTGCAAAACCTTCTGGCTGAGAAATGATTGATTTTACCCCCGTCGCAAGGGTGTGTGAGAGTCTCTTTAAGCCAAACGCGTGCAGGGTAATGGTTATGGTGGAGCATAAGTAGTTAATGCTCACTCAACTGGGAGTGATAAAAGTAGGTAAAAACGTCAGTTATTACTGGAAAGGCAGAAAGCAGGAATAAATGGATGAAAAGATAAAAGTTTTAATCGCTAAGAACCATTATCTGTGTGCGTCAGATTAATGGTGAAGTTTTGGTAGAAGCGAAGCCAGCTGTGTGCTGGGGTGTGCTGCTCTGATGAAGAGCTTGCTTGGTAAACAGTTCCAGCCTCCTCCTGCAGCTCGGGATTGTTGCAGTAAAATGGCACAGAGAGCCTGTGCGCGCCCCAGCTGAGAGCCACTGCTATCAGATGTAGGGCACAAACCGCAGAGTGTGGGACCATGTGGGGCAGACCACCCATGAGCGTGCCTCCCCCATTTTCCCCGGCTGCAGCTGGATGAGACACAATGCTGGAGCATGGGAACTAAGCGCTAGTCGTCAGCCGTGGAGCTAGCCCTCAAACGGGGGGATATTTTTGATTTAGCACATAAGGACTCTCTTACCTGACTTGGGCTGTGCAGACAGGTTTTTCTGAGGCTTTCCCTGTGTCTAATGCCACTCTGAGCCTTTATTTGTTTAAGAAAAGTCCTCTGAGAGTTTCTGACATGTGCCGTTGAAACTGACGGAGCCTGGAAGTTAGATTGAAGCTAGAAGTGTTCATTTCCAACTCGAATAAGAGATTAGAGTTTTGATGAATACAAATTTCTGTCAAGACTGCTATAGATCAAAATCTGTGCTTCATATTTAAAAATGCATTGCTGCATTTGGACTACTTCAGACCTATTGGCTGGATGACTTCAAGTAAACATAAAAAAAGACAAGGCTGTCATTCACCAGTCCCCCTTTTTCCACGCGTCCAAAACTTCATCATCCTCACCTTGTGTTGCTTTCAGCTGTGTGAATACAAAACTTTTGTTAAAAATGTTGAGACTCAGAGCTGAAGCATTCAGCTGGGATGTTTAGGTTGAGTAACCCCCTGGGTTAATAAACTAAACAAAGGTAAACCATGCAAAATGGATGCAATGAAAGCCAGGCTAAGTAAACGAAGCAGAGTTTACAAGATACAAGGGGTTGGGGCGGTGTGCGTGAAACTTTAATGTGAAACAGGTGATGAAAGTGTTTTTACTCTCATAAAGAAGCTCACGGGGGAGAATCTTGGTCAAAGAAAAAGATGACTGAAACTCATTTAGCAAACCTTTGTCTCGTGGTGTTTTTGATGGAGCACATCGACATGCTCTGATGTAACATTATGAAAAGAACCTCCAGATGTAATGTGTGACACATCGTTTGATCGGCTTTGTTCTAAGTCTCTCTTTTTGGATTATAGTCTGATAGGGCACTAAATCGTTTGCTAAGTCTTCGCTGAACATTTAAATCATAAAGTTAAGCTGTGTAAACACGCGTTCTGGCATCCCCCTTTATTCAAAGCCTGCAGCTCGTAGTTTTCACCTTTCTTGGTTCATATCTTATCTGAGAGATTATATGTAGTCTTCTGAGAGTTTGTCTTCACTTCAGATGAGTTATTGCGTTCAGGTTTTACCCTTTTCAGTTTCAGTCGGGGGAATAAACACAGCACGTGGAGCAACTCCAGAGAAAATATGAACCCCAAGAACAACAAAAGGGTTCTTTTTAACTTCTTCAAACCACATCTCCCAATAAAAGCTGAACAAACATACCCTGCCACTTGCGAGCGGCTGCTGTCCAGCGAGTTTCACAGAAAAAGGGCTCACTTTCAAATGGGGGGGCTTATGGGCCTAATGAAAACTTCACCTTAACCGAAATAATAAAAAGCACACCACCCAAACACTGGCGATTTGTTCCTTTCTGCAGTGTTTTCTCTGGGCCTCAGCTCATCACTCCAGAAGCTTCGAGGAGTCGGTGCACTTTTAAACTTTTTCCTTCCAGCCTGTGTTTTGTACTCTGTTTATTCTTTTCGGGAAGTAATATGATGTTGATTTAAAAATACGTCAAATGTGGTATGTACCACAGTAAACCGCATTGTTTTGGATGTCTGCAACAGACTCTGATGGCTGCAAGAGCACTCACGACCCGCCACCAAACCAGGGACTTCTATTGCCCGAGTGCCTCCCGCGGAAGACAAAGCTGGTTTAACGGTGGAATGAAACAGAGCGGCCTGTGAATGGTTACTGTTCAATTTGTATTTGGTTCCCCACTGGTCACAGCGCTGAGATCAGAGCGGAAAGTGAAAACACATGGGGAGGGTCAGCAGGATCAGAGGACCGCCACACACAAGGCAGAAAGAAGGAAAAAGGCAATGGGAACTTGTGTGAAGAAATGGATTGAATAAACAGAGTCTGCAATCGCCTGCACCCTATTATCCTATAATTTACACTGCATGGGAGCTTGGAAACGAAAGACTGCAAAAGGCAACCAATGGCGTCCAATGAAAGGTGGCATTCCATGCCTCGTGCCAATCAAAAATTCAGACATTATAGTCTGAGACAAGTTTTGAATTCCTGCAGGCTTAATGTGTTTATTTTAAATATCCAAGGAAAATGATTGCATCATCAGCAAGCTGTGTGCTCAGAAATAGCCCGGCCTTTGAAATTTCCAGCAGTAAAACAGATTTAATATAATAACTTTGGAAATTATATTTGTACAATCAGTGTTGAGGATTAAATGAGGAAGTTTGAGATTGGGCCGAAACATTGGCTGCACCATGACAAAACAAACTGCGGGGAGAGAAAAAGCCAAGAAAATAACTAGAGATGAAGAATTAATGTTGGTTTGGCTCAGGGCTCGGCATCAGCCCAGTCCTGATGAATGTCAGCTCACTTCTTCCACCTCACTTTAATTACTGTTCCTGAGTGTAGCACAAAGGGAGCCACAGTGAACACAACAGCTGTAAAAGCATTTCTGGTATCCAGTGCCAATTATTTATGAACATCAAAGCATTTGCAATTCAATCGTGAAAAAAAGGTCATTCATCTGCTCAGCGGTGAGCAAAAAGAAGGACATTTAATTACTGCTCAGGCTGCTGTTCAGCTAGCAAGGACCTGACAGCGGAGTTTTGAAGGAAAATCTGATTTATCCCTCTTAACTGTTGTGATGTAATGACATGATGGGTGAGAAAGAAGAAAAACTTTTATATGGTTTATGTAAGATCAAACATAAACACCAGTATCACTTGTGTGTTCTGCAAAATGAAATTTTTTAAGCATTTAGTAAAAAGAATAAACACATTTTCACCTCTTTTTCACATTTCCACTCAATCTCCTGGAATGGATCTGTGATTGGAAGCTAATTGGAGTAAGCGTTGTCGCATAGGAATGGGACAGATTGTTATAATTTCTTATCTATTTGGTTTGATGGGCATAGGAGGAGGTTATCCAGCCTTTGAATCGCTCTGCTTATTTGTTCAACAGCTGGGCAAATACCCACAGCCTTTCTGCATTAGGCCTCATTTTTTAAACATTTAAGGAAAGACAGGGTCCGATGTTTATGCCTCCATCTTCCCTCACATCTGCACTCAATATTATTTTGCTGACTTTACGCGGAACAAGGGCTCAATCCTTTGTTATGACAGAGAGATATTTTGAACTTTTTAAGGATTAATACTGTTTGCTTTTCTGCTCACTCCCTTCAAAACAGCTGCAGGGCTCCAATAGGTTAAAGCTGAGATCTTTAACTGAATTTGGCAAGACTGGTGGATGGGATGTTGTTTTCAATTCATCTGCCACTTGCATTACTCAGCTGGGATACATTGTCTTTTATGGATCCGCTTTTCCTTATTTTCTCTCCATCACAGATTTATTTTCCAGTTCATATTCAGTGGAAATATGCAATGAGTGAAGTCAATCCCCATCCATAACTGTAATGAGATCTACTTAGTCTGTTTTTAATAATCTGATTGATTTATCATTAAAATATAGTTATATGATTGTACTGAATATTCATTTTAACTGGAAACGACGCTGGAGCCAGAGTTTTGGTTTGAAATAACCCACTGAAAATGTATTCAGGCTGTTGCAGATTTGACAGCAATGGACTGGAATGATGTGCAAGATTGTGTTGGAGGAACATTTCTGTGTTAAAGTCTGGTGTTTGGTTGACCCGGTCATTGTTTGATTTGCTCTCCAATGTAAGTTCCCGAAAGACTTTAACTCATATTCATGTCAAATCTGGTGGTGAAGGACTACAGATACCTGGATGTTTACCTCAAAAACTGATTGAAAAGGAAATGTAATGCTAAACTGTCTACAGAAGACACCTCGGATATTTCTAAAACACTGCTTTTTTAAAGGTTTAAAATATTCTGGGAAAATGTTTTCTAATCAAACTGATTTTCTTGGAAAGAGAGATGAGAAAAAAGCAAACCCCAATTAATCATTCACTGAAAGTGGGTGAAATTATTATTGCTGCTCAAATCAGTATTGTTCCAGTAAAAGTTTATTTAAATTTGCAGAAAAGAAGAAAATGCTGTACAAACTTGGGCTTACTGTCCTCCCAAAAGTCAAATTATTTCCTGAGTGACACGCGCAGGGTAAATCAAAACAAATAATATCAGCTCAACACTCACCAAGATACAAACATCCCATATAAATGTCATTATTGTTTCCTTTTTTTTAAGCTGTTCCTTGTAAGTGTCAAAACACAGATAGATGCTGGTGATGATGACTTACTTTTGCTTTTACTTAATATGTAAATCACCAACTTAATTCCTGATTATGAATAAAATCTACGGAGCATTTACTCTGACTTTGTATGCTAAAACATTATTTTAAATAACTTTGTTTCATCTTCAAAACACTGATGTGTGGTCCTGTGATTGACAGGCGGCTGGTCCCAAACTAATCTGCCTTGTGTCCAGTGGCAGCTGGGATAGGCTCCATCCACCTCCCCACTTCTCAGAATATGATGATGGGGGTAGAAAAAATGAATGAATCACGATACTGTGCGTGCAGTCCGTGCTCTCAAACCGAACATGCACCATATCATCCCCTGGCTTTCACATGTGGCTCACCAAAATGACAGTAACAATAAAGGCTTGCTTTCATCCACACTTAAGAACTCATTCCTGACCATCATCAGTCAATTTGCTGGTTGAATAGGTATTCAGCTGTGTTTAAGTTTTCCATTACAATTTAGTTTGTCACGATAAATCGTATTGGTGTCAGGCTCTGATGTTGTTTTTCAAATGTCATAAGCGGCTGGACTGAGTTGGCTTCTCAGCAAGGAACATGCAAAGACACCAAGGTGACTGACAACAGAGAAAGCTGCTGCACATGACAAGAGGCGTAAATCTTGATGCAGTCCTAAATTAAAAGCTGGTTGGGTCTTTTGGGGGTTTTTTTATCATGCACTTTCAGCACTTCGAGATGCAAATTCAGATCCCATACTGATCCTTGGCAATGGTTGAGTTATATTCTTGTTGCCATTTCCCATTAGATATAAGTGATTCACAACCTTATTTCCCAATAGAATTAAACAAAAATCAGATTTTCTGAACTTATATCCGTTGGTTATATGAGTGGGGCTGGCTCTCATTTTGAGGTTGCATGCACTTAACAGGAAAATTTGAAACTATCATGTGTGGGAAGAGAACATTTTTGGGGTGAAGAACAGAGAAACCAGAAGAAAATCTTGGCTGGTGGAAACATTAGAGAAGATATAACCACTCAGTTAGTTTTTGATGATAAAAAAAATCTGATTTAAGCTTATTTATTCAGCCATACAAACTGAATGATCAGAAAAAAATCACAACACATTACTTAAGTGATGGAACACATATAAATCTGCACTCATAAATTATATAAATTTAATTAAGTCTGGGATATAAGATGCTGCTCAGAGTAACAAACCCATAACAATGTCTGACTGCAGTCAAATTAGCCATTGCTAATGAAAAAAAAATGAAAAAATTAGTTGACACAGTTGTTAACGGCATTAAGATTATAGTGAATACTGATACCTGATACCTGATAAAACATTTTAGAACTAGGAAGGTACAATGGAAACTCCTCTCTGTGGCCTCAATTCACACACTTTTTGTGTAATTTTGCAGACAGACATAATATTTTAGGGAAGTTCTAATAACCTCGGACAGAGGAGAGATAATGCATACATTTAAATATAATATAATTTAATATGTTATAATGTTATACAGTTAAACTTATTAGTGTGTAAGTGCTTCAGGAGACTATGAAACATTTCTTTTGACAAGCATTTTGTAAAAAAAAGATAAAAGAAAAAAGAAAAAGAAATATAAAGTATATCAATCTGTCCCAATCTTATGAGATAACCCTCACTCCATGAAAACCTGGGCAATTTATAGAGCCAATGTCTTTCTTCGACGGGATTCAGGAGTCAGCCAGACTCATCGCTAATGAGCAGTTGTAAGGCATATATTTATATTTAGGATGAATCCATTGTCAGTTTTTAGGTGCTATTTATGGACTTTTGAGTGGCTGTCTAACATGAGTACAAAGAATAACAAAGTATAATCTTGTAATAAAGACTATTGGAATTTATTACACAACTGAGGAGTTTTTATCTTTTCTTACTATGCAGTTACACAAGCTGGCAAAAACATGCAGCATCTTTTTATTTCTTACAGATGTCAACAACATATGTGATGATTGCATGATCTAAAATGTCACCATCCACATGTATGTGTGTGCTTTACAGATGAAAGTACTGTCCTCATTCTCTCAAATCTTTTGAATGATCAACAAATTATGTCTCATTGGTCACTGCAATTGTGTGCTTGTGGTTTTTTCATGTGTGTTTATGTGTGTGTTCTGGCAAGAGTGTACTCAAAGAAAGCAGGTCGGACACACAGTGAATGAAGTGTCCTGTAAACTTGCCACAAGTGATTTAAAATGCCGTATTTTTCTTGCTCTTGACCGGCAACATGTGGTGCTCATAGACGGCACATGAGGCGAGTCATTATGGATGTTTTTAGGATGGTTTTGTCTAGAGTGGTTCTTTTTTTTTCCTTTTAGAAGCCAAACACACACACACATACACACACACATGCACAGAAAACATTTCCTTAACCATAATTCAGACAGACCACCAGCTAAGTCAAATGAGACTTTGAGCTATGCTCAGTATTTAACTCACTCCAATGTTCCTCACGCATTATGAATTATAGGATCTGTCAAAAAGTGAAGACTTGGATAGAAAAAGCCTTCTCCACCCAATATAATGAGCATCACCCCCCCTTTTTTAAACCATAATTGTTTGGGGCTTCAGTAATGACAGATGAGCATATGCTGAAGAGAGATTGATCACATCGTACTAGTGAAACCCTGTGAAATAAAAAATAAAAAAGTTTAAAAAATGATTAATTTGCAGACAATAAAATACACTGAGCATCTCATAATGGTTTGTGTACATCTTGTAGGACTGAAGACTAGTGTGAAGTTTCTAATCGTGTGCTTTTTGTCCCCATTCCACTCACATTCAATTCCCATCTTTGTAAGTGTTGTCCTATGCTGTCATCTCCCCCCAAAGCTGCTCTTAGTTACTCCTGATTGTGTTTTATTCCGTCAACAAGCTGCACTTCGTCACAGCTAATAACTCTTCATTTATAACTATTTGTAAGGCAGAAAGCCAGCAGCTGATGAGCATTAGTGCAGGTTCACTTTAAAAAAAAATCTATTCATTTACCACTTAATTTTTACTTCTCTGGTCGTGGCATTTAATGACCCATGACAAATTATACGTATGTCTCAAATGTCAGCTGAATTGACTCATTAGACACACATACATACATAGAGACCAGTACGCATGTCTGTGCTGAGGGCAGTCCTGGTCTACTGTTTCAGACCAAAGTACAGTATATGCCACTATGGCATCATGAAGGGAAATGTTACTGTTCTGTGTGCATGATCTCTCCACAAGACTCACCATGATGGTCACATTAAACTGATAGTAATGGAGACAGACTGCTGCAACAAATAATATGAGAGGAAAAACCGCAAAGGTTTCATTACACAGTGTGATGTCACTGGTAGCATTAGCTCTCCGAAGAGCATTGCATTAGTCATGAGTATGACTTTAGAGCACAAATATCTATTTACACAGCTGTCTCCTCACTACAAAGCCAATCCATGCATTAAGTCTGTGTCTTTTTCTCCTTAACTTGTTTTCAATCATTTGAAAAATGAATAAATCAGTAACTTGTGTGATGAAGTGATGTTCTGTTATCATCTGTCGTTCTGGTTTCACAGTGGTCAACATCAGTACAGGAAATGCAGATCTAAAATAGTCTTTTGGTTAACTTTATAAATATGCAAATAGAATCTTTTTAAATCAAATCTCCATACAAAAAACTTTTACATGTCCTTCAAACTTAGCATATTCTTTGAGCCAGTTTCCGACAGTGAACAAGGGAACTAAAAGACGTTTGACGTTGTAAAGAGGTCTTAAGTTATACATAAAGTTGTATTCATCCCTGGTAAGCAGTTTAGTGTCTCGTGGATGTGGCTAAAAAATAGCCCAGTACATGGATTTGATGGCACACACAGTAACAGGTGTCTGATTGAGTGTCCGCCACTTAATTTTACACAGTGCCTTTAATTTTTTTTTATTTTTAACTGTGAGCATAAACAGAGATTGATGGAATCTAATGGCACAACCCATTTTTTGTTGAACAGTCTTTCACCGTGAAGATAAATGTTTCATTTGTCTGAAGTGACTTTACTAATTCCGAAAATCACAATCATCAGAGTGCAAATGAACCATGAAAGACCACTGAGTCGTTGCCTCATTGAGCTTCAGTTTGAACAAAGAAATGTTTTTTAAAAAATCTAGATGTGCACAGATCTTACACCACAGAAAACTAAGTGTTCTCACTAGATGACAGAACTCAATTACAATGCTGCATCAAAATTAGGAACCAAAGATCTCATTAGAAAGAGGGAGCTAACGTAAACGTTAGTGAGTTTTAAGAATGACAAGTGTGAGGTCCAGTCTGATGGGAATAAGCCATTGTTGCTATGGGTGACATAAAGTGTGAGGCCTGGGAAAACTGAATCGCTGTTGGTGGCATCTGTGAGGTGGCTGTCTCCCTGCCAAATTTGCTGCTGCAGTTAATGGTAATACTGTACAGGTTTTTATGCTGCTATACTCTTGCCTTGCACATGCTCAGTGTAATGGGGAACACCACAACTTAAGACCACTATCACTGGGGTATAATTTTTGGAAATTGTTTTAAAAGCCACATAATGTTATATGCTTGTATAAATCTGAGTGGAACCAGATTCTGGGGGGATTTTAGCACCGCCCAAGGCCTAATTATTATATACCAGCCAGGGACACTCAGCGAGTAGGAGACTCCTGTGCCACCGCCCGCTTAGAATACAGCAAGAGTCATTCACACAGACACAGGTCATCTCACCCTAATGAGAGTCGGGTGTATGGCGGGTGACAGACTTGTTTGGCTTAAGTGTACGCGGCCCACTGCATCTAAACTAAAGAGGGGATGGTGGTCTCTGCCATCAGCAGACATTAGGCTCCAGTGTGGAGAATAAGCTGCCTGTGTCAGGTGTCAGTGACCACTCAGCCACTCTGGAGGTCAGGACGCAGACAGCCAGTATTGGTTGGATCGTTCTTTAACAGAGAACGAGTCTTGCATGGTCAGTGAATCGGTCCAAAGACCTCCATTGATCCAATTAAAGATAATTTAGATTTCAGGGCATGTGTGCGAGAGCATCTGTCTTTATTTTTGCAAGCAGTAATACTCCTTTGCTGACAGAAGTCTG
The DNA here is from genome assembly GCA_907169785.1 of Menidia menidia. Classification (NCBI taxonomy): domain Eukaryota; kingdom Metazoa; phylum Chordata; class Actinopteri; order Atheriniformes; family Atherinopsidae; genus Menidia; species Menidia menidia. The sequence goes on from CAJRST010003335.1 coordinate 14,161,979, forward strand.
TTGTTGGATTTCGTTCTAAAATAATCAAAGACTTTCAACTATTTGACCCGATGATGCAAGATGCAAGGGGGGAACTTTACAGAGTTAAACATGAAAATAACCAAAGCACTAGTGTGTATCGACTTGATTTAGCTCCATTGGACCCAATGCATTTCTATCTGAAATCTCTGTCAAATCAAGCCAATCACACAGTAAGCAGAAAGGTCTGCCAGATTTCCCTGTGTGTTTCTCTCATCAGATAACCACCTCACTCCCCTGAATGTGCATGAATGAAGGCCCAGATGTGCACCATATGCAGATTTTTAGTCGTGTAGGGTGGGAAACATGTTGAAATGAATAACTGGTGAGGGCAATTCACATACATGGAAACACATCTCTTATGGCAGAGTCTTGAAATGGCTAATTAGGCTATGGCAGCTGGCAAAGAGGTAAACTGGCAGCTGGGTGGCCGTACATACTGGGGTTTTGTTGCAACTTCCAGGGATGGTTTTGGTTTCAGTTTCTGTGGCTTCGATAGCACTGGAGGAGATTAAAAAACACCTTCACTATTCATTTACATATTTATTTTACGACAGGGTGTAAAGCCAGCCATTTATCTAAATGCAGGCTGTCACTAAAATGGCTTTTTAAAGCAGTTATCTCTAGATCTGCAGAGGAATTCGGAGGATTGAGGCTTTGTTGGTAAATGGGGCCAACTTTTCTTTGCTACCTGAGGGGTCACAGAATTTGACAAAAAGGGAAGAATAGTAGAAAAACTGCTTAATTTGCCAACAGTAGCTAAGAAAGGAAGGAAACTGTGCAGCTTTCAATGTTCAATGTTTAGTCAATAATTTAGTATAAGGATGCATTTCCTCAATTTAGTCTGCAGTCACTTCCCATATCAGTCTGAACGGACATTTCAGTCTCAGACACTCCTTGTCTGCCAAACGGTTTGGTTTCTAACTGCCTCCTAAAGGAAAATAACCATCTGATCATTGCCAAGTTTAAAAGAAAAATAGCAGCGACTATTTTTAGAACAGAGTGGAGAGAGTAGCTGAGCTCCGCTTTGATGTTATGTCATCAGCTCCTGATTCAAACCTGGCATCTTTTAAAATCTTCCTTTTTTTAAAAGGGCACCTCACCCCAAACTCTTATCCCGTTCAAGAAAACAAAGCCACACGACAAAGCCGAGCACATTTTCTTTAGAGCCCGCTATTGTGATTTGAAACATACTTGAGAGCCCCCTTTCAGCCGCCGGCTTCCCTCCACACGCATTGTCAAATGCAGCGAGACAATTAAGACCACATTAGATCTTTTTGAGTGCTTGTAATTTCATAAGAGAAGGCTTTTTTCCCCCCCGTCTTCCCCCCCTTTTTGAAAATGAAATGAGGGAAACCCGCAGTCTTCTAAGGACCACTTGGGAAAGATTGGAAACAGATATTAACCCTGCTGGTGATGGTTCTCCAAGAGGCCTCCTCACTCGTAGACCCCCAATATTGCGAGCACCTCCAAGACCACACACACACAGACACCTGCAAGCCTCTGGGACCCACTCACAAACACATGCACACACACATATACACCCAAACCCCTGGCACACACTCATCCGTCTATTTTAAAGGAAAATGGCAGCTGATTTCTTTTGTCACTCATTTTCTGTCTGACGTTTTTTAAGATGTAATGAACAGTTGCTCCAGTTACGTGAAAATAGGGAATTTCTTTGTGAGTAATCATACATAGTCTGTATATTTCATACATCTGGGTCATTTTCTTTGGCTTCTCTTATGCTATAACTTACATCATTTTGAGTGGCCTGGGCCTCTCCATTTGGCTCCGCTCCACCATGTGAAATGTAAATGATGTATTGTCCTAATTAGATGAAAAAATATGAGTAATCCTCCCATCATGCACCACTTCTGAGAGGGTTTATTTTTCTAGCTGAAGGTGCTACTCTGTTTTATTTACTTTGATCCTGCATGTTTCGGAGTCTTTGGTAATCAGCAGTAGAAAGTCATTACGTTGTTATCACAACTGCAGCAGCGCTGACCAAAGCTTGACATAAGACGTTAACCCGTCTGTAATGGAGAGGCCTTCGCTTGCTCAGCAGCTCGGCCCACACGGCCTGCTGCCCCGGAGGAACATACATCACAGGGCAGAGCTTCATTACAGGCCGCCCCTGAAAGGGGAGCGGGATCGGCAGAGGTGTGTGGCGCGGCCGCAGGGGACCCGTGGAGAAAAAGGGCGGCAGACGCTCGGACGGCCTTTGAGGATGGAGCCCTGAAAAAAAAAATTAAGAAAACGAATGACTGATGAGTGTGAGTTGAGCCTTTGCAGTAATCACCACTTTGAATCAGAGTGTTTAAAGGAAATATGCCCGGGAATCTCCGAGCAACAGATTTTTACCAGGAACCCTCCTCGGTTAAATGGAAAGTTGCTCAGCTTTGTTTGTTTTCTGGCTGTTTTTTCTCCTCCGCTGTTCTGTCCCCTCCTCCCTGTTCTTAGGGCGGCATTGCGTGAGTGTCAGCGCTTTCACCTTGACCTGCCTGACTAACCCTGGCCGTGAAAAAAAAAAATCTCATCAGCGTGAAACGTTGCCATGGTTTCATCCGAGCTAAGACCCCTGGCTGCGTGTGACAGGGACTATGGGGGATTTTTTACACCCCTCCCCTTGGCGCCGTTCTCTCTCTTCTGTGGCTCGGCGCTGCAGCCATGTTGGGCTGCATCACGTCTGCTGCCCTTCTCACACGATTCCGGCACTATTGCGTGCAGAGGCTGCTCTGAGAGCAGAGCATTTTCACCCCACTACCTTACGCATGAGTAGGCCTGGGAGGGGCCGAGCGATAAAGGGAGGGGAGACGAGGAGAGAGAGCGAGGGGGGGGTGATGATGCAGATTGATGGTGGAAGATGAGACACAGAACAAAGGTCGTGTAACTAGGTGAACATTAGAAAAACAACCAAATGATTAAGATGTTTGAGGTTACGATGAGGGAAGACGATGAGGATAAGAAAAGTTAGAAGGAAGAAAAGGGGCAATGTCCTGATCCATTATTTAGATCATACAAATACAGTTTGCGGGGCTCTCTGAGGTATTACCAGCCCTTTCTCTCTCTCACACACACACATGAATGAATAGGATGAGAGAGAACAATGTGGGCACACAAAACACATAAAACACTGAAAGTGTGCACATATGCTTGTCTGTTGTGCCTCTCATGCAAAGGTCACCTGCCCCCACAAAGACAAATTCAATCAAACGGATCCTGCTTTTTGAAGCTTTTTTCTAAAGTTGGTAAATGCTTCTCATGACATTCCCTGATCCCCTGATTCCATTTTACGATATAAAGACAAAAGTCCTGTTCTCTTTTTCACAAACAAATTACATAATTTCATCTTGAGTCTATCTGCTTATGTGAATTACCCACTTAAATGTCTCACCAGGGAATTAACCTTTGGATTATGGCGAAAGTTACAGTATGGGGTGACTAATTCTATGCTTTCTATGCTTCGTGGTCTTTCATGGGAAGATTACTAAAGGTTTTTTATGCATTTTAGATGTGGTTATGAACCTGTCAGAAATCTATTTATGTTGTGACAGTTGCAGGTGACTTGATTCCCTCCATACTCCTCACTGGATCTTTCAGTCATCATCTATCTTGTCTGTTCCTTAAAGGTGTTGGCAGGCAGTGCCCTCGTACTTGCAACTGTGCCATCACTTCACTATCTAAACAAAATCACCGTTTCTGTGTTTGTGTCCTCTTCAGTACTTGTTGAAAGGTTGAAAGACACGCCATGAACAGATATGCTGCAAAGCTAAGATTAAATATGTGCTGAAGGGAAAGGCTAGCAAAAGATTAACTGGTGGCGCCTTTCCTCCGAGGCAAAAGTGTACAAATAAACAGACAATTGAAGGTTTAACCAAATGCTGTCTAAGCCACTGATTGACTATTTTGTACATAGTTTCACTGACTATTTGTGACGGCCAAAACCAGTAAAAAATACCTCTATTAATGCTAATTTAAAAAATACATAGTATCACGCCTTCAGCTCGCCAATGTCCATATCCATGTGCCTCATATGCTTAAGAAAATCCTTTTGTTGTGTTAGTTGTCAGCGTAAATGAATGAGCAATTTGGCAGCAAGTTCAAATGTGTGGTTTCTCACATATCCAACCTTTTTTTTTCGATCTTAAGTGTTTTTGTCCACCATTTGTACCACTTTTACCCCTTTAGAATAACATTATTATCACAAGCATGAAGAGCTCCACAATTATTCACAGCCCGTTCTTTCTCAAGTTGGGAAATCGCCTTGAAAATTGGGCTGGCCTGCAGAGTGTTTGCCACTTAAGTCACCCGTCCTGTGCTGAGATGTGTGTTTAGACATGGAAACTCCACACCATGCGTGCTGTCACATCTTAGACCGTAACATAAACCAATTTTCAAGAGTGTTTCGTCTTTAATCATGTTAAGTAGCAAAAACATCAATTTCAGAAAAATGAATGTATTAATGATTTCACAACCGAAATTGGGTTAAAAAAAACTGATTTCAAGCATTTTTTAAATATGACATAAAAATTAAAAAGGAAATCACGTACTGCTTTGAGTTTCATCAGTAGAAAAATACTGAATTCTGTTTTGGTTATATCAACTCAAACTTGGATCACAGGCTTTAAATTTCCTCTTAGCTTGTGTCAGCTCCAACTTTTCTAACTTTAAAAGCAGTTACAAGTTAATTTTTTAACCACTCGTCCTTCCTGATGACTTTGTGGCTTCTTAATGTGAAAGATATCGTCTGATTAGAGCTTTTCTTTGCAGGGTACCGTTGTAAGCAGAGGTATGGACAAATAATCTGTGTGATCATTCCATCTGAAGGACTTGTTGCTCCTGCGTGGGAGGAGGCGGTATGGCACGGATAACTTGGGGAAATATGAGGTGAAACTAAATAGAGTGGATATGATTAATGATGAAAAAATAAACCAGTTTGCTCAGACGCCATGTTGACATTTGTTTGGCTTGGACCCTCTTTTGCTTTCTTTATCGTTAATCATTTATGAAAATTTCAAACCGTTTCTTTGTTCATTATTTTCTTTTTATTTGTACAATTGAAAGTGGACACTATTGCTTCTCAGTTGCTTCTTTTTGCATTTTGTGTGGTGTTTTCTTATTTTTGATTAATCAAAGCACCAAAGAAGCAAAAAGGGGAAATCTGTATTATTTTACATGTGTTTCTGAGTCCAATTACCTAAATAAATACTTCTGAACTGACCTCACCTTACATGCAGTAAAAAGAAACAAGGACAGTAAAAAACTCTTAAAACATTACCTCAACATAAAATGCCAGACCTCCTCTTCTTTACAAAGCGATAGACTGGAGAAAGAAAAGTCTGACTGATAAAGCTTCATTCGTTTTATCCTCAAAACAAAAAGACATGATCAATAACTCTTCTAGCCCTCTTTGCCCTGTCTGGCAATTTTTCATATCTCAACGCATTTCTTCAAAAGAACACTGCTCACAGATGTAATAAACAAGTGTCAGTCACTCACCACCATTTGTTTAACTTTCCAAATACGACACAAAAAAAAACGTTTCCCATCATACATGATCACACAGTCTGCTACAATTTAGTCATTTGGCCACATCTTGCTTATAGAAGAGAGCTGAGCTGTGTCCCTTTACTTCTGGCTCTGCAGCGTTTTATTTTTTTTTAATTTAGGAAAATTGGCAAATGAAAAAGAAATGAAGGCACAGACCATCGAGAGGGCTTTCTACGCAAAAGGAGACACTCTGAAAGAGTTATTTGTTGACAAAAAATGAAAACAGAAGACAGAAAGCAGAAATATGTTACCCCCCTCACAGCTAATGGGTCACAGCAGTGTGAGAGCACACAGAGAGCAGATGACGTGCTTTTCCTCTGTGTTTACTGCTTGATGGAACCTGATATGGCAGAGTATAATCAAAACTGTTCCAACTGGGGTAAAGGCATTTGGTCCACATGATAATAATTCCAATTATCATTATTATTATTACTGCTTTAGCAGATAATCTTAACTAATCAAGGTAAAGTAAATTAAATGGACCATTAAAGTAATAGTTGCAAGGAGGCAGGAGGTGATGGGCGGTGGTGTTAATCCAGGGACTGTCAAGCTGCTGGTTATTAATGTGTGTCATCAGGTCATGTAAATGCTTTGCGATTCAGAAAATGTTCCATAAACACTAAATGCTTTCTCGAATGCAACATTTATCCTTTTACGTTCAAGAAAATGTAATGCTGAGCAAATGTACCACATTGCTCAATTACAGGTTCCTAATTTTATCTGCACAATCCAATCATTTTATCCTTTAGCCACATTAGCTTCTGCCTCTTGAAGGTACCTCTCCCAGACATCCTGTGCAATCTCAAAGGGTCACAATTTGGGTCCAAGGCATGCAGAAAAAGCCATTGGACATTGTGCATGTGCATTAATGACATATTAATGTCAGTGTAGTGAAAAGAGGGAACAATGAACAAAGCAATTCAGGCAATATAAAACCTGAAATTTATATGAACCATCTTTTACAAACATCTCAAATGTCTGTAAAATTTTTTAAATATTTTTAAAAAATTAATTCTAGTTGTGGAATAAACTAGGAGAATCTTAATATTACTTAGAGTCACATAGTTCTATCTAATTCTGTTTACATGTATTTTTACCACAGTGAATGTTTTAGACCATATATTTAATCAAAAGGGGCGAGTCAAATATGAATTAATATTCACTAAGAATTTGGCCTTAAAATTGTCCAAAATGATGGAAACAAAGGCTAACTGTAATGTGTCTCGTGAAATGTGTGAACTTTAGGAATGTCCCAGTAGTGTGTAGACTGCTGTAGGTTCTGCTGTTGGCTGTTTTGTTTGAATTTGAAGATTATTACTACACTAAATTATTTTTTATGCAGGTTTTTTCAGTTCAAATCATGATATCAACTATTTAAAGTGACCTGGAAACTTTCCCTCTCCATAAAAGCACCGCACATTTTTCAGACTTTGTTTTTAGCAGGAATCAAGCCGCTTTGCCAGGTTTTTGCTCGAGACTGGTCATTGCTCTGTGACCAGAGTTAAGAGCTGAAATGATTATAGGAAGCAATGAAATCTTTAATGTGGCGATGAATGCAGTCCTGCTGTCTGTTATTTCACAGTAATTGTGGGATTGTGCCTGCATACACTCACACAAACATGACATCAGAGGACGCTGGATTGATTGGTATTTTTTTCTTGGAGGTTCATTTTAGGATTTTGACCATTACCTGTCTAACTCTAACCTATAACCCATTCACAATCCTATTGGCATGCATATTCTGCGTTAGTAACATTTACTTTTTGTCCCTTAGGGACAGATTTAGATCCCTACAGCATAAGTAATCGTCACTTAGGCCATCAGCTCTTTCGCACACACTCCAACACACTTCTTTCCTTTGGGATCCAAGCTTATTCATGAGCCTTATTATGCCCCTGTTTTCAGGTTTCCCTTTTGATGTGTCATTGTATTTCTCAAGCCTTTTAGGTGGTTTTTCTTCTTTTCTGAGGAACGGTTCATGAACACCCACCACCATCAATAAAGGCCAGTTCCCCCTCCAACCACCACCTTTATCCACTTCTTCCCAAGTATCCCTTTTGGCACTAATGATGCCAGGTTGTGCATTTGTCTCATTTTCAGAAACATCGCTCTGCTTCTGGCCTTGGCCGGTTTGCAGGTTGTTTTACATTTCCTTGAGCTGACTGATTCCAGATTTCTGGAGATGAATCACACTCGGTGGTGCGTGAGAAGAGCCAGCCTTTTGTTAAACTGTTTTGAGGTTTGTTTGTCTTACTCATCCATGTGTGCTCACATACGAGGAAACACCAGAAATCCAACAGGATGTCTACAGTGCATCAATTTGGGATGCAGATGCCCCACAAGGTTCTTTGAAATCGCTTGGGCTCGTTTACCCTTCTGCGGAAAACATTTCACTTTGCGAAGCAGATGGGTTAATATAACACTTTTGACCCAGAAATGGCACCCTTCCACCACAACCACAATATGAACGTGTGTCATAATTAACGGGTTTGAACTGCCCCAAACAACTTCAGTGTATCGCTGAAGCACAATCCTGCTTTTAAATTCCTCCTTGGTTTCCTTCTGATTCCGAATGCAAGATGCATATGCAGATCTCGCATGAGCTCTTGTGAAAATAAAGGTACTTGTGGTGAAGGGTTTGAAAAGTCTCCTGAAGTGGCAGCCCCTGCGGCCTAATTAACATGCCATAGGTGTTAATTGGCAGCTGGCAGTAGTCAAAGCCGTAGCAGGTGAGTGCCAGCGCTTGTTGAACTTGGATGTGCTGAATAGCCGGAGGAGTCACCGAAGGTGTACATGGCAGCGATTTGCAATTCAATACCAACGGCTGGAGGTTAATTCGGTTGTGGAGAAGTCTGACATCATGGCCAGTCTCATTCAGGAGGTTAAAGCAGCATTTTCCTCTTTTTTTTTCTCCTCACGTTTATTTTTTCTTCAAATCTTAAGATAAGAATAATACTTTACGCATATATCAGAATTCTGAAGTAAACAATTGAAATGAGCACAACTTTCCTTAATGGTGCAAGGGGCAGCATAAGACTGGGGGTATAGCAGTTATAGTCACTTTTGACACATCCATCAGTTGTCAAATCCACTAAAAACACAGGTTCCCACTTATTCTAATAATAAATGTAAGCAGCAGGCATTGACAGCCCTTGTTACTTTTTATCTAACAAGATTTATATGACATGGTCATTTAAATCTGGCCAATAATGCCAAGTTCCTTTTGTAAGCATTAAACTCCCTGTTGGATGTTTTCTGCATTAAAAGAAATTTGAGAAGTGAAGAGGAGGAAAGCTCAGCTGGATTGTACCAAAGTCAGAATTCAATGGTCCATGATTCGTTTAGAAATATAGGTGTGTGTCTAATACATTATACATACCAGGCAAACTAATACTGTGATGTGAGTTGCAGCGTGGTTGCTTTTATCGTGTCCTTTAACACGCGTCTTGTCTATATTTAATTGTTAAGACGCCTTTAGGTGCCAGGTTTTCCTGGCAGGGTGCAGATAAGTCTCATGTGCTTTCTCGGTCTCTTCCCCACGCATGGGCCCTCAGGGGGGAGCAGCGTGGCCCACATTCTCGGCCCTCCCTCCGGCGGATGCTGGGCTACAAAAAAAAAAAAAAACCTCACCAGTCAATTAGGAGAGAAAACAAAAACTATCTGCAACCAAACAACGCGTGCGGGTTCAGCTTTCAGCCAATAAACACACGCACACGTCCGTGACACATGGCCAGGAAAAAGGATTTACCTCTCTAAAGACACCAGACCACTCCAGACTAGCCCTCATCTGCTCTCTTTTGACGTTATTTATTTTCTGTCTTAATTGCAGCATTTATTTTTTAAATCCACAAACAAACACGTAAAGTTTTCTGACTCAGCAGTTTTGGGTTTGGAGAGGCGCTCCTGTCCTGCTGTTGATGCAAATCCTTGCAAAACTTGATCGTTCTCACTGAAAAGTTTTGGCTTTTAAGCTTTCCCATTTCACGTTTAAAGTTGTCCTCCAAACATATTCATGTTGTCAAATGTCTCCAGTCGTCCAACAACAGATTTGTAATAGCAAAAGGAGAAACGCTGACTCAGGAGGGACTGTGGAAATGTTGATTACAAAGAAAAAAAACAATAATTATGAAAATAATTATAGTAACAATCTGTGACAAATGTGATTTAGATAATTTCCCTATGAGGGACAAAAATCTAAGGAATTTGAGAAAAACAAGCACACAATACATAAACAAATAAAAAAATGTTTACAGAACATAAATGAAAAATTGTGATGTAATGTAAAATATATATGTATTTCTTCCAGGCGCCTGCATGGAAGCCTTTGGTTAAAAAAAATAAATATATATATACAGGAAATAAATATAAAGACAAATAAACAACTACAAAAAAATAATAAAATCATTGAAAAAGTGCTCAGAAACAACAAAAATCGAGAAAATTCCAACTACTAAAATGAGTAATTTCCGACTCTTGGAGCTGTTCTATGTTTATCTTCGACACAATTGTGATCCTTTGATCTAAAAGAGAAGGAAAAAACACATGAGTCGCAAGTAGTGTGTTTGGCAATAGGGGAAAGGGGAACGGCTTCCTTAGCTTTGGGGTAAAACACACTCTTCTCTTTCATCAGTTAGGCAACCTCCCACCACGAAGCAGCCCCACATCGAGTTCTCCCCCAAAACGAATTTCTACTCAAAGCATGGCAAAACAAAACATCCATTTTTAAACAGCTTTTTCATCAGCTTGACTGTTTTGCATTAATATTTCACTTGTGATGGGTAAAGGAAAGAAACACAGTTTAGACCCGGGAGTCAGATATGTTTGCCTCTGAGTGTAGGAGCCTTTCAGAAAAAAAGAAAGGGATATTAATCCGTTTGGTCGCTGCAGGTGGTGAATTTATGAGATTGCAACAATCGCTTTACACTAAAAGCGTTTTTTCATTTTTTTTTATGAATAATTGGGGCCATACAGACAATCCCGATTAAGGGACAAACCAGCAAAAACCCAGACCTCTGCAGAGGAGCTTATTCTTTTGCCAAACCATAAACCATAAGCAGCTGGGAGCGATCAATAATTAATATCTACGGGCGATGCTGATTGGATAGCTGTTTCTCCATCTTTGACCACAATATATACTATATGTATACATTTATATATATATACATATTGCACACACACTTTTTTTGTTTGTAGCATATGTTGGAAAGAGGAGGGCAAGATGCAGTTCATTCTTAATTCTTCACAATGTTCCGTAAAGTTACATTCATGAGAAGTTTGTGAGAGTTAGTTTTATATTCCACTCTTCCAGACGCCATAAAGATCATGAACAGAGTTAATAATTTAATAAATAGACATTTTTATTTTGTATTGTAACTTTTTTGCTGTTTTTCTCTGTTCAATTATTTATTTAAAAATAGAAACAGGACAAACACAGTTACCCCTTTTATTTGACTCAGCAGACGGTGATGAAGAAGGGTATTTTTTAGATTTCTAAAGGGTAAAAAGTTTTTCTTTTTTTTGCAAGTCTGTCTAAAATCTGCTGTTTTCATTTCCACTACTTTCTAATTTTACAAGACTATCAGGGGGCATAGATCAAAGTCCAAATGCTGCAACTTTACTACAACACCCTCGTCTGATTCGTGGAACGGCGTCCCAACTGGTTTTGGCTCCACTCTGTGAGCCGCTAAACTCCGTCTAATCAGGCCAGTTTGCAAAGTTTAAACTGGAAAGCCTCCAGTGAGCAGGTTTAATTCAACTGAACTAAAAGAGCTCGTGGGTGCAGCAATGTGACCACCTCTGGAGATTACTGGGTGGAAATAGGTCGGAAAGACTAAAGCGACTAAACGTCCTAATATTCTGGCAAAATCTTATGCTTGACTTCTCAAGACACATATTAAATGTCTTGATGGCAAATCACTGGTAGACTATATGAGGAGTTGGAATGTTAAACACTTCTGCTATTACTACTACTAATAAATATTAATGATGATAATAATAAGAAATAGCAATAAGTATGTCTGGCATTAGTACATCTTATAATAATAATAATAATAATAATAATAATAATAATAATAATAATAATAATAATAATAATAATAATAATAATAATAATAATAATAATAATAATAATAA
>CAJRST010003335.1:14175411-14324624 GCA_907169785.1 Menidia menidia
TGTGTGTGTGTGTGTGTGTGTGTGTGTGTGTGTGTGTGTGTGTGTGTGTGTGTGTGTGTGCTGCTGTTACGGCTGTGCTGCTTTCGTCACAACGTGTCAGAAGTCTGCGTTTGTTAGAGAATTGAGCAGGGAGAGGGCTATCTGTGTCCGTGAGAGCAATGCTCTCGTGAAAACGATGCAAAGGAAGAGTTCAAAAATGGGACTGGACCGTTCTCCACCCGCAGCCTGGTGGGTTCTGTTCTGTTTGCGTCAGTACAGCTGTGTTTTCGGCCCTCGCACCTCTGCCCTCGTCTGCCTCCCTGCAGCTTCAACAAGCTTCAACCCCCCCCCCACTTCCACCCCTCCCCACGCCTCTTTCTTTAAAAAAAGTTCATCAATATTTAGCCTGGCCTTTGACTTGACCTGCGCAATTAAACAATAGGATTTTGGGTACACTAAATGGCCTGGCTTTGCTACAGAGGGCAGACTAATGAGAGAATGTCGTCTTTAGTTTATGGTTCAGTCCAGAGAGCAGCGGAGCGGAAAAACAACCCGACGTTCCGTTAAGCCGCCTCACGCAAACTTTCAAAGAAGGGGGCATTTTGGAATCGGGCTCAGCCTTCCAGTGTCGTTTACCTTCCCTCAGATAACGCAGCCCGCTCCACCTTCATCAGCTCCACCACGTCAATCTCCCTCTCAGCTCTGAGTTTTTGCTTTCCAAGAGAGACACATGGACTGCAGTTCCACATGAACCAGAGCCGCACAGCGTTTTTCTGTGTGTGTGTGAGAGTGTGTGTGTGTGTGTGTGTGAAAAGAGAAATAGACCAAGGCTGTTTTTTGTATGCTTAGCTGTGTTATTGATGTACTTCTCCCTTGGTCTTGCTGGTATTGCTTTTTCAGCCTCTCAGCAGGAGTAACAACTGTCTGCTGAGCCACTTTTTCATTAAAAGGTTTGACTGTTGCTCTTCTGATGGAGTCACACAGGTATGAAACAACACAGCAAGTGATAGGATTACAACAAGAAAGTCAATTTGCTTAACTTTTTCAGTTTATGCGTATACTATTTCTCCACTATGTGTCAGTGTAGTGTGTTTATGTGACATTTTTACTTGTTAACGCCAGTTTAAATCTGATATGTAGAAACGAGAGACTTTTGTACCTGAATATATTTGCTTGTATAGTTGTTTTTTCAATAGGCTTTTGCTTTTGTAAGATTGTGCCCTCTAGATGAGTTATTATCTCATATTAATGACTAAGCATTGAGAAAAGTGAAGAAAATGAAACTTTTTTTCTTGTCACAAACTGTCTGTGTCCTTTACAAATTTGAATATTTTTCTCAAGGCTCCTATAGTTAGTCAGTTTTAGCTCCTCTAGAGGATGCCAGATGCACAAATTTATCATTAAGAGTTTTGAACTCGTCACTAATGTACGGAAGTCACTTTACAGACTACCAGCACAGTACTGAAACAAGCTCAATATGCTCTCAGTAACTTATGAAGCCATTCTTCTGGCTGACAACAAGCAGCCTGCTGGCTTCGGCTCAGTATCCGTCCACATTCAAAACCAAACAAAGTTCTCCAAGACATGCAATCAATAACTGTTTGTGCGTGTTCACAAGTGAGTGAACATGAGTGCTGTACAGCCTGCTGTGTGCCAACCGATCGTGCTGATGTGTTAGAGGGTTCCATTGATGTGTAAAAAGTTTTTTGCACATTGGGAAAATGTTTTTCTTTTTTTTTCTTTTTACAGTCAGAATTTTCGACTTTTACTCATTTTTATTTCTAGAATTATTTCTATGGATAGTTTAACAAATTTTGACGTAAACTTCAACGAATCAAATTCCCGAAGTAAGACTGTTTATCTAACTGGATTTGAGTATTCAATCACACTTCAGTCGTTTAAGCCAATGATTTCTTTGAAAGTTTAATATAGAAAATTAGAAAAGAAAGCTAAAAAGTGAGATGTTTAACCCTACTTTGTGAAGAGACACAGCTGTAAAGAATGATACAAAAGCTTTTTTGAGCAAAGAGACACACTTTAAATATGAACTGATATTTTTCCAACATAGTCACAATTTTACAGCAGATTCTCATGAACATTTTATTAAGTACACATGTCCTTAATAATTAGTTATGCCCTGTATTACAAACTTCTTTTAAAAAACATTACAAATTGGTGTACAAAAAGTTTTAAATCCACTGCCGTCTTTTGTGGTTTTCCACTTCCCTGAAAGAAATACATCATTGTAGTGTGAATTTCTAAGGTTTCTGCTTATTACATTATGGAAGCATTTGTGAGTGTTAGTAATGAATCTGGCGTGAACATGATCACTTTAAGTAGATGGACTCATTTACATGCAGGAAAACCTTACACATCTCTCTTTTCATGTCTGTGAAAGAAGTAAAAATATATATGTGTGCATCTAAAGGCGTTGGCTGTTTCGTGATGGGAATCACAGCGCAGTGATACAATGCCCGAGACAAAAACAAGAAAAAAAAGACTTGGAAGGATTATTAGATTGGCTGAACACAAGTGAGTTAGTTATTTCGGAGCTGTAAAATCACACCACTCACATTGGCTTCAGAGGGCTTTTTGGAGAGTATTAGTAGAGAAAAAGGTTTTTAAAAAAACTCTCTTTTTGCTCTTTTTTTCAGCATTGAGTAAAAATTTGGAATACTATCTGCTGAAAAGCTGGTTTGATATCTGTAATATTTTTTAATCAAATGTTTTCTTTTTTTCTGAACCAGAGCAGTGCAGATGAGTTCAGGGTTTTTCTGTATTTTTTATGGATGAGGCTGACCTGCAGGAGCATCAGCTGTACATTTACGTTTCTTGAGCCATTCAATCTATCACTAGATTTTCTCCATAAAAATGTGTTATGTTTCTGAATGAAGGTACCATAATTACAAGAGCACCTCCCCCCTTTATGAACATGCATACATACGCGTTTCAACCCTATGGTGCACATGCGTGCACGGCGTCCGTCTCCATCAGCTGCCTTAGTCTTTCAAGGAACCTCCTCCCAGAGAGTCAGACTCGATATCTTTCGCTCTAATAATCTCCCACAAATGCTGCGTGTGGCTTTAGTGGCCCCGGATGCTCTCCGCACGAGATGGCTCTCATTGGTCTCACTGTATGACCATAAAGACAAAAATAAACATACTGTGAACACATGCAATATAACAATATAATATATCCTAAATTGTGCTGCTCTTTTGCCATAGATACAGTCCTTATATCACCATTTTGACAGCTTATTTGCAGCCCTGCCTTGTCTTTGATTATAGACCAGTAAAAAGATAAATTTGTTAATATTCCAAATGGGCTTTGGGTACTTTGCTTTACTTCCCTCATGATAAAAGCCCCAAATATAATTTGAAGTGTTTGCTGAGGGGACAGACAGGATGAGAAATAGTAGTGACAAAGGACGGAGATGAATGGGTTTTGGAGAGGAGGAGCCACTATCTGAGAAAGCAGAGCGATGAGGGTTGTTTCCCCGACAGGGTGTGTGTTTGAAATGAAAATGGACAGGACACATTATGGGTATTATGTGATTTTGCACTAATGGGAGGTTAGAGGACCCCTCTGTCTTAAACTAAAAGAGAAGAGGGGGATGCAGAGTCCTGAGCTCTCTCAGAATTAGGGTTCTAAATCCTAATCTGAAATAATTTCTAACACATCACCACCAAAGCTCAAAGGACAGGGGAGGATGTCCCACTACAGTTCACAGATTCTGAGATTTATTAACAGGAAAGTTGAAAGTTCAGCAATAAAAAAAAAAAGTTAAAAAGTTAAATACATGAAAATGTATCCTGCTCTTTGCGAGACAGTTTTATGCATTCAGGGTGGAGGATCTGATTTTGGCACTATGCCCAAGGAAGAAGCTCATTACCACTAAATCCTGTTACAGGAGTCTGACATCCAGACCTCAAGACTCACACCATTCAGCTCTGATGTGACTGTCCTCCTCTTCTGGGCCAAGATGTTTGGGAATCAGGCATCTTAGGCTCATGTATTTTATCTCTGAAAAAGCTAAAACACACAGAAAAAATTAGCATATTCACATGAGTGCGATATTGTTGTTGATCATTATTGTTCATCTGGTCATTAAATGAAAGCTTTATCTGAATATTTCTGGGAAATAAGCGTTTGTAGAGAGTTGGATGAAGGAATCAATCATAACCTCATGTATAATATGGGGAAAAAAAGGAAAAAGTGCATAAATACTAGTACAGCATTTTATTGACACACCAAGTGTTTTATAACCCCTCAGATGTGTTTTGCTGGTTGGTTGTGTTTTCAAGTTTAGCAAGAACTGAGAAAACTACCATGTTCATGTTGCGCGTTGCTACAATGCTGCATTTGGTTGGCGACAAACAGTTTCAGGGAGCTCTTGTTTCCAACACTCTGTTAAGCTAATAATGGGCTTAACAAAGCTGCAGCTTCATATTTACCTTGCACGTACATGAGGGACAAAACGATCGGCTAGAAACCCAATGAAAACACTTCCAGTAAAGTCTACATCTAACTTTAAGGTGTTCAGTAGGCGGGTAGATCAATGCAATTAGCAGCATTTACCACGCTGCTGAAAAACTGCAGTAGTTTCTACCTCAAAATAATCTCTCATAAATGAAAACATATGCAGCCAGCCCTTAAGAGAGAAAAATGATTGAGAGTTACAATTGAAAGAGGAAGTAAAGGAGGTCAAAAAGTGATCTTTATTTTCTTAAGAATCCCTGCCACTGCTATTAGCCAATGGTAGTTTCTTAACCTTTTTGGTCTTGAATCAAGGGTCTGCTCGGTTGAATCGGTCCCCTCCCTCCCAAATGGAGTTAGACTAAAATTACAGCATGAGGTCATGGCTCCCTGGCAACAGGCTTAGCAACTGAGAAAAAGTTGGGTTTTTTTGTCAAGAAAAAAAAAGAAAAGGTTTCTAAACCTTTGAAGATCATGGCTTGGGATTGAAATAATCATAAAAAATAAAGCAAATTATATTTGCTGAAGTATGTCAGAGCATGTTAAACCCAGAAACCTCAAAGTGGGAGGACTACAGCAGGAGTTTTATGGAAACGGCCAGTTTCAGGATTCTTGTGATATTCCCAAAGAACTAAAGATAGCAGGGCTGTAAAGTACACATAAATGGTTGCGTGCAACAAAAACATGCGCACATTGTGCCCTAGAAGTCGAAGTTTGTTCAGCGAGGTGGCTAAAACAACAAAGATCATTCCCATTGTTTTTACAATGACAGCTACTCGACTTCTAATTACACAATCTGGCAAAAATGATTGTGGTTGTGCATAAATTGCATATTTGGAAGACAAAAGCAAGGAGGAGAAGAAGAAAACCATCACTTTTCACAAAGTGGAGAAAGAGCACCATAAGATGGTGGTGGGTTGTGTTTTTTCACTGAACTGCATCTGGTTTTTAACATCAGTGCAGAGCAGGTTCCTTTGCTTTGCTTGTGGTTTTTCTTTGTCCAACAGCTTCACTTGTGGGGATTTTAAAATAAACCTCCTGGGGCATCAGAAGCCACAGCACCTTCATTTGCAGTAGACAACTACTGTACAGCTGTTTACTCAGAGGAGGTCAGTTCAAGCCAGAGTTTCTTTAGTTTTTTTTTTAGCTGAAATGTTTTTCCTTAAGCCTTTTGAAACATACATTTAATCCTGTTATGACTCTTTCTGTGGGACTTCTGCTGTCGGCAAATGGCTCTTTCATAAATTCTAGTAGCCTACCTAATCTGCAACTAGTTAGAAGGTTAAAATGTGCTACTAGTTTGATGTGATTAGTGTAAATGTAAGCATAATAAAGACACAGAGGACAAATGTGCCAATATATCATTAAATATTAAACATTTTCACATAATGATCTATTTTAGAAAAAAGTGATGTAAAATAGAAAATTGAGTTTAGCTGGATGGTCAACTTTGGCCAAGTGGCAACCAAAGCTAAAAGCATAGAGGAACCCCGCGGAGACATTTTAATCAAAGCGATTACAAACCTGATGTTCAAGCTCCAACACCAATGGTGAGTGAGATGTGGGTCATGTGAGTGGGCTGCGTTTGGGTTTAAAAAAAAAAACGAAAAGTTAAATGCTCTTCAGTGCACACACTGAACAAACAAGCTTGACCAGAGATGAGCAACCCCCCACCTCCCCAAAAAAAAAAAAAAAAAATCCATTACACTACGTCCATTAATCAATAACACTTACATTATAATGGATCTGCCAACAGCTGGGGTTGTGCATTTGCTGGACTCATAGTGGAAAAGCAGCACTTGTAAAGCTTTTTGCAGTTTCTCTGTTACTGCTGTTAAAGCCGATCTGTTCATTTGTTTATATTATGTTTTGTGAACTTGCACTAATCAATACAGCTCGATAAAGTACATATTTTTTCAGAAAAATAAGCAAAACGTGAGACTTTAACAAAGATCTTACTTCATATTGTAAAATTTTTACACATTTATAAAAATGGGCTTGTATTTATGTGATTTTCTGAAAAGAATACCATGATGCAAAATTACAGAATGTAAGCGAAGGAAAACAAACAGTTCAGTTTAATTCTACCCAGATCAAACTTATAACTGACCCAAGTGGTGTTTTGTGATTAATTCTCAACTGCTGGTGTGTAAATCTGCAATAATCTCGAAGAAAACAAAAAGCATGACTAATAATCTCAATAGGTGTTAAGTGTTGGAAGAAGACTTTTTTGGCACAACCCATTAAAAATTACATCCTGCACATAGCACATTTTGGAAAAGTCTTATGGCATGTGTGCAATCTGGAACTTGGTGGTACATGTGTGCAAAGACATCACCCACCTTCATCTTCTCTTCGCCTAATCCTGAACATACAACATCAATGACCTCAGCTGTAAAAACAGAGCACGCACACATCTCCTCCTCACCCTGTCCTACTGCCGGTCCCCGGAGGCCTATGTTGGCAAGGGGGAGTTAGCAGGAGTGGGTTTTGGGGGGATCCAGATGCTTGGATCGAAGGAAGCTAAATAACTTCAAGGTTCACTTGGTTAAGGGCCGCAAGACATACTTCAACACTTCCTTCACTTTCCCTCTCTTACTTTCGGTGGGTGCGCCTCAGCTGTATGTTTTCATAAGGCAGTGTGAGAGAGTGAAAGTTTGTGTTATTCTTCAGAGCGTATCATGTATGCAGGCAAAAGGTGCTCTGTTGAAATAAAGAATATCAGGAGTCAGGTGCAGTCTAATGCCGTTTTAGAGCAAGAAGAAGACAAACTAACAGACCGGTTCAGGGTTGAATAGAAAAGTTATTGTGTGTGAGTGTGAGGAGAGAAGTTAAACGCTTCCATTAATCTCTGTTTCTCCTGCCTTTTGCCCCTCAGGCTCCATAAAATGGCAGTGGATAGCAGGCTATCCCTGTGGAGCATCACGAGCATAAACACACACTCATGAATGGCCTGCATTGAGCTGGGGCTGGAAGGGGATGCTGGGGAATACAGGGGTCATGGGTGGACCCCTCCTACTGGGGAGAGGTCATCACACTGACTGCCCTCATGGCAGCACCATGCAGAAAGTCAAAGACGAGGAGGATAAATTCTTTGGTGAAACCCCCGCTCCACCCTTCTCCTATACCATCGAGTCTCATCCCCACATCCATTCCTTCTGACTCCCCGAAGACTGAGCCGATAGCCCGGCGAATCCCCTCGCTCAGATGATTATTTGTTTAGACTGGGGAAGTCATTAAGTATCAACAAGAGAGTATCAATCTGACAGGCTATTTAACTGCCAACTTCTGCAAACTGGAAAACAGGTAACAGCTCCAGAGAGCTATCCTACAGGTATATGTGCAGCCACATGAAGCATGCTATACTAAACAGATACTCGTCTTTCCTGCGAAAAAAAAAGAGGCATAGACGTTAAGATCAAGAACATCTTAAAGCATTCAGTCCATTGGTAAGAAAGTTCAAATACTGAGGTATATTAATGGGTTTGATAGCTTAATCAAGGGCTATTCTGTCTGATTTCACTGTTTGTTTAGCTTGGACAGAGGTATATTTAATATCTAACTCTTTTTTTATATTAATCTATCTATACTTTTGAATAAGAAAAAAAATCTATATGATATTTAAACAGGAAGTATTGGAAAAATGATTTTATTGCTGAAAGTTATAAAGTCATATAATTAAGATTTATGCGAAAGTTTATTAAAACAAAATTTCTTAGACGAATTAGATTTTTATCCAAGCAATAAAAAGTTTTCCTCTTGTTTCAGTCTATGCTTAGAAGCTAAGTTCTATCCATGCCCATTGTACGTTAGGAGTACAGTTGAATGTGTTTTTTTATTTTTAAATGGAGAATTCCTGAACTTATCCTGTCAGGTTATGGTTAGTGACTTACATATTTAATGGGATTATTCTAAAACTCACTGAATTAAAATAAACTTTCTTCAGAGTAAAACTGTCTTATTTTTTGTTCAAGTTTGGATGGGTACACAAATAATGATCTTTGATCCTTGAGGAGTTGTCCTTATGTACTAGAGGGAGTGGTCATCCAAGGCTCCTAAAGTTTCGCTGTTCACTGCCTATTTATTTTACAAACATACATATTATTTATGTATATGGCTGAGAAATTTGTATTAGGATTTATCGTTATATACACACAATATGTCTGTGTGCGTATTTTAATGGTGAACACGGTGTTGCAGACTTAAACACTAAATCTAACATAATTTTTCCACATCATAATTCACAGTATGCAATGAAATATTGTTATAATAAATAAAAGAAGATGTAAACTATAAGCTCAACACCACAGTTTGATTTCAGAAAATACATGACAGTGTAGGGTTGGGACCAGGATTGCTCTAAACTCCTAATTCAGGCATCTAAGCTAATGTTATTTTACTTTATGTTGAGGAATTTATGATTTATGCAAGGAGAGTATCAGTCCAATAAATTTCTCCATTCCCAAATTAAGTGTGAGCTACTGCAACAAGAAATCTGTTTCAGGTAATCTTTCATTCCATTTACAGATCTCATCTTTTGGATAAAGATCTATTCTTTTTTTTCCAGGTCAGAGTGCTTGGGTAATTTACTGTGCATGTATTTGACTTCATTTTTGTAATAACTCTAGTCAAGCCAGTTTTCACAGTGGCAAAAAGCAAGACAAGAAAAGCTCAGTGAGCCACACGGGGAAGGAAAATACCTAACGAGTGGGAATGGAAGTAACAAATGACCAACGTCAAGATGCACAGATTTATGTGTTTGCTCCGTTACATCCCAACGCCATCCGACCAGTGCTGCGTTTCACCCCACTTCCCTCATCAGCACACAGTAACCCTATCCCCTCTGGTGACGGGCAGAGAAATGGAAACACGCTGATCTGTGTAACACATGTGCTCGTGCTGGACTGCAACCAGGTCCCGGACCCCTACCGGACCGTTCCACCTGAGTGCAGAGTGACTGAAGAGGATGGACACCAGCGCAGCCAGAGAATCAATTAAGCTGGTGGGAAAACGGCACATGAGGGCAGAGGAGTCACAGTTATTAGAGCTGCTGCTACTGTCGGCATCCTGTCTGCAAGCCGTTTTGTTAAGTTTAGTGTTCACTTGTGGCTCGCTGGTTCCCTTCCAATCACAGATGACTTTATGCTAATTAATCTTGAAGGTTCCACTCTATCCAAAGCTCTTCTCCTGCAAGGTGACTTACGTCTCTCTGAAATTCTAAACTATGTTTAACTGGCACCTAATTTCTTTGCTTTTACAACCAAAGCTCACTATGTAATCCACTTTTGCTGAAGGGCTCCAAATGTATTATTCTATCGTGTTTGACTTGGCCGCACCGGCAGCAGTGCTGTACATGAATCAGGAAAAAATAAACAGCCACTGAAGACCATCCAGGGCATCGTTTGAGAAACTGCCACGGCTAAAGCAACAAGTGCAGACTTTAAACAAATTTAGATGTTGTTTTCTTAGGCTTCACATACAATAGAGCGTAATTAGTGAAGCGCTGCATATGTTCAGCATGACCAACTCAAAATATTATTCGAGCAAAATGAGGACACGTCACATGATTTACAAGTGGTATATAGTTACATTTCAAGTTGTTGTCATCCTCTCTGACTTTTTTTTGGGGGGTTGTTTAATTGAAAATGGTCCGGGCAAATTCAGTTGGGAGCTGCAAACACATAGATATATGAAAAACACCTAACCAAACACTACAGACAGAAGGTCAGCATGGCCTCTGGAGACATTCTCTTTTGCTCTTCTTTTATTTAGACTGATCACTTTCAGTTGTTGTTTTTTAGCATACCAAAAATGAATCCGTTTTAAGATGATAAATCTTTTCTCGGGCCACTGTTTAAATACCGAGCTTACCAATCCTTTGAGTGCTTCCTTGAAGTTATCAAAATATTCCCCGGGTATTTTGATTCATGTTGTAGTTTTAGTTAAGCGTTACAGAACAAAACCCCATCACATTTCTGTTTTCCCCTACATGTGAAAAACATTTTGGAAAAGAGAAATTGTCCTCGCTTGATTTGAATTGCAATGAATTACTCACATTTTGCCTGTGAATGTGACAAACCTTTTCCAAAAAAGTCGTTTTGGTCAAAAATGAGAAAACCGTTCAAGTCCATTTGGGTTCCAAATGATGGATGCAATAGTTGTTTGATTTCAAAATAAAAGCTTTTGTCTCTTTGTTGTGTGTGTGCTCTCCTAAAATTTGGAATAAACTGATACAATCTAGTTGGATCTAGCGGCACCTTTGATAGGTGGCTGAGTCATCTTATAACCACAGAAACAATACTAACTCCTGGAAAAGCAGGTACTTTGCTGTTGTGAGAAGACTACTGGCATAATGATGCCTCTGAATTACCATTACCGGGTTGTTGTAATTAGTCTTGGTGTTCACATTCATGAGTGTGTGTGCGCTGAGGGTATGTGGGAGTGTAAAAGCCTCTTTTCCAGCTTAGATGTGTACAAGAGGGCAAAATGGAAGCATAAGTGAGACACTCTAAGCATTTGAGATAAAATGTGTGAACTCCCCTCTGTTAACCAGAGTGATTAGGACACATGGAACAAGATGAGATTATGGTTATTCAGTAAACACGCAAGATAGGACTACTTTACCGCCGCATGAACTGTTGCAATTAGTTTGAATTGAGCTGAAGTTCACATTTTGGTCTCCATAAAGTCTGTTTAGCTTACGTTTCATGGAGGAATTGCCCTGAAATTCGGTCTGTAAATGTAGCCTGTGCTAACAGTAGAGCTTGGCCACATTTCAGCAGGTCTGGTGCACCCTGTTGTGCTTTGGATTTGTCTCCAGTTACCTGCCAGGGTAGCCACTTCACATGTCCAACAGAGATCTGTTCGGAAACGGCGGGCTCGGCCACCCTGAAGCACAGGGGCGGCTCGACACCCCCCACCGTGAAGTTATACTATGATAGAGGCCCCTGAAAATGTTGTGACAGGGCACAGGATGTGCCAACTGCCCTGGGAGGAAGTATCAAATAAAACAACATTTGAAGGTTGAACGTTTCAATTGAAGTTTTAACACGGCTACTTCAGACAAAAGGAGGCTTTCGGCCGGATACGCACTGTTTTTATAGTTTCATTCCATCCTTTGAGAGAGTCAACATTGTTGTTACACATTGGTTGTATGTCTCCATTCATAAAAACTGTAGAGGAAAAAGAGGGAAGTGGAGAACAGTTTGGTCAAAACCTGGCCTTGACTTCCACCGAGCTCTGAAGGTTTGTCTAGGAAGTCCATTAAGACTGACTGCAGGTCACTGCAAAGGCTGTTCAGACACACATTTAAAATATGTTGGAAAGCAATGCTACATGATATTTTACTTTAACAAATCCACCAATCATATTCTTTATCTTGGCAACCTCAATCATAGCAATCTAAGAACAAGCCTTATGGATTTTCTACACCCCAACAATGTCATACATAACCCTGCTAACAGGATATCAAAGCTTAGAGGCTTAATATGTTGCAGGAAGTCTTGGTTTTAACTTTTATGTGGGGCACATTTTGGTCAAATTGTTGCAGGGCTTGTGTGTGTATCTAAAATATCTGGATCTAATTGTGAGCTGATGCGTTGCTGTGTGAGGGCAGCGTGTCTGTCGAACAGTGAGACGGATTCGGGCGGACTTCCAAAAGCCATGAGTAGCAACTCACAAAGAATCGGGATGGCTCAAACCAACCACTGAAGGGCTCAGTTCCAACGCTTTCGTTGTTCCTTTTAGAGATCTGAGTCATCTGCCATAGACACTTTGTGGTCGAGTCAATGAGGCAGAGAGCTGGAGAAAGAGGAGGTTGGAAAGAACCAAGTATACAAACAGAAGGGAATGTTTAGGGGAGACCATTTAGCAAAGGGAAAGTAAGGAGTGCATGGGCCACATGGGTGGCTTCCAGTGGTGATGTTTTCTGCTTTTTGCCTCGTGAGTGACAAGGCCATCATCACTGAGAATTTTACGACATGGCGACAGGAAACTTTGAAGCGCCTAACCCTCCCTCCTCAAACATCTCGACACACACAGACAGGAACGTTTCATCTCCGTGGTTTATTGGTTTTACGTACATAATTTGCTGCGAGCGGCTTTCTGTATGGAGCGCTGGAAGTCTGTGTTTAGAGGCGAGTCCCTCTCTCTGAGGAAATGCACGGTCTCTGCCTTGCGTCAAGCTGCAAGCCCTGGGTTTGGGTTACCTGCGGGCGTCACAATGATGAACGGGCTGCTGGAGCACGATGAAGTGTTTATGACCGAAAGGCGTTGTTGCATGTAACTAATCAGGCCTGAGGCTGGTGGTGCTACTTTGGCAAAACCTTTGTGAAAGGTAATGCCATGATGCTTAATGATGTTTATGACGCAAACAGTCAGCGGATGTTGGGGTGACATCACACAGCTGCTTGACTCTGGGGTCTTTAGAGTGACCACGGTTTGGGACTTTCCTTGCAGAGACGGACCGTTTTTTTTTTTTTTTTGTTCTATTTATTGTTGTAACCCAAGTAAAAGATGTCTAGGTAACCTCTGTACTTCGTTTCAAGTGGACAGAATAATAAATCCCGTCGTAACAAATGGTTTGTTTCAAGCTGCCTGTTATTTTATCATCACAGTCTGCACAAGCGTGATGGATAAGCTATGAGCCCTGGTTGTTTGTATGAGTGGATAGCATGCCAAAGCAAACACGTGCAGGGCTAAAAAAGTGAAAAATGCGGTGAGAGGCAGCAACATAATTCTGCAGCAGATCCCGGATCTGAGGGTTCACACTGAGGTGAGACAGGCAAGATGTAGAATAAATAAAAACACCCCTGAAAGTCCTTGGCTAAATAAATTATGTGCAAGGACGCGTAAGCTTGCTCTTCATGAAGTGGTGAAAGCCCAGAGTTTCTCCCTGGTTAGTCTGGAGTGAGGAGGCCTGGAGCCACGGATCTTTAAGTCCTCTGTCAAACAGCACTTTATGCATCTTTGTTGCCGTTACTGTAAGTCTCATCATATGTCCCCATCACCGTCGTATCCTTCTGTATGTTCAGGGTGGGATCAAAAGTTTTTTTTTAAAAAGACCAAAAAGGGAAGGAAAGACCAAAAAGGGAAGGAAAAAAAGGAAGGCAAGAAAGAAAGAAAGAAAAAGCAAACCAATAGTGTCAGGAAAAAAAAAGGAAAAAGCAGAATATCTCTTAAAGCCACTCTTGTGCAGCGAGTCCTCGCAGTCCTGAGCAGCCTCTAATTAGGGTAGTATTCAGGGGTGGCATTAGTTCCCAAACTTTTTAATGGGGTGGAAAGCATTGCTCCCTTTAGAGGGAGGGGATAAGTGTAGCGACGGTTCCATACACTGAATAGCAGATTCAGCACCTCCCTGGGAGGTATTCAGCCTTTTTTTTCAAAAATGTATTTAATTCCTATTCTCGTTTCTTTTCCAGCTGCATTCTAATTTCCTCGGTCTCCTTTACTTATCATGCATATTTAGATTTTCTTAATAACATACCACGTCTCAAGCAACGATTGTAAAAAATAGTCCTACTCCATTAGAACAAAATGATTATGTTATTCACAATAATACGAGATGCACAAAAATATTTAACATTTTTTTAGCTTTTACATTTCATAGAAAAGTTGATATTCATCCAAAAGTTTTCTTCTTTCTTAATAACTTTCTTATATTCATATTTTTCATGTATAAATACATCATTTGGGGATACCAATGTACAATTTGGTGCAATATGCATCAAGTCCAATACGTGGGACACTTTTTATGTGTGTGTTTGTTATATTATCATTTAACAAAACATATGTTTTCCATAGGTTCTCCAGTCATTTTTTGTCATTTAAATTAATGATTAATGTAGCTGGAAAAAACAATGCTTAAATTAATTAAAAAAGTCTGAATTTTCTGTACTGAAAAGTTTCTAAACGTTTATCTTATAAAACTTTCTACAGTTCCAGAAGTAATTACTTGTATTTCTGTTTACTTGGATTTTTCAAAAAGCCTGGACTAAGTCAGACATTTCCTGGTATCAATTTATGTAAAACCTTTATGGATTTGAATGATTTAGCATTTCAGAAATCTAAGGCTTATTAGTATATATTAATCTTTTATACTGAAACTAAATTTGATATCAACATCTCGTATAAATGTTCCATTCCACCTTCCGTTTCTTTATGTGCTGCTGTTGAGTGAATAACTTATATGAATAATAAAAATCTAACAAGAGCTATTTTGACGCTACAAATTTTAATGCCTTTGCAATATTTTTTTTAGGCGATCTCAGTTTTATCTATTATTTAAACCCACTGTAAGCCTAAACTGTCAGTAATCCTATTTTGTATAAATATTCTGTAAATCTGAGGTGGGTGGGGGGGGACTGCTTTTCGCCATCAGAAACTATTAAAAGGCCCAAATTTACGGTCTTTTTAAGCCAGCAGCAAGCTTTCCAATGGTAGCCAAAATAACAGGTTTGCTTAAACAGAAGTAGGCTATCATTCATTCGTATCTTTGGGGTTGAAGTTATTGTTGCTGTTGAGAATTTTCCTCGGAGTCCAGCGTCTTTTTATGGGCAGCGCGCTGCGTTTGATCCCCTCTCCTCCTGACCTGTGACCCAGCAGGATAAACTGCAAACTGAGCTTCAGTCATGCTCAAGGAGGCTGATGTCCACATGATCCGTGACATGTAAAGCCACTTCTTTTTTTGTTTTCAAATCAACAGGCCGAGATTGCCTTTTTTCCCTATAACACACTCACTCACACACACACACACACACACACACACGCCCTAAAGTTTCAATAAAAAGTGCCGGTCTTTATCTCTGCTCAGCGTGTAACACACACGCTCCTCATATCTGAGCTTAATTTGATAATTCTGATAAATGCAACATAAATTATTAAATGTTTATTTCTTATTTGTGTATTTCTTAATTGATACATTTCAATTACGTAAAATGCTACTGTGGAGTTCATAAGATGGTTAATGGGGAATTTAGTATTTTTTTAGTTTTTTTTTTATGGGCAAACAAGCACGTTTTTCAACTTTTTTTTTTTATAGCAGTAGTATTTTTCCTCGAGTCTTTAATTACCATGTCTTATTGAATAAATTAGTTCAACAACAAGAAAGACTTTTCAGTCACAACAGAGAACATGAAAAAATATCACTACATTCACAGAATGTAACATAATGATGTTTAGACGGCATACTGAGAGTTTAGTTTGTTTAAAAGTTCCTCGTTCAAATTGTGTGAGAGCTGCTCTTTATGGAAGCATTATTTCTAAATGAAGTTTCCCAGATCTGAATACACGCATTGGAACACAGTGCGAGCGTGTTTTACGTTCAGATTGTAACAAAACAGTGTCCGGCTATGGTCACTGGCCTCCTCGTTTTGCTGCATATTTTCTATAATATTTCAGGGTAATCAATGAAAAGAAAAGGCTGTTCACACTACTCCATCAGGCTTCCCGTGTTAAAACCCCAAACCTGCGAGAGAGTGTGCTCTGTCTCTAGCTATTATTACCCATCAAGAGTATCGAATTGCTTATTTCTAAAGATGCATAAATCACCACAGGCCATAAATACAAGTTACTGCACCGCACAGGCCGCACAATTCAAATCTTACAGTCTCTTGCAGTGGATGAATAAATCCCACGCCGTCACACAACGCGCAATAATGTGTCTTATTGCGTTTTTTCTTGGCTTTTTTTCTCCCCCCATTTAACCTCGTCTATTTGTAAACTGTACAACTGACCTCCTTCCCTGCTGCTGCCCCCCCCCCTCTCCTCTCCTCTCTCCTCTCCGTGCGCGCGTTTGTGTCTGTCTGTTTTTCTCGTTGCGTGTTACATCATCACGCAATAGCTGTCCTCTCGTGGCCTACTGAACTGGCTGGGAGCGCAGCACCGATTTAGCCCCTCCGACGCGCGCTGCTTTGGATCAGTGGAGGGCAGACGCACGCACGCAGGCGACGGGCTCACGCGTCCAGTCACGGAAGCGCTGCCACAATAAAGCCAACGCACCATGGGCTGCTGAAAAACCCAAAGATTTAGAACTCTGACAGCAGGCGTGCAGCTCCTATAACGCTTGCCTTTGTTTTCCAAAAAAAAAGCCTCTATCGTCTAACACATGTCAATAAATATTGAATTATAACTATAACAGTGTGAAACTATGCTTTTTGTGACTGATCAGGGTTGGAGGGGAAAAAGGGGTCAAAATCAGTGGTGAGCATACTGCAAAAAAAAAAAAAAAAAAAAAAACAGTGAGTGGATTTGGGTGATTTTAACCTCCAACACATGCGTGACCCTTTTGATCCGTGTGGCCCCGGGCTGCCGGACTACCGTTCCATTTTTCTATGGGGCAAACCCTACATAATGAAACATTTGCATGAGGAGAGTTTTTCTCAAGAGGCCCGTCGAAAACACACGCAGAACACCCAGCCCCGGCTCACCCCGCGTGACACCGGCCCGTCCGCGCGCCGTCATTTACGCGGACGAGTATTAAAGGGGTCGAATGGACACTCAGGTCCCGTGTGCGCATGTCCCAACGCGCGTGTGTGTGCAGCATTTAAACCGCCAGCCAGGTAAACATTTGGAAATATGTGCATCCTCTCACACATGCGCACAGGAAACGTGGGGGGGTGTTTTAACCCCACTCCAAGCTTCCTTAAGTCAGTTGGTACCTTTCCTAATTTAGATTCTTCGTTGTCACGAACACATCCGGGACACAATAAGGTTAAAAAAAGCCCTTTGGCTGTGTTAAAGGCCTAAAAATCTCAATATAATGTTTTTTTAAAAATGTATCTCCAAACAATTTGACCTTATTTTGCAAAACAAAATTTATTCTTTTTGAAAAACAAACCGTGTAAAAATATCACACTTCAATTACACAATACTTGCCAAAAATGTACAATAGTATTACTGAAAATCAACACACACTGCATATAATTATAAATGTATGACTTTGCTTTGTGTTTTTTTTTTATACAAATCTCAAATCAAAACTTTAAAACCTTGTTTTGATCCGCTAATAGAAAAAAAATGGATGTGTTTGACACAAATACATTATTAGCCTTTAAAACATGTGATCATTTATAACCTGTCCATTAGGTCCTGAGACGTTCTAAACAGTGAGTGAAACGAAATCACCTCATGGAAAATACAAAAGGAAGGTCGTGGTCAGAAATCTGATTCACACTGAGCGAATAAACATGAACATAAATATCTCAAACAGCATGAATATATAGGCACAAATAGTGTTTTGTATGTCCATCATTCTGCTGCGTGCTATCAAACAAACATACAAAAATAATCCTACCTTCAGAGAGGGGCGTTTTTTTTTGTATTTGTTGCTGAGTCTTTAAAAAAAAACAAAAAAAAAACAAAGTCTTGATAAGTTTGTTTGACATTTAACAGGCGCTAGTGCCGCCGACCACTCTGTTGGGAAAGTTTTCAACCGGGTGTAGAACCGTTCCTGAGTGGACGGTTTGTGGCTGTCCGGCCGCGGGGAGCCCCAGGGTGGTCGGTAAGACCGGGACGACGACCGGGGGAGTCCTGGAGGGGCTGAGCGAGCCTCCGATGATGCTCTCTATGGAGAACGGGGAGCGCTGCGCCGGGGAGCCGGACTTGTGCGCCGGGGACGCAGCCTGCGCGCCCGGGGAGCCCAAACCGGAGCCGAGCTGGGGGTAAAACCTACTTCTGGCTAAGTCCGTGGTGGTGGGCATCAAAGATGGTGAGGGGATAATGGTCCCCGCGTGCGAATGGGAATGCCTGGAGTGTTGTTGCTGCTGTTGCTGCTGCTGTTGCTGGAACGCAAAAAGAGCAGAGTGCGTGTGGTAGGACTGGAGCTGGATGCCGTATCCCCCGCAGCCGTACGGTCCGTATCCGTACGCGGCGGCTGCAGCCGGGATAAACGCGTTGTGCTCCCGTAGGAGGTCCTGCGTCTGCTGCCGTTTGAAGCGTTTCCTGCGCCTCAGAAAGCTCCCGTTGTCGAACATGTCGGCCGACTCCGGGTCCAGGGTCCAGTAGTTGCCCTTGCCCGGGTTCCCGGGCTCCCTCGGTATCTTAACAAAGCAGTCATTGAGGGATAAGTTGTGCCTGATGGAGTTCTGCCAGGCCGGGAACTTCTCCCTGTAGTAAGGGAAGCGGTTGCTGATGAAGTCGCAGATCTCGCTCAGGGTCAGCCGCTTCTTGGGACTCTGCAGGATGGCCATCGTGATTAAGGCAATGTAGGAGTAAGGGGGCTTCACCAGGGTGTTCTTGCCCGTCGGCTTGAAGGCATCCCGCGAGGAGGTGGAGCCGTCCAGGCACGGAGGAGAGCCGGCCAGCAGGATGCCGTCGCGCATCTGCGCCACCTCGTCCACGTAGGAGCGCGTCTTGTGGTCAGCGTCCTCGCCCTCGCCCACCACGTCTATGTCGGTCTCTTCCGACAGGATGGAGGCATCCGACATCTCCGAGCTCAGAGTCATGGCTCTCTCTCCCTCCCTCCGACGCCTGGACGAGGAAGACGATGGGATGCACAAGCTGCCCTGCTCTTCCCTCGTCAAAAACTCATATGAGGGGGAGAGGAGAGGAGCACGTGTCGCCACCGGAGAGAGACGTCCACTCGTTTGGTCGCTATTTCCATAGGTTTTTTAAGGGCTTTTTCTGTTGTTGTTGTAAACCGCCGTCTTAAGAAACAACCACCAAGTGAGCGCGGAGCAGGGAGAAACCTGCGGAGGGGGGAAGCCTAAATCAGATAGGGGGCGGATCTTCTCTCGGTATTTATATCACCGCTCTGATCACATGGGGAGGAAACGTCACCCGTGGCAAATAAAAGGAGAGGGGAAAAAAATAAATAACAAAAAAAAAACGGGGCTTTGAAAATTAACCGTGAGTGATTTTTTTTTTGGAGGAAAAAAAAAAAGAGAGAAAAAAGTTTGGCGAGGCCAGCATCCTTTCTAGTGGCGTGTAGTCCGCATGACTAATCCAAAGACTTTATTCCATACAATGATCTCCACAAAAAATAGAATTAGGAAGTTAGAAAAAGACCATAAGGAGAGAGTAATTGCTAGTGTGGTCGTAGAAATTGATATTTTGACAAGCATTTATTTATACAGCCTAAGCCTGTCATTAATGTGAAAGCATTAAGGGAGCATGTGAACCTTTTGATTTGAATTTTTATTTTCACATCCCCAAAACTGTGGATTAAAAACCATTTAGAGGCTATAAATATATTAAAAAGATAATATCTGAAGCAACAGGCCAAAGTCGTCAATCGAGGGAGACTAGTATGAGGTTTATAGTCATTTATTGTGGAACAGCCCACCGCCAGGGTGTGGCGCACCGCATCAGTTTGGGTTTGCGTGATCCGGTAGTTCTCCAGATTATCCGCGAGCCATTTGTAATGGAAAAGAGTCAGCTGTTAACTCGAATCAGTCACGGGTCATGCAGAGCATGCAAAGCCCCACATCCAAGGCCTCCGCCACGCAGCAGCAGCAGCAGCGTCTGGGCTGATGCTGTTCGGAGGAGTGTGTGTGTGTGTGTGTGTGTCTGTGGACGTGCCTGTTCACTTCTGTTCATCACGGAGCCTGAGCGACGGAATTAATATTTCATGGAGTTTGTTTTGTCTAACGATGGTTGGAAAAACAGAGAAACGCGTCGTCGTCTTCATGTGTCAAAGGAAAATTGCACAATGCGCGTAACCTAATTAAAAACAGCTTTCAAACCAAGGCCAGCTATTTTTCTTTTTTTTTTTTACTCGGGGGTGTTATTATTTATTAGTCGTTCACAAACTGTCAGTAAAATCTTCAAAACAGTCTCTTTAAAAACGCACGCTAAAGTCAGAGTGAGTTACTCCGATTTTCTTTTGGAGAATCCATCTGCTTTGCCTTTAAAGTGACACTTTCAAGCCAGAAGTCTTTATGAAGGTTTGAGAGAAATGAGGGCCCACAATTATTGCCAAAGAAATCGAATAAAATATGTATAATGACGAAAACCTACACAATTTTTATTTTTTTAAAACTTATTTTCATTAAGTATGTAAACGATTATAAAAACAGAGAAAAACAACTTAGTTCCAGTTTGTATCCCCCCCTCCTCCCCTATATAGTGGCTTTTGGTATGCAGCAGCCCTGAAGACGCGTGTGGACGCAGTTCTTTGTACGTCTACCAACTGGTTGTTGTTTTACGTTCCGTTTGGCCTCGTTAGAACTTTGTTTGGACGTTGCCTTTTCTACAACGCCATCTAGCGACCAATTTAATCCGTAATTATCAGAACAGCAGTGGCTCAAAATATGCTGAACGCTGTGCCTACAGTTCTGTGCATTAGTCAACTTCTTAGTTAGATTATTGAGAAACGACATTACCTTGTAGAGAAACTACTCACTGAACACTGGGATTAAGCTAAATGAAATAAAAGGAACGACAAAATTAAGGAGATATAAATGTAGTATAAAGTAACTTGATAACATGAAATGTCTTCTGATGTCACCTTTTCACATCCATTTATAGTTTGGGTATTTCTGCTTAAATGAGAATGAAGAGGAGTTCACTACTGCAAAAAAGGCTGCATAAAGAGAGATGTTATGTTTTTTTGTGTGTGTGGTTGTGTTACAAGTTTGTGCATTTTGTAACGTTTTTTTATTTATGTCACAAAAAGTGAGACAGAAAATTCAATTGTCAAAACGTTTAATCCAGGCATCTAAGTAATTTAACACTTGATATTAATGTCATGATGAGAGATTCTAATTTTCTTCAAATTTCTTTAAGATTTCAAATTAGCAATGTTAGAGAACTGCACAGCAAAATGAGGATAACAAATAAAAATCACATACTACAAATCATATCTTTCCTTCAAGCCAGGTTCTTTAGGTGACTTACAGTAAAGTTTGGGTTTGGATTGAAATGTTCAGACTCAGATTGGTTGGAAAAAATGCACATTTAGCCAATTCAAACTGACTGTAAACCAATTGTGATGACCAATATGGAGGCAAGTACAGTTTTTAAGAAGTGCTTGTTCAGCACAGATCAAACAAGAGACCATAAATATTCATATTTCTCCTCCAAGGTTTGACAGCAAATGTACGTTCTACTCACATTTTAGAAGTCTGTGAAAACAGGTCCACCAAACATATTTTCCTCCTCAAAAGTTCTAACATTTTTAGAAGAAAGACTTAACCAAAAGCTCCCCAAAAGTCAAAGATAAGAGAATAGCAATAGAGTAGCGCGTTAGAAAGAGAATGGCGTGCTAGGACTTTGTTTTTCTTTTGTTTCTTTTGTGTAGCGTTTATCTTATCACAACACATTTATGGGGTAAAAAGTAGGTTTACAGTCCAGAGTGATAACAGACTCTGTGTTCACACTAATGTGCACGCGTTCATGATCTCAACACAACATATTTAACAATGATCTAACAATGAGAGACCAAAAACCGCTGCTGCTACTTGTGAGACTTTTCATGCATGACTTCTACGTGTCTTATTTTGGTTGTGTTTTACTGTTTGTGTATATATCAGCACATCACTAAAGTTTATAGTGCGATATTATATTGCACTATGACTAAGCACTTGGACAAAAATGGCTTTGATAACTATCCAGGTGTTTTTGTGTTGTCTTATCTGTTGTGTTGTTAGATAAATTTCTTTCTTCATATGCAAATGTATTATCAGTTTTGACATGTTTTTCTTTAAGAAGGTGAAGGGACCATTCATCCCAGACATTTGCTCTGTGTGCCATTCATTCTGAAGTACACTTATTCCGTTTTGACACTTGACCTCAGATACCTCTTTGCAAAGCGCGGTTAATTTTTTTAAGAAGGGGAAATTGAATGTGGGGTTTGACACGTTTTTGCATTTCTTTCTTACGATATAAATTAATCTATGAAAGCAAACAGTGGTTTTGCTGAATGCTTTTGATATAATTTTTCTTATTTTCTTATAATTTTTTTAAATAATTAAAAAAAAAAAAGTTTTTTCATTGTGCCATTTGTGACATATTGGTCTTGTTTCGATTGCACGATTGTTAGATCTTGAACTTCATGGTTTTTGATTAACAAAATCTTACAATGAATCGCAATGACAATGGCATGTAAACTGTGTTTCCTAAAACCTGTCAAACTCTGCACAGGGCAAACAAAGCCCGACTTTCCTTGCTACTTCTTGCCTGACGTCACTTCCTGCCTTCTCTCTCGCTTCCATCTTGTTCCCCGCATGTGTCTGCTGTTAGTGTACAGGTCAGTGAGGAGCTTTAAATACCTTCTTCCCTGCACTGTTACCCCCCGATCCGACGGCAAGAGGTAAACGAAAGCCTTTTCCGACCAGAGGGCTGAAATCCGCCGGAGTTTGAAGCTAACGTAACTGACGGTTTAGTGTGTGGCAGAGGCTGTGAGTGACGGGCCGTAGTTAGCCGAGGAGCTAGCTGGAGATAGCATGCAAGCTAGTACCCAAAAAAAAACTCAGCCGCACCTCGTTTCGACTGAACAGGCGTCGGTTGAGAAAAATAAACAACAAAAAAAACGCTCCCATGTCAACCACAGGGCCGTTGTGTTGTTTCACGCAGGCTAAAGCATCCTCACCCGTTTGCTTTGGTTCGTCCATGACACGGACTGCAAACCAGGGGAGGCTTCGGGCTTTTTTGCTAGCAGCTAACTTGTTGCCCAAATAACGCCGATAATTTGCACTGACAGCTCCGTTTCTGCCCCAATCCCGCTCTCTAAACAAGCTAACCGCTCGTTGCCACACCCACACGGTTGCTGCCCCCCTCCCCTCCGCAGAAAATAATTGTATTTATTTTCAATTACTCTCGCAAAGTAGTTTTTATTGATATTTGTGTGTGTTTTTATGTCTGTTCCTTAACCGCACGAATATACTTAGGAATATTTGAAAGATTGGAAGAGTTATATTTTTTTTCCAACTTGAGGATCCATTAATAATTGTTGGTTGCTGAAATATATAATGTGAGTCAAATTATCTTCTTCATATAAGATCAGAAACATATATTTTTAAAGAATATTATTTTTTAAAAACATTTTTCCATGATAGTCTCACATTTCTCAGCTGTTTTTTGGTCTAAATGTGTCTCCTGGCTGGATCTTATCTCATCTAATTCAGTATGTGTAACAGTTTGAGTAGAACTGGTGGATTGGCAGATATGACACAATTCAGGTTTCGGTGTGGAGGCTCTTGTTTTGTTGTTGTTGATGCTTAAATGTTTCTAGACATTGTGTTGAGTATTTTGTTTCACAAAATACAAAACTCTTTATCATGCCTTTTAAGGTGGGTAAAACTTATTTTTGTCTGCCTTTTTATATTGCCAACAACAGATAATGTTTTCCATTGTTTGGCTATTTTGGGTTCAACAAAGAAAGTTGATAAATAAAGAACTAAAGAACTCGGTGTCTCTGCTCCGTGTGGATAAGGATTATCAGGACCTTGCAGCTCTCTATCTTCCGCCAGCTGCCAATCATTTTGTTCAGCCATCCAAATGGGGGAGAAATTTAAATTTCTCTGATGAACACCTGCTCTGGTGACAACGTCGTAACCACGTGCGATGTTCTCTCTTTTTTTACAGATGAAAGAGGCAATTATGAATCAAGAAAAACTTGCCAAGCTACAAGCGCAAGTCCGTATTGGCGGAAAGGTAAAGTGTAAACACGCCCCACCAAGTTGACATGTTTAAAAAATGCAGGTTCAGAAATTCAGGATAAAGATGTAAACATTAAAGGAAAGGACCCATATCGACTTCCAAAACAAAATGTTCGGCTGAGGGTGGTTTGAGCTCAGCCTGACGAACGTTCTCCCGCCTCTCTCTGCAGGGAAGCGCTCGCAGAAAGAAGAAGGTTGTGCACAGAACCGCCACCGCAGATGACAAGAAGCTCCAGTTCTCCTTAAAGAAGCTGGGTGTGAACAACATCTCCGGCATCGAAGAGGTAGGAAGCTCCGCCCCCCCGCGGTCTGCGCTACGCCCCCCGAGCACTCGCTGACGTTGCCGGCGTCTGCCCCGTTTTTTTTCTTTTAGGTCAACATGTTTACAAACCAAGGCACGGTCATCCACTTCAACAACCCCAAAGTGCAGGCCTCCCTGGCCGCCAACACCTTCACCATCACCGGCCACGCCGAGACCAAGCAGCTGACCGAGATGCTGCCCGGCATCCTCAACCAGCTGGGAGCCGACAGCCTGACCAGCCTCCGACGGCTGGCCGAGGCCCTGCCCAAACAGGGTCAGTGCCGCCCCGCCGGGGCTCCGCGCGCGTCCGTCTCCCTCCTTTTGCCCGCCGGCTAAACCTCCCTCTTGTCTGCTCTCGACAGCTGGCGATGGAAAAGCGCCGATTGCAGCGGTAGAAGAGGAAGACGACGACGTTCCAGGTGAGTTTGGGCCGGGCTTAATAAATCAGCTTTACACTGTTTGATCGCCGTCGCAGTATCCCCCCCTTTTTCTCCCTTTTTTTTTTGTCACCAGTCAAATAGATGTGCCAGGTTTGCTTTTTTTTATTTTTTTCTTGGCTTGTGCGAGGGGGTCACACGAAGGGGATTCATCACTTACTTTAGATGATGTGCAACGCGGAGTTTTGTTTGAATCTCACGTTCGGTGTTTATACGATCGTACAGTGGAGTTTGCTTTTCTTTGCGGGGAAAACGGAGCCAAACACATGAGGTTGCCATTAGAACAATCTCAGCCTTTCCCAGGACTTCTCTCCCTCTCCGCCCCGGTCCGGGCTAACGCAACAAACCATGGCATGTGTATTCAGCAATCGGAGCGGCCGGTGGCACCGGGGTTAACGGCCGATGCCATGGCAGTGTTATTGGAGTTAAGTTTCCTCTTTGTTCTCCCACTGAAGGGAGCGTGTTTACCCAGGACTTTTGAATTGTTTCCATTTAAAAGTCTCAACCCTTTGAGACCCGACTTGGACGGGCAGATTTCTCACACATCACAGAGTAATTGAAGCCAAGTTTTTGATGCTTTTCCCCTCACAATTTTCACAGCTGCTCCCAGTAGTTGTGGGGCCCTCGTATGTGGAGCACATTTTGCACTCTGTGTGGGAGTGGGAGGGCTGACTGCAGAGCCCAGGACTGCGGAGTATCGCGTTTCGAATAAACACACTTTTCCTGAATTGCACTCCGGCACCTTCGGAGGGATTTCAGAAGATGGATATGCCTTTCTTTATTAATCAATCCATTCACCGACACATCTTTTCTTCCTTCAGATCTGGTGGAGAATTTCGACGAAGCATCTAAGGATGAAGCCAACTAGAGGAAAAGGGAAGCGTCAGAACTTGACAGGACCATATGGGGCACTAAATGTTAGAATTTCAATACCAAGAGGTGGGAAATAAACCGTTTAAACACCTGAGCAGATGAGTTAAATGACAACTTTTTGGCTGTGAACACATATGTTCAACACCTGAGTAAATTACTTGCATACTCTGAACAGAATTTTTTTTTTTGAGTAAATTTATAGAATAGTATTAAAACCGGGGTAGCAGTATTTAGGTGTACGGCATTTTTAGTACTCATTCCACCTCTTGTTTGCCATCAGATGCTCCAAGTGCTTGTTGTGCTCTTAATGTCCGGTTAGAGTGAGAGATTGTGTAAAACGTGGTGCTCGAGGCCACTGCTGTACACCCGTTTCCTCTGTGTTACTGAACCTTAAATCTGTGGCCTCCCTAAAACCACCATATCTGGAATAAACCTTTGCTACTGTCAATAAACAGCCAAATGTGTAAAAAAAAATTCTTTTTGTCATTCATCCTTCTCAGAAGTAACATTTTTACACAGCTGGAACTCCCACCGCTGTAGCAGGTTACTGAAAATACCAGTGTTTTGATGTCTTTTTGGAATCTGTGTTTAAAGTGAGGGGGGGGGACATCACCCCACGCTGTAGACCAAACCAAATTTGTATGTTTCCATGGTAACACTAAGAGATTATTGGTAAAGGTAGATCTTGTCACAAAGGAGGGACGGACTCAAAGAGAACACAAATTAGGTGGGGATTACACACCTCAAAGTTTATTAACAGGAGCTCCTGCAGAACAGTGAAATTAGCATGTTTTACATGCACTATGTAGGATGCTGTCACTCGTGGAGAGAACATGTCGAATTACGAGAGATGACGGGGCTGTGCACTTTTTCTGCAAGACTCAGAAAAGCCCATGAGATAATTATTTTAATTATGGCAAAACACTCTTAGAAATAACATTTCACAGTTTTATTTTTTACAATAGAATAATTTGACGCATTTATTTTAACTAATGCTATTTTTTACATTTAATTTAATGTACAGTCAAATTGTGAGTATATTAATTGAAGTTAAATTGTAGTTAAATATGATATCCGTAGCATCGACTTGTTGGTTAAATACAGACAGCATTCCCTTTTTTCATGTGTTCTCCAGTAACAAATCATTTTCCCCATGAATGGGATGCAGTTTAGAAAGACGGATCATTAAATAATTGTTTACCATCAAGAAAAATGTCACTACATAAAGTTTCTTGACTCGTTTTTTCTTTAAAAAAAAGAACTACAATGTTCTTGTGGGACATTTAATTTCAGTGTGAGGTCTTTTTAAATTCACAACACAGCATCACTGTACAGAAATACAACTTCATGGTCTAAACAATCCAAATAAATAAACCCAACACAAAAAAAATATTAAGGAAACGCGCAAGTAGCTTGGCAGCGTAACAAATCACAGCCTGTGCAACGTGCCTCAGAGGTGTGCTCACAGTGAGGACCGCACACTCTGACCATGAGGCAGATGAACATGTTATATTAAAATTCTCTTAGCTTTAAAAACGGCACATCGTTAGGTTAAGTCGGTTTTAAAAAAAACAAAACAAAAGAAACGGATGGGGAACGGACAATAAGCCGTTATGGCATGAGAAGAGCGACAAACCTCTCGACTATTAACGACACAAAAATCCAACCGTGAAGACCCGTCATGTGCGCCATGCTCACAAGATTAAAAACGAATTAAATCAAACGATGCAACGCTGCTGGAATCTTTCTTCAGGGAGCGCTAAAATGCCCCCCAAATGATTGTCCAGCGCCCGGCCGTGTCCTTCCAGTGTTTTCCTGCTCCGGCGCCGTCGCTCATTCCCGGATTCCCATCAGCAGCTTCAGTAAGTGTGCCTCCATCACCTGTTGGACTGAACAGAGGCGCGGCGGGTTTCGGTGAGCACAGCCGTGACCGTTTCTGGAGGCCAGCCAAGGCCGGCCGGCGGGTGTTGGACCGAGTACGGCGCGAGTTCACGGGACATTAAAAAGTGAACCTGAATCCAAACACTTACATTCCCCTGAGACCACCCTTCACTCCCCGCACAAGACAAGGAAGGCTACTCTTTATTTATCTTAGAGGCAACTTTTACTTTGCTGCTTCCAACAGAGGAACAGCGGCTGGAAGCAGGAAAGTAAAAAAATCAACATCGGCTCTCTTACTCATGCCGGAGTAATTTACGACAGGAAAAAATCTGATCCTTTTTGCCTGTGTCAAGTCAACATGTCTGGAAAAACAAAGAACTGGTGGGGGAATTTCTGCAGAAAATGTAAACGGAGAGTTCTCTTAAAAAAATAAACCGGGCTGGTCAGCATTGGTCAACTTTGTGGGTGTGGACTCCACCTGCCGGGGTTCATTTGGATGTATGATAAGCAGTTGATAAACAGTTTTTTACTCACCATTTCGATGGCCCATGGCCACGGCCATGTCCATCGCATTAAATCCAGAGTCTGACTCGATAGTCGGATCAGCACCACTCTCTGAAAGACACGCAAAAACACCAAAACACTACTGATAAGCGAGCTAATGCTTGACGCAACAGGTAGGACTGCTTCCATGCTGATCCTCTCAGGACATAGGGGGATATACTCATGAGCATCCTCTCACCTAACAGGATCTCCACACAGCGCACATGGTTGCCGTGGACAGCGTAAAGCAGAGGTGCCCCTCCATTCTGAAGCCCAACAAGAAAAGAAAAAGGTTACAATCACATAGTAATAACAACAAGAAAAGAAAAACTAACAATAAAATCAACTCATACCCAGTCGTATTCATTTACATCCACTCCACAGTCGATGAGCATCTTCACAATATCTGTGTATCCCTTACTGCAGGCCAGGGACAACGCACTCTCCCTCCCTTTAGCCAGCAGGTTTGGGTCGGCCCCCTACGGCGCGAGGTGACACAGAGTACACTGAATAAATGGTTTTCTGTTGTTGAAGAACATAATCGGGTCCCATACACCCCCCCTCCCAGCCCATACATTTTGGAGGAGAAATTCAACGACAGCGATTTGTCCGTGTGCGGCCGCCCACATCAGCGGGGTGAAACCTTCCTCGTCTTGGAGATTGATGACAGTCTCTGTCCACAGAAATATACAAAAGATTCAAAATGAGATTCAATTTCCATTTGCAGCACCGGAACACTGAAATCCTTTGACGTTTCCCTTAAGAGTCATACAGCACATATTGGTAGGGTTACTGGATATCCATTTTAGAATATATAACACATGAAACAAACCTGATTAACCGGACTGGATATGAACACATGAGTTAAGAACTTTCAGATCGATCTAATGAAAAATGATGAAAATACGAATAAAAATGCTTGGTTTATTTGCTAATCTGGATTGCCGGCATGATAAAAGACAACTGCAGACAAAATTTTAGATTGAGTTAACAGTATGAGTAATTCGTAGTCCAATTAGTACAGGCATTACTGGATAAGTGTCGATGCATGACTGCGTAACGACGAGGAACTGCCAACCTTGTTCAATCCTGCTGGCCAAAAACACCATTTCTCCTTGTGCTGCCAGCTGGTGAATTGACAAAGCTGAGAAGACAAACACGCACGTGTGACATTGACACTCTGAATTAAGCGATATTCTGATGAAAGCGTCGAAAAGGTCAGGCGACACTTACAGTGCACCAGCAGAGGTGTGGAGGAAACCTCGTTGCCTCTGTGTTTATTGGTGAGCGTGGTGGACTGTTTGATGGGGGAGAAATGTTTCGTGGTGGATGGCGTGTAGACGTGACGCACTTGTATGCCCGGCGAAGGTGAAGTCTGAATATTGCACTCAGCTGAAAGCAAGACAACATTTTTAAGAAAGAGATTAACATTTAGTTTCATTATTGTTCATTAGACTGTATGTACTGGAAGAAGATGGATCCCCCTCTGTCTTACCTTTGAATAAAACAGAAGCCACCTCCAGATCAGAGTTGACCTGGTCCTGGATGTTCTTGCTGTCCTCCTCGTTGAGCGATTTCACAAATCTTGAGCAAACGTTCATGTCAAAGCGGTTGGGCAGGATGAATTTGATGCCCATGGCCACGTTTTGAGGGTTTGTTTCATCGGGGGCCGTACCCACCGACTGCTCGGTCTTTACGGCACTCAGATCGGGCATCACGCAGATCCCTTCCATGTCCTCGGAGACCAGAGGGCAGTCCGCGGCCCCCTCTGCGGCTGACACGGTGACGCTGTCCATCCTCTGTCCGGTCACTCAGCTAACACACCGCGAGAAAAACGAAGCCGCTGCAAGCCTGCAGGACAACAATGGTGTCAGAATTTATGCAAAACGCAACACCCTGACAGTAACATTTATTCAAACCTGAGTATGCACAAACTCCAGAAATATGTGACTATATCTACAGTTGATCCTAAATTTTAAATCCCACCAAACCCCACTATTAGCCTCTCGTTAGCTCGATGGCTATTGTTACTGTAACCTTACGACAGACAATCTGTCTAAGGATATGGAAGTACCACGAAAATAATGCAATCATTAATGACAATATAGATAGATTTGCTAAAACATAAAAAATCTTACTTGGTGGAGCATTTCTTTTTCCTTATCAACCTCTTAAAACCATCTCCATTTAGTCGGTGTTTTGATATTGCTGCACATGCGCAGTAGGTTGCAAGGTACACCCGTTATTGACCTCCCTCTTCTTGGTTCCGACCAGACTTTACATTATTATAACCGATAAAAGTTGTTTTTTTTAGGCTGGGATAGGCTGCAACAATTTCCTGCAGACACGTTTCACCACTGTTTTTGTTTTTTCTGATTTTCAGATGAAGTAGACGTAATTCACTCAATTTGAAAAATCATCTCTGCTTTGTAAAATAAAGGGAAAAACTAAAAATAAATAGCTGTGTCCAATTTGCTATTTGAACAACTAAATAGTGGATTTTGTTTCTTGATATGTTGCACATAGACCATTATTTGAAAAACCTCCATCTACGTTTTATTTAGTTGTGCCAGCAGATGGCCCTATTGTCTCATGGGTTACAGCTGGACCTGCAGGCATAGGCTCTCCTCCTCCCAAACATAATGCAATATTTTTATAATTATGCAAGAAAACACTTGTTAGAAGATGGTTCTAAATTTGTTACTGTGTTAGACATTGGGCAGTATTGTGACAGCCTCCTAGCCTTCGCCTCCCCTTGATTAAATCCGCTTCTTGTTATCAGTTGATAAGTCTGAGTCCTGAAATGGTGGGAAAGTCCTCCTTTTGTGTCTCCTCAATGCAATAAGTCTGTGTGAACTTCAAGCCTCTGTATGCAGCTCTGGTTTAAATCCAAAACTGAAAGCTGTGAATATTGTTTTTTTTGTACAGCCAAGGGGGCATAAGGAAGTAAAGTGTTTTGTGCATTCTTATATTTCACAGTTTTTCTAGTTTTATTCTTACAAGACATCCTATGCTTTCGCAAACTTCTTTTTTTACAATAAGTATTATTATTATTTAATTAACATTGGGTGTGTAACTAGATACTCTCTAGTTGTAGTTTTCTTCATTAAAAAAGCTTTGACTAGTAAGCTTTTCACATAAAAAAGACAATAAAATGCAACTGATTTTTTAAGTTATTATATTTTCAAATCGTAAACATTCAATGACAGTAGCTGTGCTTTATATGTTCTTTGTATAATTAGTGTTCAGTTATCTTAAAAATAATAAAAACAGTAAATTATTAATTTCTTCTGAGATTTTGAAAAACAGGAGAGGCAATAATGGTACAGATATCTAATTTGTGCTATTAGATGGTCAAGTGAATGTTCATTTGTGGTGTTGAATCCACCCAATACCTTCCAGATGTTTTCATGCTAAAAGAAAGGAAGTGTGTGAAGTGAAGACCAATGAAAGTTTCTATTCAGTCAATAAAAAGGCAAAGATACGTTTATTGAGCAGGAGAAAGACACACGATTAAATGGATTCACCAAGAAAGTGAAACATATATTAATTTTAAAACCTTACCACTTTAAGAAACTGAGATCTAGTTATTTTCCATCACGGCAAACTTGAGTGTTTTCTTTACGTGGTCGAGAATAATATTATGAGTGACGTCACCCCACCTTGTCTACTATTGGTAGACATTTGTATGCGTTTCTGAAGCTGTTTTCCACCTTTTACGGAGAGAACTGCATTAAATAAAAACCTCCGATACGCATTACGTAAAAGAATACAATTAAGCTCGATGTCGTCGTCCTGGATCTGGTCTCACCTCGGCTGAGACCAGCTGCCCGGTAGGTGAGGGGGCTGGACCAGCCAGCGGCCGAATGGGAGGAAGAGACCACTCCGGCGACACCTGCAAACAAACTTCTCAGCTGACTTTTCCCGGAGCGAGAGGGACGGATGAGTTCGAAGCAGCTCGTGCGAAACAAGGGCGTGAAATGTGTCGAAACTTTCTAAGCGCCGAATCAGACGACAAAGAGACTTTCAAATAGAAAAGACGTGCGAGCGATCGGACCGAGAGCCCAGATCCCAGGCGACGAGCATCAGGTAAAAGCTGGTTCATCCTCATCTAGGAAAGTTCTGCTGACACCAGAACATGATGCCGGTGGGAGCGTTCAGGTCATTGATTGTCATTATTGTCTTATTCATGCGTTATTACCGCTGTAATGACGCAATTAAAGCGCAGTTTAATTCATTTGTTAACGAGTCTGCATGCTAAGGTGCGTTCACAGGTACAAAAGAAGCGTGTTTGGACTTATTGGGGTTGGTCTTCCGCTCTCGAGCATCTCTTTGTTGTGATCTTGCAGAGATCATTTTTTCTTTTGCTCTCGTGCGCTTGGAGAGAGACGCGCGTGGGTTTCACTTCCCGGTCAGTGCAGTAGAAGCTTTGTTCCTGATGGATTCTGTCAGTGTGGAAAAAAAAGTGTACGCAGCTTGTTTGAACTCCTTTGTTTGAGCAGTCCACCCATTAATATAACAAAAGATGTTTTGAAGGCATTAATACAATGACGCTTATAGTTTGCATCCCAAACAAAAAAAAACTGTCCTCAAGTCTTTTCTTTGTGCTTTCTTACAGTTGGTCAGAGAGAAAACATTCATGCATTTGCAGCATATTGTAACATCGATGTTAGTGAGTGAATGGGATACTTTACTTTAATCTCTTTAAGTTTCCTCAAATGTGCAGCACACTCAAGTTTACCACAGGTTGGAAGTCCCATAATGCATCTTTTCATGCAGCCTATTATGGCAACTTGTCATG
Organism: Menidia menidia; assembly: GCA_907169785.1. Classification (NCBI taxonomy): domain Eukaryota; kingdom Metazoa; phylum Chordata; class Actinopteri; order Atheriniformes; family Atherinopsidae; genus Menidia; species Menidia menidia. The sequence continues at coordinate 14,208,298 of CAJRST010003335.1, forward strand.
TGGGTGGAATTTCAGCATTCACCCATTCATCAGCCGACAAACATCCAAGGATAACAGGACTGATTTGATAACGCCCGAGAACATTTGCATGACATGCATAAATGTCAGAAATCTTTCCCTAATGCCTTCTGACAGCATGAGTTCTCCGGTTATGAGTAATCTTTTTTCTCACGCTCTGTTTCGGAGTTCGTGGCCTTGAGCCAGGTCAGGTTTCTTCTCCAAACTGAAATTGTCTTTAGTTGCTTTATTAAAAAAAAAAGGGCTGAGGGGCAAAGACTGACACAAATTCTTTGCATACTGAAAAACTGAGCGATTCTTGGACTTGAGGATCACCTTCACAGCTATTGTGTTTGCATAGAAATTACAATATTTGTTTTGAACAAAAGGCCCATTGATGGATCTTGATAATGTCTACCAGTGGGTTCTAATTATGTTTTTAACCCTCTCAATGGGAAAAAAAGCAAGCCTGAGCTTTAAAACTGGTTTACCTAATAGAGCTGCCAAACTAGGACAATGTGTATTCAACTATAAGAAATAGGCTTTTCTCTATTTCCTCATTACAATAGCTGAACCTCTGATATGACTGGAATTAAACGCAGACGCCCACGCCTGTGGTGTCTTCTGTTGATGATGCCTGACATCTTTTGGATATTCAGTGGGCAAACTTGATAGTGACATTATTGTTAGATAAACCCCCAGGTTCTTAGTCAGCATAACATGACTGAATGTGACACCAAATGCTGTTGTTGCTGCTCTACAGTTTCACTGTGCTGTTTGTTTTCCCCCCCCCGCAAAAGTGAAAATGGCTTGATCTAAAATTTGAGAGTGCATATGAAGCAAGTGCTTCAACAGCTGCTGGCTCATGCTTATCTGATTTTTTTCTTTTGTTTTTAGGGAGTTTGTGTGGTTTGCTGGAGCCTCTGGACAGTCTGCCAACAATTATATCGCTAATGCCTATGAAAAACAAACAAACAGCCAAATACAGGTTAGCTGAGTACTAAAATCAATAATTACCCTGATAAACTTTATTCGTGCTGAAGGAAAGATATGAGATTAAGCCTGCGACAGGGAAAACCTTGTACCGTGACACAGAAAGGCACAGGCCAAAAACCAGGTCCAGACCAAGAACCATTTAATTGAAATAAAACGCTTTCGCAACATCATACTCCAGTGTTTCACACTCGATTCGAGAAAACGGGACAGCTCCTCAGGTCTTTAAGCTAAAAGCATGACCCAGAAATAAGGTGCCGGATGGAAGTGCGTCCAGATAAAGTGCAGCCCGCACAGGTGACGCTGCTTTGAGGCCGTTTCCTGAACTGTGCACAGCTGCTAGTGCAGCCGCGGGGGATCAGGTGTGAGCAGATGATACAGTTATGGTGTCCCGCTCCAATGAACTCTGCCCGAGCAGCTGGACAGAGAAGCTATTGTAGCCTCGTCCACACAGGTGGCAGCGTAAGTGAGTTTCCCAAAGAGCTGTACTTCTTGTACCGGTGATTGTTACTGTTGTTAAGTATTTCCATATTTTACAGCCTAATGCCTCCTTTCTGCCTCACGTCAAAGGGGAAATTGCTTTCTATGTTCCAGTGTCTTCAAACTAAACTGTACTTTTACCATAGTTTTTCTTTTTTTTTTTAAAGATATTATTTGCTTTAAAGTGACTTGCTCTATTTGTAAATCAGTTTTACAGAAGTTAAGTATCTAAGCACTTGTGAAATGCTCCACCTCACAGTGTCTTTGAAAAAGGTAATTGTGGGATGCCTGCATCTTGCGTCACTTCAGAAAGATTTAAAAAAAAAAAGATTTTTGTCCTTCTCACATGGAAAGAGATTTCCATGATTGCAGACAATTAAACTCCAATGAAGTGGAAGACTGTGTGGTCCTATAGCGGCATGCTTATTGATTCGACCAAGTTCAGGCCACCCACAGCTGAGTAGTTTTTCATGTTTTTGTTAACCTGACAGTGTAGTAACACCACTATTTCCTCTCCAGGTATCTGATGAATGGAAAGAACATGGAGGTGAACAGAAAAGAGGTGCCTTTATATGTAAGTAACTGCATGCGCTTCTCTGACTTCTAAGCTCCTCATGTCGTGACGGTTGGTTGTATCGATCTGTTTGGGGTTTCTTCTCCTCACGAGGAGTCGAGCATTCTGCGACGTTCATCTGTCAGTCCCGACAACCCTTCTTTAGGCTGCTTTACTGGTAAGCCTTGTGCCACGGGTGAAACCCAAACCAGGAGGCTTTCAGTCCCTGGGGTAGCCAGGGCCTTACACAAGCTGTTCACCAAATGACACGGGGCCTCTAAAAGCAAGACTTCCTTTGACTGCGGAGACTGCGGAGGCCGAGAATATTATACCCAATAGGCTTTTTAATGGACTACGTGTGCTTCTTTTTGTGAATTGTCATCTGTGCAAGTGCATTTGGTTTATTGTTTGACATTTCTTTCCAATACTTCCCTTTCCTCTGCAGCTTTATATATTCACCATCTCCATGTTTTTTTCTTTTTCCTTCTCGTAGCTCTATCCTCTTGCATTTGTGTGTGTGTGTGTGTGTGGAAGCCTGGGTGGGCCAGCCACTGAAGCATTGCCAGATTTGAAGAGAGCAGTGTCTGCTTGTTTTGCTGCGTCACCAGTTTCAGAATTGGGGAGAAAAAAGGCGGGGTGGGGGGTGGTAGGGTGTCCCAAAACCTTCCCTCCTGCTCATGTAGGACTGGTCTGAAAACCAGGCATGCAAATCATTAAGGGCTCTGGCAGTTACGCATGCACCTCTCCATCAGGAGGAGGTAGCGTCTCCACCCTCTCGGGTCACAGCTCAACGGGAGCAGCTCCTGCTGTTGAACGAGATCCAGATTTCAATGCCGGGCTTTGTGCAGACAAGCAGCGGCACACCGCTGTGATATAAAGGCTGCTTTTGTGGCACACCTAGTAAAGTTTTATGGCGCACCTCCGCACTATAGAACGGTGTCAGGCCAACAGCAGATACTGTTTGGTAAGATCAATGGATAAATGGATGCATTGAACTGCGGGGTGGAACTTGCTGCAAGTATCGGAGCTTGTGTGCTAACAGAGGTTATTTTGGAGGTCTGGTGCCAGACTTCATGTGAGAGGCACTGTTGGTTAGAAACGGATACCTCTACAAGAAGATTTTGTACTGATGCTAATGCTTTTTTTTAAGTTAAAGCCAAAAGTAGCAAAACCCAGCGATGTTCTGCCGCCATATCTGGTCAAAATGAAAGACATTCAGTGTAATTAATACTGGCTGGAGATGTCAAGTCAGGCATCTTTAGAGGTGTCTTCTTTCTAATTATGGATTGTGTACCCTACTTGTTGTACTCTGACATTTTATTTGCATGGAATTCTCTTTCCTGCTCCCTCCCACCATCCGAAAACATGCATGTTTGGTTAACTGGAGACTCTAAATTGTCCTGAGGAGCGTGTGTGTGCATGGTTGTGTATCTGTTTTGTCGCTGTGTGGCCTGGTGATGGATTGGAGGTCTGTCCTGGGTGAACCCCACCCCTAGCACACTGACAGCTGGGATAGGGTCTACCACCACCCTCCCTCCCCTCCTAGCCCCTACAACAATTTCCCTTCTCTTTTCTTTTTGTCTGCCTGGAAGTGCAGCTCATGTGAGGACTTGTATTTTCAACAGTCCCCCCTCGTAGGTGCAACCTGACAGTGTTCCCCTGATCGTCAGGAGTTGTCATTTAGCATGACTCCAGTGCAATATCGTGCACTTCCCATTCCTTAACAATTGGATATGAACTCTTACCAGAAACCATTTGACCCATCCCACACAATGTTTGCTCCAGTTATTTCCCTTTACTACAATTTGCAATAATACGCATAATTAGTGCTTAACTTGGTTTAGTCCCACGTTTCTCCATCCAAAAGTTGAACTGTCATCAAGAATCATTTATATCTTATAAGCACGATTGTGTCACTGGTCAGCTAAAAAGTGCAGCTCCAGCACTAATTGAAGTCTCACAGATGTAAAACTGGTTGATCGTTTGTGGTTATGGCAATCACAGCGTCCCCATGTAACCTTAAAAGACTTTTTCTCACTCTTAGTGCTGCAGTGTTTGTGCTTGCTGTGCTCACGCCAAACTAACAGAAAACCTCACTACCAGGTGTATATTAATGTGGCAAGAGCCACTTATTATGAAATAATAACAATTTAATTGTCAAACCAACAGATGGGTTCTATAACTACAACAACTGTGTCCATTGCTTAAGACGTAATATATGAGTATGAATATCTAAAGATCTAGGCTCAGAAAGGTTTTCCAGATGGCCTGTAGTTATGAGGATTCTGTTTTCACAGCAGATTAAACCATTGGTATGTGTCAGGGCCGAGTTTTAGTAAAGGCCTGCAGCACATTACTAGCTGTCACCTTAAGGACTTAACTCACTATTTCGGGTCAGGGTTAACGGTCACTGTGGTATTGTGTGGCTTATCTGAAAGCTTTTGGCTTTGACACACTCTTACATAACTTTGTGTTTGACAAAGTATTTGCTTGATGTGTGAACGTTAAAAGGAATTATTAGAGCATGGAGAAGTTCGCAGAACAGACCGGGCATTTGGCCGCTCTCTGCCTTTTGCTACGTTTTTTTCAATCATTTAGGCAAAAGCAAAGTGATTTATGGTTGTTGGAACTTGATTATTTTTGCAGTTTTATGTGATGCTTGTAATAAATCTCACTGTAAAGTCCAAGTTTTTTTTTTAAATCTGGACAAAATGTCATTTTTGTCAAATAGCTGAAATGCCACACTGTGAAGGGCTGACATACAGTTGCCTTCTCACTATAATGGAGTGCTTGTTATTGGAGCTGTTTTTGTTGTTGCAGCAGCAGTGATCTTGCTCCCCTGACGTCACCTACGTGTTGCTCTCAGGAGATCATGGCTCTGGAGTTGATGACTGCTGGTTTCCTGGAGAACAGGCAGCAGATCTGATGCTGTTTTTCCTCTTTTGAAGCAACAGCAATATGTTGAAATAATAAAAACTGCCCTTATTTATCTTTAGATTTATGGTTTGCATAAAAAGGAAAATTGAAAACAATACCCTGTAGTTTTTACTCTGTATTTCTAGAATAGTTTTTCCTTAACTCATATCATGCTGTGATTTCATTTGAAATCAACCTCATGTTTGTATTTTGGGATTAAGTTTTACCTTAAAACTGCCCACATGGGAAGCAAGCCACAAGGTGTTAAATAATTCATTGTCACTGGATCAGGTTGTGTCATGATGACACTGGGGAGAAAAAGGCCATAGATCACAGTATTCGTGCAGCTTATCACCCCCAGCCTTCCTCCCTCATGTTCAACAAGAATCATGAGGTGCGATCCACTTTGAGCAATTCCATCCCGAATTCCATCTCGTCAAATTGTGTCCGTATAAAGTAATGTGATTCTGCTTAGGAGTTTCAGGACTACTCCGTGGAAAGTGTAGTTATTAACAAATTGTAATATAAGAGGGGAAAGTTTACATGTGAATGAACAAAAAAGCTGAGTAAAGCTCCAAAGCCTTAACATGTACTGTATTTTAATATGATTCATTCAGTAAACAACAGCACTTGGTGATAGTAGAAATTATAGTCCTGATATTCAGATGAATGCAAATATGAATGTGTGGAACAAGACCATTAAGATATCACAGATGAAATTCTTCTTGCTTTTTCTGGACAGCTCACAGCATCTGTTTTTAAAAACAACAGGCCAACATTTTATCCTCTCTGCTTCACTGAAAAAACAATCGGCAACGAGATAAAGTGTGTGAAAAATAGCTCCCCACGAAACCTCTTAGCACACACAACAGGCTGAGAACATGCAGCCTGAGTCAGACCTTGTTATCAGTCCAGGCCAACCGCCTGTTTACACAGGAGTTTAGTTTTATTTCTGAACCACCCCTGACTGAGCTTAAGTAACAATTATTCAAACCTCCAAGGGTTCGGGATTAAAAATAGATCAATAAAAAGAGGACTATTGCTAAAATAACTCTTATTCCCACGTAGTTAACGGGAATTCAGCTTTCTCAGCTCAAGAGCTTTGTGCCAGAGTCTTGAATGTTTCGGGATAAATTCAATCTGATGTAGACACTGAAAACACAGTAAAACGTGATTTGGCTGAACATTGAAGATAAGGGTAGATAAAGTTAGTCTCTAAACCTCACAAGATAAAAACTCAAGCTGAGCACAAGAAAACAAAAGATAGGGGTGTTGCACAAGCATGGAACTCGAAGCTAAACCACTTTGTGAAGGTCGTTCACTGGTGGAAAATAACAGGAGGGGAACTGTTGGATTATCTGAAAGTAAAATGATGGTTAATCTTCCAGCTCTTCGTTTTGCAACTGGCTGGTCTGTAGCTGCTTCAGAGGTGATTTGATGTAGAAACATCATAAGGTGGGCTTTATATTAGAGATGCAGGGAAAAAAAGTCTTGCTGGTTTTTATTTCGTTTTTGTTTTGTGTTGGTGAACTCTACGTGAGCCTTTTCACAGCTGATAGTATATGTCGTGCCTCAAGTTTCTGGTGGACACTCATGAAAATATGTGGTCTGATGCAGAGAAAAAAAGGGAAATGAGATGAGTTCTTTTTAAACAGGGAAATGATTTTAATCAAGCAATTCATCTTCCAGAGGCAGGCAGCAGAGAGAAGCTCTCCCGCAGTGAAAAAATAACTGGTGCCTTTCTTTCCTGCCCCATTTTCTTCCTGTTATTCAGAACAGCGGGTGTTATGAGACTGAAGTAAATCAGGTTTTGGGCACAGTTTTACGAGACATTATACCTATTCTTACCTCTTTTTTTTCTCCCCTCTCCTATCAGGGACAAGTAGAGGCTCGTGTAAAATTACAAGCCGAAATTCCAGAAGATGCAGAGTTTTATGTTGTCGTACAAGGCTCTGGACTTATTCATGTGACGGCAGCTCAAAGAGGTGGTGATGGGCTGACCCTTTCCTTCACTGTTCCAGGTAAGACTCTCCCTCACCTAAGCACCACCCAAACTCTCCCACCAAATGCCTGCAACGTTTTGACCCTTTTATTTCTCAGGCCATGACCTGGCAGAGGCAGTCTCTGTGACCCCTTACTGTTACTCAAAGGACCGAGTGAAGCCGTGTGAGGGGGAAACATCTCTTATGTATGTCAGGGATGTTGCCCAGCAAGCAGCAGAGTACTTAAAAGCAAATGGGGACCATCTTGGACCACAGAGCTACCAAGAAGTCCTGAGGAAGTGTCCTGCAGTTTTTAAGGCAGCTGGTGTGGAGCCCAGCTCTGGACCCAGCGAGGTGGAGCCCAAACCAAGTCCAGGCGACGCATCTGACTCAGCGCACCTGGACGAGAAGATCACACAGGCTCTGGCCAACATGGATTACCCTCTGCAGTGGAAAAACACAGACGTTCAGCTGGGAGAAGGTAATGAAACAGGAAGTGGGGGTATAAATCAAGCTGAGGTCACGGGGTTTGTGGATACTTCAGTAGAGGAGCTGCTCGTCCGTCACTGATGTTTTCTGACGCCTCTGAAGTCCAAATGGCTTTGCGTACAGTCGTGTGTAGAACATTTGAGACTCATATGAAGGAGGATGGTGTCAGTGCAGATTCATTTTAGTTTTTAAAAAGATTCAAGGATGTTTAGACTTGCATCTAGAAGGTATTGGCTGGCCTCTTGCCCCGGTTCTGCTGCATCCCCAATCATCAATGTATCTGAAAAGAAGTATTGTAAGGGCAAAATAAATGTATTTGTTTTTTATGTAGGTAGATCTAACACATAATTCAGTGAGAAGCAGAAAGGCTATTCCTACAATTATGTTACCACTGAGTCTTCTTTTTTATGCCATAGATGCAGTTAAAAAAAGAAAAGAAAAAGCCTTTATTCTGAACTAAGATACCAAGTTAATGTGAGTTACCTTTCAGAGTAACAGATAAATTCAATGACTGAAGGAACTGACAGGCAGAATAAAATGTCATACTGGTTTATTTAATTGCTGTGGTTCTCTGGTGTTTATTGGTTTTAAACCTGATCTGTACCTTGAATGTACAGCCTCGCTCTTTCATCATATGATGCTCAGGACCAGCCGGCCAGTCAACCAGGAAGAGGCCAAAGGGCTTTAAAAAAAAGAGCAATTACTACCATTATTCCTCTTTGGTCGGATTAGACTTATTTACAGGCCTTTATGTCTGCTAAATCTGCTTTGACAGTTCTCTTCTGTAACACATGCCTGACAAACCTGTTCCTAAAAAACCTGGTAGCAGATTGTTTGCTTGAAAAATAAAACCGAAATGTATTCAATTCTGCTTTAAGAGTCAAATTACACATAAGGCCTTTGTTCCCAGATAAAGGGAGGATATAGAGATAGAGCATTTAGTGACAGAATTAAAAAGTGGGCAGGCCACAGGCTGTTTAGATGTGAAAAAGTGGCTAAGACAATGATTTGGTTGGAGCAGTGATACAGAAATTTAGGTTTGAGGTAACACATTCATATGAATCGCTGGAGACTACAAACATCAGTGTGTCCATGCAAAACGTCCATGCAAAACATGGGCAAGGTGCAAATACAACACAGATGCTGGCCTCTATTGTCACTCCTCCCTACAGTGTTTGACACTGACTCTCCTTTTTGTCGGCCTTTGCATGGAGTGTATGTGTTGTGTTTGCTACCCTCAGTTCTTCCGAACTGGGTCACAGTAAATGGTACCATTGCTGAGCTGACATGGCATTTTTCTTCATTTTTAGAAAACAGGGCTATGTCTGTTATTTATCTGACAATGTATCTGGATTTGAGGGATAGGGCCAAAAGTTTGGAAAACCACTTTCCCTTTTACAACCAACTCGACCAAGACATAAGTAGAAGATCTTTGTGAGGCTAATATGAGCAGAAACAGGCTCCCCTCTGTCAAAAGAGTGGATGTTGAGGCATTACAAAGTTGAACAGATCAAATGCATAATATTTATACTCCATCATACTTCAGTGAGCAAGATTCAAAAGGCAGGTGTGTGTTCTGTGAAATATCCAGTTTTTCTAGGTAGTAATACTGCTGCTATACTGTGAACCCTACATAACTCATAACATCATTCCCCATCCCACAGGTGAAAGGTTTCTGACCTCACCCAATCAGGATGGAGAGAGCCCACTCCAGCTAGCCCAGAGGGATGGAGGCCATGACATGTTCAGGGTGTTGGCAACGTAAGGCTATGTTGACGTCTCACTGATAATCCTTTAGCATGACACAAAATACATTGTAACCCATTACACTGATGCTAATCCTAAATGAATCTGAGGAACCTGCTTTGCTTCTAATATGTTATTATTTGTGAGGGGAAGCCCTATTCCTTTCTCTATAGAGTAAGAGCAACAAGTCTCAGTGATGCAAAAGTCTTCCAAATTAAACCTTTTCGGTGCAATGACTTAAACAATTTCTCACAAGAGATACTATTATTTTCTTTTGTTAGTGTAAAATATTTACACCTCAAACCCGATTGATCAACTTTCAGCAAGAGAAAGGACAAGACTACTGAGATAAATCAATCCTTAGGCTGTAAACAAGCTGCCGAAGTTCACCGCTGCATGGAGAACAGAAGAAAGTATCTTTCTTTTGAATTAAAGCGCTTATTCCCACCAGGGGTACATTGTCTCCAGGAGGTGGGGGAGTACCCCCTGGAGAATTTATTTTCTTCTTTTCTTACCCCCTAGTTGCTTTTGGAATAAGCTCATCTCTGAAAAAACAGTCATTACATTTTAATTAGAGAGCTGAGCGGTCCTGAGCAGGTTTGCACTGAGAAAATGTGAATAGATGCGGCCAATATTATTCCATGTAGTGATATAAGAAATACTGCTAAACTTCTAATATGGAGTGTGGAGTGTTTTTAATACCCTCTTGTTTAAACAATGTAAAAGGTCAAATTAAACCTTGTAGTCTTCAGTCAGTGTGGGCTAATCACTGAATTTCTCTTTCTGTTCATCAGTCGCTCAGAGCCTGAAACTGGACCTCCTTCGGGTGTTCAGTGCTTGTGGTCCGATAACTCCTGCATGTTAAGGTTTTGTCCAAGGACAAATTCTGTCTTCCTCACTGTGCCGCACCCCCAGGACACCCATGAAGTCTCTCAAGAAAAACTAAAAGAGCACAGCGTCCAAAAACTGGTGAGATGAAATGGCAGAGGACACTTTTGCTGCATTGATCAAACATGATGCTGAATGTTTGAATGATATGTCTCTCACATCACTCTGCATGGTGTTGTTTGTCATTTTTGGTTGTAAAAATCTAAACAGTAAGCACTGAACTCTCATACTTTATTCATAATTTTAATCAGTTTTCAGTATGACATTATCGGCATTGTCCATAAACATAATAAATTCTGTTTTTATATTCAAGATCCGTGTGCTCAGAGCTCATAAGGAAGACAAGAGGGAGAGAGATGATAATCACTTGAAGAATGAAGGTAAGTTTTTTTTTTCAGGGGGATTCAGGGTTATTTAATATATGCTGATGTCAGATATTTTTTATTTGAGACTTTTCTTCATCTGAAAATAAGGATTTATCAACATTCGTGATTAAAACCAGATGCCTCTGACAGAGACACGTGCATCATTGTTTTTTGTCCCTCCTCGGCCACCTTAACACATGAACGTTCTAGCTGTGTAACTCGATCAGTGAAAAACGTCTTTCAATTATCAGGCAGTTTGTCAATGTCACGTTTCCGTGGGTGAGGGGTAACAGTGACTTTAGAGTACTTGGTTTTCTCATAATAACCAGTTTTAAAGGCTTTTGATAGCCTGAGTTTCTATAAACTCAGAGACCAAATGACTGTTTGATTTACCACGCTTAATGGAAGGATTATGCAGTACTGCCAATAATTATTAGCACAATTCTTTGTATTGCTATCAAACTGTTCTCGTGTGCACAAACGGCTCAAATGAGTCTGTGTGTGGTGGTATTTGAGTGCAAAGACTTGACTGCGGAGCGGTGGAAAAAGAAAAACCACAGATTCACTTGTGCAAACAGTGGTATAGTCAGACATCCATCACTTACAATCTAAAGTGACTAGAAAAATACTTTTAACAAACACCATAAAAGGACCTGTCCTCTACTCGTTTATTTGCTCTTCCTCTGAGTGAACAAAGAAAAAAGGAGCCGTTTGTTTCTTTTTTCCTTCAAGGGCGACACATGTTCAGACTGGCATGCAGCCACACACAGAGGAGCTTTTTTTTTAGATTTTCACTTCTGTAACCATTAAACTATTTAAGTTTTTATCATTTTCTTGCTCACAAACACGATTTATATCTCTTACTCAACCTGAGGCCAGACGTTTTGGTAACCATAGAGATAACTGATGGGGCTATCGACTCATAAACGGAGGCAGGAAGTGTACCTTGGTATTGACCTTAACCCTGTCCCGGCTTCAGCAGCCATCCATTAATCCTCTCAAAATAACAGTCTCCCAGTAGGGAGGGTGTGCTGTTTCTCTGAAACTGCTGGTTTGGAAGAGCACATCTCATTGGTTAGTTTTCATTTGCACACTGGGTCGCATTCAGAGAGCCTGATGATGTGCCATCCCCAGAACTCTTTATATATTTTTATCAGTTCATTCTTTTCTTGTTTTTTTTCTTGTTTTTTTTGTTACGTGAAACATGTTAGTCTTTCATAAAATCTTTCATCTTTGTTTTTTTCTTCTTTCATACAGTCTTCAGTAAGAACCTTCATGAGGAGGAACTTGTTCTGGGAGACAATGTGAGTGTACATGTAAAGATAATCATATGTAGCACGGAGACTTTTAGGTGTTGTAAATATTTTTCATTTCACTGTCAGAGGTAAAAAAAACTTATTTTCACTGTTTTCTGTGCAGGTTTTCGAGGAGCAGTTTGTTTTGTCAATGGATAAGGACAATAATGAAGAGCAGAACCCATTGCCATCACCTGGTAATTCCCGTGTCCTTTCTCGTATGCTCTTGTTTATTTTAGTCTTTCAGTCCCGAACATCTCTTTTCAATTTCTTATTGTGGCACATAATATTCTGTCTTCAGGCTCTAATGATTGATGGTTAATCCATGAAAAAACAAAAACTTAATTGTGGCTGCAGTGAGCAGCAGGGGGTGGAAACAGCCGATAATGGAGCCGTGAGGCCCCGACTGGAGCAGTTTCTCTTGTGATGCTGCGACAATATGCAAACCTCTGTTTTGAATCACATTATTGGGAATCAATACAGGTTGTGTTTTAAACATAGACAAGAGGACACTTATGTCTGAGATACAGGGCCTGTTTTCTTTCATCAAATGGACTTATTTTCTTCCTATAGTCCGTCTTTAGACACTGCTGGCTGGTTTTTAAAGTTTTTAACCCGCTTTGCCTCCACAATGACTCAGTCTTGGAGTCCAGGAATCTGCCCTGTCACTGGGACAAAGACAGAAATGGGGTCAGGCTTGTCCCACTCAGACTTTGTCTGAGCTAGGAGATGCCCCCCTCTGGCTTGTCACTCTGCCATCCCCTCCCCCCAGTTTCCCTGGTTTAGACAGTAGGGCTGTGTACTTGAAGCAGCAGGAATGTTAAAAGGCTAAATGTCCTATGCTTACAAAAGCTGACATTTTACACAAAAGACATGCATTAACCTTGACTTCTTTGCACACGAAAATGTAAGATTGTAAGGTAGCTTGCACACAGCCTCACTGGCTTGTTAAAACTTTGATGGTGTTCAGATGTTTAAGTGTTACCACGGTTACTGTAAATGCTAATATCCTGTGTGTTGCCCTGGAGAAATGAAGAGTTTGTTGTAAACTTCAAGAGTGGCTCTGATGGTACTTCATGGACCTTGCGATTGTGTATCCATAAACTGAAGTGTTTGTGACAGTGTGAATGATGATGGATTGGGTGGGTGAAGTAGTGCTAAAAACATGGCCGATTTCTTCTCAGTTGTTATTGTGTTTACCGTTGGGCTGGCCGTTTTCTATGTGCCATGGCCTCACTGGGAGGCAGCTGTGGTCCAAAATTGTCAGTCAGAACTATTGTTTTTTCCAGAGCTGCTAAAATGATCATCTTTTTTTTCTCTGCTTTACACCAACATAGCTCCACATGTGTCAGTTTTTGTTGGAACAGCTTGGTGTGACGTTCAGTCTACCAGAGGAGACTGCTGTGGTGTCAGTCTAGCACCATTGTTTGGATTTATTACAGCTTAGATTTCTATGTCTTTGCATAAGGCTTGATTCAAATCCCAAGAGCAAGCTGATAGTGATTCAGTGTGTATACATATGTATATATCTCTATATAAAGGCCATGAATGAATGTGAGATGTCTGCCTTCTATGATTGAGCTCTTATGTCCTCTCTGTGTGAGAGCAGCAAAGAGGAAATACCTCTGAGATGCCCAGGATTTCCCTTACATTAGTACAGGCATGGCTGGTCCAGACATCAAAGCCTGGGTGGAAACTTCACTCATCAGGGGAGGCAATTTTCCACATTGTTATAGTAGATATACCATCTACCACTCCCGTAGATATGCAGCAAAACCACCAGCAATTATGTGCAAAAAGCATACTCTCCTACTTTGTTCAAGCACTGTGCTAGAGTTTCTTTCTATCTGAATACAGTGAGTTGCTGATTTTGTTTCTCCTAATTTTGCATTATATCTACTTACTCAGAAGATTCAGATTTTACATGGAAGGTTTTTAGTAGTCTTTATCGTGGCTGCAACCAGCAATTCTAAATTTAAAAATCCCAGCACTGAGTCAGATTAAGACTTTATATTGAATTAATCTTGACATTATGAATCTGACAGAATTTAACAACCCTTTGAACTGATCCATTTAATCAGAAAAAGGAGGGTTAAACTTCTAAAACTTGCAGGACAATGGCCCCACCTCTGTATTACTCTGGTAAAATGCTTCTAGTGATAAAGTTAAAGCCTTTTAAACGTGTTTATGTTCTTAAGTTGCAATAATCTTTACTTGATTTATTTTGTTTTTGGAGAAAGCGGATAATGTCAAAAGCATGTCTGCCATTTTGGGAATTAGAGGAAAACACACCCACTTAATAAAAGAAGTCTGGTTTGGTTGGCACTTGTTCTTGCAAAAAGTCTGCGTAGAACAACTGGGACGTCTGACCTCACCTATCTGGGGATTAGAACGGTGCTTTCTGTGTTCAAAGCCAATTCCTCAACCATACTGTTGATGGCTGATGTTGTCTTTTATATGTTTGGTATACATAAAAAAACTCAATTTGTTTATGAAGGCAACATGTAAAAAAGATATTTCTTGCTGAGGGAATGGTTGTCTTTTGTTTTTTTATATCAAAACGTGCACATAAGCATTAAGCAGATGAAACACAACAAAAAAGGTATGAGTCAAGTCAATAATCCACCTTTTTGTAGAAAACAGACAGCCTGCTGGTTAGGATGATATGTTTAGGTTTCCATGAAAACAATCCTTTAAAGGTCAAACAGGAGTAGGTATGCAGCAGCTCATCACATTTTCCTTTCTTCTCTAAGCTTTGACATTTGTGCAAAGAAAGATGAATGCATAGTGGTTTAAAAAAAACAACCAAAATACCAGAACGTAGCAGGAGAGAAAGCAGAAGGGGAGAAGAAATAATACTTAACAGGACAATATTATGACATAAATGATCATCTATTTTCTGTGTTTGGCATGCGATTGTGACGTTTTTTTCTCTGTTTCTCTGCACATGTTATGAAATCTGCCGTCTGCACAAGTTGTCTGATTATTTTAAGCTCATCTAAAGGCCGCTCTCTTTCTTTAAAACCAGATGTTAAGATGTCTGGCTTGATCTTGGGATGACTTATGGTAATCAAAAGTGACTTTTTTGCCAGGCCCTGGCCTTAAATCACGGAGCAATATCAAAACACGAGTGTCAAATAGTTGATACTCACGAAAAGAACGAAGAGACGAGGAAGAGAAGTGGTGCATGTGATTTATTAAGAGCTTTTTGTTTACAGCAAATTGGCATCCCATGCAGTCCGGTGAAGCTCAGGACCAGCTCACCCACCATGCTACAGCGTCTTTGCCCTGTACGATCACCAGCAGCAGTCCGATCCTCGTACATCAGGATGAGGTTACGCAACATCCTCACTTCCAAGCCTGGACATGTCATTCTTTTTCTTTTTCTTCTAATATGGATTGCCTCTCTTTCCTCAGCTTCAGGGAAGCGGTGTTGACATTAAGCACAGGGTTAGTGGTGCGACCAGGACCAGCACAGGCACAGATGGCAGTTTGTGGGACACGGAGGATCTCCTTGCCACCGACACCCCTCCACCCTATTCAGAAGATGTCTACCCTGGCTCTGTTTCCTGCTCTCCTCTACTGTCACCTGTGGACCAGGCCCTCACCCGGCTGAACCGTCCCCAGTCATCCGAACAGAGCAGTCAGAGAGACAGTCCGCCAATGGAAACCTACGACCTCAGGTATTACTTTTAAACAAATTATTAATTTGACGTGGCCTGCTTCCTAATGCGCCTGTAAATAAATAACGGCTGATTTGTTATTCCAGTCCCAGTCTGGTGGCTCTGGAAGTGGACAGTGAGGATGAGAGCACTGAGCCGAAGTATCCTCTTTCCCTGCTGCCATCAGATTTTGGGAAGGATGAAGACAAAGGCGAAAGCTTTTGTCCGACCCCTGAACTGGCGTGCACTCGCAGCTTGTCAGCCTCAGCCTGTGTACCCCTTTTGAAAGTAATTATCCCACGTCCGTTACATATCCTCCATGTTTACTAATGAGAAACCGTTTGATTTGATACAGTATTTTTTCTGTTTTCTTTGTTTTGTTTGGGTAGGAATTGGGTGAGGAGGGGGTTAGATTGCGCTCCTACTCCTACTCAGCCCCCAAAATCAGTTTTCTTCCTGCTCGTTTCGCCCGGGACAACAACTCCTCGGACATCGGCAATGGTCAGTGACCCTCAGACCGCTTCCCATCATTAGTTCGACAATCTAACTCATAACTAACATTTTCCACCTAAAATTTCACTAGTTTTATTTCTAACTAATGTTGGGATATTATATGCTGTGTTGATTTTAAGGTAGTTTCTAACCGTAGTTATGCTGTTATATATATTCAGAATATATTTCTTTATATCCTACCTTCTCAGGGTCTGTGGTGATGTGTCATTTAAATCCTGACATCACAAACATTTTTCGTGAAATTCTTATAAAACAATTGGCAGACCAAGGAAGCAAACATCAAAACCATTTGTCAAAAAGTATACCATTGCTTCAACAGTTTCTAAATCACAAATAGCCAATAGAAGCACATCATATGGCCGTTTAACACTGTACATGGTGGTAGTTTCCAAACTCTGTAGTGGATGTGTGAGCAGCCGTGTGTCCACTGTGCCCTGTAGATGCCGCGCTCCACAGTGTCAGCCACAGCCGATCTCTTCTTCAGGCCCTTTCTCTGTCTAAATCCACCCTGTCTCTGTCTCTGCTCCACCCTGGTAGTAAGTACTGGTCACATGCCACCATCGCACCTCAACCTACCGGCTTTGTTGTTAGGGCTTGTGCACGTTGGGGAGAGTCAAGGTTATTACTGTAAACTGATTCAGCACTTGAAAATGAAAGTTGATGAAGATTGGAAAACAACATTTCCCATTTTGCAATCCTGTGTTATATCAAAACTGTTATTTATAGACGGTGAATCAGGCAACTTTGTTTTTCCCCTTTTATAAGTGAACTTATTACTAGCTCATAATAGGCACATAAATCAGCAACCAGCCGGTGATGATAGGCAAAATTTAACTTGGCAGATATTTACTTCAGAGCATTTACAGATGTTTTGTCCTCTTTAATTTGTACATGTGTTGCTTCTGACTCATCATATTGTGGAATGACTGGAACCTTGTTGCCAAAATAATCACTTATTCCTGAATGTGAAAAGCAATGCTTTAACAAGCTCATAGGCACTCTCTGTCCACGACCTCACTGTAAAAAAAGGAACTCTATGACACTTAAACAATTGGAAAGTCCAAAGCTTTGAAAATGAAACCAGAATTACAAAGAAGTGCAAAGGAAACAGAAATAACGCTTTAGAATCAAGGACAACTGCTGAATCACCAAACTCTAATAACCTTGACAAGTGTTTATGTCTATGTGTGAATGGCTTCTTTCATCTGAACAGAATTGGGAGTTCAAGAAGACAAAATGAAAAATTACTAATCACTTTGCAGCCTGGTGAGATATATCTGCAGCCTTTGAGGGGTTTGTCAGTGCTTTTGCTTTCATTTGTATTTTCATGTTATGGTAAAGTTCAATTGCTCAACCTTATTGCTTTGCTTTTTATAAATGATTTAGTTAAGAATTAAGAATCAAGAGTCCCTATTTGTCTCCCTTTCTGTCTCTCGTTTCTCTGCTTCATGTATACAACTCCGTTGGAGAGGGTTTTCGTTTATTTATTCATTCTTTTATTGTTGTATATTCATGCCCATTTACTTCAACCACTTATTCTTTATGTCCACAGAGCAAAGAGCAGCAAGTATATCAGATCAGTCTCATGAAAAAAGGTATTTACCCTTTGTATTCAATTCAGTCTGGTCTGCTTAGGATCACATGATGTTCCAGATGTTCTTTTTCTATTTTTTGTTCTTTTCCTAAATCAAACTCAAATAAGGATTCCTCACTGGTGAGAATACTGTAAATGTGTAGCCATGACAACCAGGTTGCATGGCGACTGCGGGCGCTCTATGAAGTTTGCAGCTGCTTTTTATGAGCCTCTTTAGTCCATGGGATGAATGTGTGTTACAGTTTTTTTGATCCTTGCTTTCTTTTTAAAGGACAATAGAGCTGATGACGTACAGATAGCAGTGTGACTGTGGTTCTCCTCCAGCCTGTTTTTCATACAGAGGCTTTACCTGTATTATTCTGTGCCTTATTCTTGTGTTATATCACTTCCAATGGAAATCTAAACTTAGCACAATCTAGGTCACATTTGAATCTAATCAAAGTGTAACTGGGTCCGTTAGAGTTACATTTAAAGTTGAGAATGGAATAAAGAAGGTGGTTAAAACTGAAAACATGTGTTGCGCTCAAACAAGGGTATTGGCTCCAGTTTCTGCTTAACTCACCTGTTACTCTGGTTTTAATACACATGATCCCAAAGCATTTTAACCTCCATGATTCAGATGCCATGTCTTCCTCCTTGACTGGAATGTCAAGCATTACTTCTTGTATCCTAGCTAAGCACATGGAACTTTTAAAGCTCACAACTGAACTGTGATCTCCTTTATCTTTGCAACGTCTCGAAATTTCATGAAATAAAGCTAATTTAGTTTCAGTGTATCTATGTTTACACGCTGTCTTTTACAGGGAGGTTAGGTTCCGTAAACGTGCCCAGTCTGCTGATGACGAAGGCAGCATGGAGCTGGCAGAGTCCCTCCAGCATCTCACCCTATCTGAATTTCTCAAAGAGTATGTAGGACGGGGGTGTTGACCTCCATCGGCCACTTGAAGCTTCCTCTAACTGTCCAGCGCACATGAACTAACCCCAGACAAAAGCCTTAGCATGTCTCCGCCTGACGTCCATCACCTGTCCCCCAGCAGCCTAACAATAAAAGTTGTTGATGTCTCTGATAGGCAGCAGCAGTCAGTTTGCATGTTTTTAACCTTTAACAATTCTACTAAAACTGATTTGCTTTCACAGTACCTGGCTGCAGAGAAAGAACACTTTTTAAAATCTTTTAAAATGATTTTTTAACATGTTTTAGTGCCTGATTTTATTTGCTTTTTTCCTATTTTTTTCTTTTTTAATGTTTCATTCTTTTAACAAAAATGCCATGCAATATCATTTTTTTTTAACAAACCGGGGCACCTTGAAATAATAATACAATCCTTTCATTCATAAGTTATTTGGTAATGCACAGAATCAGAATACACAGCTGCAAATTTTCTTCTTTTATGGACTCATTGCCTGCAACTCCATAAGGAATCCATGCTTGGTGTTGCTGTCTTCCTGACTCGGCAGTAAAAAAGATATTAGGATGTTGTGATAAATTCATGTCTGGAAACTAACAATCATCCCTAAAAATAAGACGTTTTTTTTTTTTTTATTTCTTGTAGAATTGAAGAAGAGGAGTTGGATAAGTACCATATTCCGAGCAAGACGGAGTCGGAGAAGTATAAAGTAATCCGTACCTTCAGTTTTCTCAAGAACAGGATGTCAAGTACACGTAACAAAAGCAAGGTAATGCCAAACGGCGAACATAACGCCTTCAAGCTGTTACTAACTAATGAGGTCAAAAGTATACATTCAATGTTACATTTAGAGCATGTCAGAACTTATTGTTTTGGGTATTAAATTCATCCTGCAAGTTTACAAGCTGTTTTATGTGAGATATTCATTCATATAAGGCTGTGTCTTGGTATAGACCATCCGTTGGAAGGTTAGCATTCCCACCATAAGTCTTGGGTATGAAATGCATGGTCATCTTTCTGCATTCTGGGAGACATAATCAGGAAGCGTTTCTGGAAATAACTCGAGGTCAGGGTGACAGACCAAACATGTTTTCAGCCGCTTTCCTTTTAATGATTAGTCCCTCATGTTGAGTCAGCACAGAGACTGGAAACTCTCCCCTGCATCTGTTGTTTACGCTATGATCCATTTCCGTGTCGGCGGACTTTTTCATGGTTTGGAAAAAGGCGGGGAATCCTTTCAGCCTCATTTATCTATGTGGATGCTTTAGAGTTCGATCTGCAAATAGAAACGTAGATCTTTTCAGAAACTTGAGCTTATAGTTTATAGGAGTCTGCCACAAAACTTTCTATTTATCCATGGCCTCTTTCTTGACACTGACAACTCTGGCATGGTTTTCAAAGGGAAAAGGGAAGGACAGAGAGGCCAAGGATCGGCAGCTTAATGGACACCGCTTTGCGACAGGCTCCTGTTTGGGCCCCACATTGTGCGTGGTGTGTGACAAACCAGCTTCTGGAAAGGACCTTCTGCATTGCTCAGGCAAGTAACAGCTAAAATGATCCTCATCTTTTCAAGAAATTTAAGTAGCCGAATTGGTCAAAAATATTTGTTGTCCCTCAGGTTGCACTGCCATCGTCCACAAGGGCTGTAAGGACTCTGTCCCCCCTTGTTTAAAGGTTAGTTTTGTCCTGAAATAAATAATTCTACTCATCTCTACTGGAGCCTGTCCTTCTGCCCGTTGTGTCCAAACTCTCATCATAATCATTTGTATTTCTTAGAAACTTCAGGATAAATATTCCATTTCCATAGTGAAGAACAGGACATCATCCCTCCCACAGAGTGAGTTTGTTAGCACTCTGGTTAATGTTCTAGTAACTTTGTAATGAACCTCCTGAGTCCCTGCATTCTAATGAGGACATTGCATTTTTGCTTCTCTGAAACATAATTCTTTTTTCAACTTTTACATCTTGGCCTTAATGTAGACGTTATCAGACATTAATGTTTGAAATATAAAATGGTATTATACATTTTTAACCAATCACGTCCTTATTGTGTAATCAAAATGTTGTAAATGCGTACTTTGCACTGTCAAAACCAAATTCCATAGAAAGCTTTTAAATACATAAATATACATCTAAAATACAAAAGATAAACCCACTGTCCCTATATGAAGAAAAACTACCTGCACTCATGACAAAGTCAAAGTCATTTAACACATTGACACATTAACACTTACCCCATAGATCTCGAAAAAGAAAAAAAAGGCACACCAAATAAAACTCGGGCCTCAGGAAGTAAACCATGAAATGTAGGAATGAGTGTTTTGAACTCGAACTTTACACAAATGCTGATATACTCCTGATGTTTTCCCCTCAGACTTCACAGTGAGAGATGTTCCTCCTCAGTCCTCTGCACTTCCCATATCAACATCTCTACCAGTAATGACCCCAAAGGAAAGAAAGGACACAGTGACACAATCTTCTTCACTGTCTGGAAGTTTCCCCAGCAGTGACAGGTCATTAAACATTCACAGTGTCCCGTTTACACGATGCAGTGTAAATTATCATTCAAGAATTAATGGTCTTTCTTCTCCTCCATGATACAGTCAGCTCAGTGAGGGTTCCGAGACTGAATCTAATGTCCTGAAGCTGGGCAGTCAGTCAGAGGAGCTCCTGCCAACTCCTGTATCCTCCACCTCCAATAACTCATCTGTTGGAGAGGGTATGGAATGAATAAGACTTGTTTGAATTTTAAAAAGGTGGCATTTTGTATAGCAAATTAAAATTAAATATCCAAATTGAAAACAATCCCAATAGAATGCTCAAGTAATTTCTGTCAAGTTATTTTTAAACAAATTTGATATAATTTCTTCTTGTTCACTTCCTTTTTAAAACATTTGTGAATACGAGTAACTTTACTGGTTAAACATGTTTCTGAATATTCTTTTTAATATTTAATATTCCAGAAATATCTAATCAAATTGATGAGAGTAGAGAGCCCTCACTCTTTTTTTTTTATATTCGGCACATACAATTATACTTACAATTACAAGAGTCCCATCATAGCTCTTATAATGTGTTTTTTTCCTGCCCCAAAAGACGGTGTGGACTCATATACCCAAAGTCTCAGTGACATCTCAGCTGATTCTGTGGATTACGAGGCAGAGTCATGGAGTCTTTCAGTTGAGCACAAGTTCTGCAAGAAGCATGAAAAACGAGCTGTCAAGAGGCAAGATGTGATCTATGGTAAGCAGATGTCAAAAGAATGTGTCTTTTCTGCATATGCTCACAAATTTGGTTGCTATAGCCACATCTAATTGTTCTAAAATTGCCATGATTGAGTAATAGCTTTTTTGGCACGGACTTTGTTTGTGAGATGTTGAAACATTGAACCTCTGATACAGAACTGATGCAGACAGAGCTCCACCACCTTCAGACCCTGCACATCATGGGGGAGGTTTTCCGACGGGGCATGAGGGACGAAGTGCAGCTGGACGCTGAAACGGTGCAGCGGGTCTTCCCCTGTCTGGACCAGCTGTCGCTTTTCCACCACGCCTTCTTTGCAGCTATGAAAGAGCGACGGAACAACTCCGCTCAGCCGCAAGGACACAGGAACTACCTCATACAGCGGATCGGTGACATCTTGGTCCAACAGGTTAACTGGGCTTCTGTTGGTACCCTTTTTTAAATACAGTTCAGTTTGTGGATTTTCTTGTAGTAACAGGATTATCTGCAGTTTTCAGATGAGAATGGAGACAAGATGAAGCAGGTGTATGGAGAGTTCTGCAGCCATCACAATGAAGCAGTCGGCTTTTTCAAAGAGCTTCTGCAGCACAACAAGAGATTTCAAACTTTCATTAAGGTATTACAATTTTTACAAGAAATAAGAGAAAAAATATTAAATATAAATGCAAATAAAGGCTTTGCATGAGCTCAAATAATTCTTGATCTTATATCTGAAAAGCAACAAGGGAATAACTATTTAGTGCGACGGAGGGAAATTCCAGAGTGCATCTTGCTGGTAACCCAAAGGATTACAAAGTACCCGGTGCTGCTGGAGAGGATCCTGGAGTACACTCAAGGTTGGTGATCTGCTGCCCTCTGCTGTCTATTTGACTGCACGGAAATTTAATTTGCCTGAAAAAACAAAAACAAAACAAAACAGATACACTCCATTGAAAATAAACAAATAGAAGACATGATCCTTCTCTCAGTGTTTTCTTCTATGGCCCACAGAGGGGACGGAGGAGCATGCTGACCTTTCCAAAGCTCTGGTTCAGATTAAAGACGTGATAGCGGCCGTGGACCAGAAGGTCAGTGAATACGAACGTCAACAGAGGCTACAGGAAGTGTGGAACCGCATGGAGAACCGAACGGCGGCCAAGCTGAAGAACGGACGCACTTTCCGCAAGCAGGACATGATGGGGCCCGGACAAATGCTCAAACACCAGGGCCTGCTGCTGTGGAAGACTGCCACCGGTCGGCTCAAGGGTGAGAGAGTCCCACACTTTAGTGCCTCACAGTGCTTCCATTTGTATGGAAACTAATGGTCAGGCGGGTGATTTATTTGCTCCTCTGCGTGTCGTGATTTCTGCAGATGTCCTGGCACTCCTTCTCACAGACACCCTCATCCTCCTGCAAGAAAAAGATCAGAAGTACACATTCGCTGTTGTGGTGGGCATTCAAAGCTGAATCGTACAAATACACTATTTCATAATAGTGGGATTCTTGACTTATCAGTGTTTCACGTCTTTTTTGTTTCTCTTTAAATGCACTTTAGGACCAGAAGCCACCGGTCATCGCACTGCAGAAATTAATAGTGCGAGAGGTTGCCAACGAAGAGAGAGGGATGTTTCTGATCAGTGCCTCATCTGCCGGCCCAGAAATGTACGAGGTTCACACGTCATCCAAAGAGGAACGGAACACCTGGATGAGGCTTATCAGGGAGGCTGTGGAAAGGTTTGTGTTTATGTGTTAACTGAAGAAAGAGGCGATTACATTAACATGTAGACCTTATCGTTTGCTAAAATTGCTCGACCCCTCATTCTGCTTCTGCTCAGCTGTCCGGAGGACGAAGAGGAGCACATGAGCGAATCCGAGGAGGAGAAGCGAGCCTCTGAAGCCCGTTTCCAAAAGATCCAGAAGTTACAAGGTATTACAAAACGTA
This sequence comes from Menidia menidia, assembly GCA_907169785.1. Lineage (NCBI taxonomy): Eukaryota > Metazoa > Chordata > Actinopteri > Atheriniformes > Atherinopsidae > Menidia > Menidia menidia. Next base: position 14,231,843 of record CAJRST010003335.1, read on the forward strand.
CAATAACATGGATTGTTTAAAAATGTTCTTTGTCTGTATATGATCTTTTTACTCACATTCGTTATCCTCGAGCATAAGGTCTAAAAACCCTGGAACTGTTTAAACTTGTGTATCAGAGAGTTTGATGAGCCAGGACCAGCATATTTGCTCTAGTCTGGAGGAGAAGCTTCAGATCTATGCAGATCTCTCTGCTCTGAGTGGGAGGACGGGCGTTTCGGGAGATGAACCGCGGTTGCTGATCCAGGTGCAGTCTGAGGAGCTGCCATTGGCTTCTGGGCTGCTGACTGCAGCTCTGAAAGAGGGTAAAATAATATACACACACAACAGCAGACACAGGAAAATGATTTTGTCCTTTTTTATTTTATTTTTTTTACAAAACAGTATTAAGTTGCAACGAAAAGAGAATGTGTGGGTATGCTTTATCCTGATTTGTGTGTCACCATTGCAGCAGGAGACAAACGGATGCACATGCTTAGCTGCATTTCTCTGTTTCTGCTTTGCAGCTGAGAACCTGAAAGAGACACTGTCCAAGGCCCGATCTCCTTCAAGTTACAGCCAAGACTCCGACCAGGACTCTGTGTTTGCCGCCAGCCCTGCTACTCTCACTGAGCCCAGCTCAGACTTTTCTGAGGCCTCCCCTGAAACCCCTGAGACCAGTGAGGATGGCTGGGTTGAGGACTTTGTGCCTCAGACCCCAGCAGACCCACAAAAAGATGACACTGACTTTAAGGTAACTATCTGAGTTTCTTTGGCTTCATAAGACACCATTTTTTAGACATATCCATAAGTGAGAACTGTGACTGCTGCTATAACTGTGGGGGTAATTAAAAATTGCTGAGGAATGAAGCAGTAGATCATGTTAGTCTCTTGTAGGTAGCATCTGAATGTCACCTCTTTCCATCTCCTGTAAGGTATATGGTTTCAGATTGCCAACTGTTGTTTTAATTATTCAACACAGTCTGTTAGAACTACATTTCAGTCTTAGTGTCATGAATCATTGATAAGCTCATAATAGAGGGAAGTCCATTAAGTTCCCAAAGGTAATGCAACATTCAAATCTGATATGGAAACATATTCCAATTACCTTGCCACTTTTATGCTGCCCTCTGCGGCTTTTTGTGGTATGTGAGGTCAATTACCCCAAGGAGGGAGAATGATAATCTTATAAACTTCCTTCAGGTAAAGGGGCGAAAAACAATGGTTAAGGTATTGATGGAGCCTCAAGGGGGCGCAAAAGATGCACAAATGTAAAGTTTTCCAGCTTTCATCAAGAATCAGAATGGATTTATTTAGCTAAATTGATACCCTTGCTCCAAATGATGAGAGAAAAACATGGTGAAAAGGGACTTGAATTTGTGTTTATTTTGTCTGTTGACAGGTTTCTCAGAGTGTCCAAAACCTTTCCCAGCTCTTATACAGTCTGCAGGTAAGAGCATTTCTACATTTACAAGCAGCTCACTATTGTTTTAGCTTTTTCTATATTTAGTTAACAAAGAAAAACCCACTCTTCAGCCTGAATAGATTCATGTATGCTGTGTTTGTGCTATACTGCGCTGAGGTTAGGGCCTGCTCACTCAGATTTGAGTAAACAGAGAATCAAGACTGTGCTCGGTTGTTTGAAGCCAAGGGAAGCAAGATCCAGGGGGTTTTTCCCCACTGATCTTTTCCTTGCTCAGACACATAGGAGGGTCTCTTGTTTTACAAAACAAACACTCCTCTCTGGTATAAAATGTAAATTCCTCTGAGTGATATGTGCGAATTTGCATTGAAAATGTGAGTTTGCACTGTTTCCTGAGTGAATTTGGAGTTTTGATCACAAGAGTGATTTACATATTTAGAATTTGCATCCCCATGTGTCTTTGAAGCCACAAACCACATAGCTACCTGTGAAGAAATGATGCTGCTCAAACAGATACGAAAACAAGGCCACCAGTTGAACCTCATCATCATTTATATCACATTTGCTATTCAAATGCTGCTGTTGCAGCAAACAGGAACTGGAATAGGATTCACATGTGGTAAGATTGTCGAGCATTAACCCATTTTCATAAACCAAATCCCCTATTCCACCAGGCCACGGTGGCCATCCAGGACACCTGCTACGAGGTCCAAAGGCTCCTACTTCAGGAGCGCGGGCGTCCCTCACCCCGTGCCCAGCGACAGTTCTTCTCCACCTTTCGGGGCAACACCCTGCAGGAGCAGGAGAAGCAGCGGAACCTGGAGAAGCGGAAGGAGGAAGTGGCCGCGGCCCAGCGGCTCCAGGATCAACTGCGCCACGAAAAGGAGCGCTGGGAGCGAGAGTGCCAAGCGAGGGAGAGCCAACAGGGGGAGCAGGAGAGCAGGCTCAAGGAACGGGAGCAACGGTGTCAGCTGACAGCAGAGAAGCTGAAGCAGGAGAGGGACGAGTTTGATGAGCAACTGGAGGAGTACCAGCAAAGCCTAGAGCGGCTCAGAGAGGGCCAAAAGAGCGTGGAGAGGGAGCGCACACGTCTGGAGAACCAGCAAAAGCTGTTCCACTCTTGGAAGCACGGGCGTCAGAGCAGCCTGCCCACTGTCACTCCTCACATGGTCATCCCTCTGGACGGCCAGCAGGTACGGGAGGAACAACCAGTTGATTTTAAAATAACTTCTGGTGATCAGTTGGAGGCAATTTGTGACATCTCAGTAATCCTGTCCATTAATACCCTTGACCCTGGAGTTATATTTACACAGCATACATGCAGTGTTTCTGAACATCATTGATAGGAACCTTCCCTCAGACTGACTAGCTCTTAGTTAGGCTGTTTCACGCATTTTCTCAAGAGGCTCAATCCACTCGTAATATACGGCTTGCGATAACGAGAGCAATTTCAGCCCCATTTGTCTTAGTGCACCACCAGCCCCACTTACCAATAAACATCCTAATGATTAATGATTATTAAACTGCTGCAAATAAAAGCCTTGACAAAATAATTAAAACCTGAGGCGCAGAGTCCAGGGAACCAATCAGTCGTGTCCTACAGGCCCTAAATTATTGACGTTGTGTTTTCAAAAGCATCACGGTGAAATATGCCCCACAGCTGGAAGGCACGGAGGATAAAGGGTGTGCTGTTCCCTGCGCCCTTTAACTCCCTTCAACCTGGCGTGGAACAGCAGCAGCGGTGTAACTAATATAGCATGGAGATGCATGTGAGCTTTCAGTGGCTCGCTGGTTTATGTGGCTCCGTTCAGCAGGTGTGTCTGCTCAAAACACACACAGAGCGCCCTCGAATAGACAAATGAGCAGACTCGGGTTACAATATTCCCTCTCTCCCTCATTAATTTACACACCACAGTGGGCTTGTGCAGCCTATGTGTGACGAGGCCCTCCTCGCTTCAAGCAGACTCACTGTATTTATTTCCATTCATTTATTTTCGTCAATGCGGTTGCTGCCCAACAGTGGCGGTCTGACAATAGCGAGCAGAGGCAGTGGAGATCCTAATGTTCCCCTGGTAATGTTTTAGCCAGAGGCAGTAGTTCACAGGGTCAGAGACGGATCGAATGACACACATACACACACACACACATACACACACACACACACACGCATTGGGTCTCGGTTCATTTCTAATTAGCTGTGCTGCCTCTGCTCAGTCAAGTAAAGGCTGTGTTCATAGGATGATTGGAATGCTGAGATGGGGGTGGTACAGTAGGAGAGAATGCTTGGAGCTGGAGCCCCACAGTGACATGTTTCACCAAATATTAAGTCGGTTCACCAGAAGACTCCTACGGTTAGCTGTTGATATGGCTTCTTATGCGCATGTGATTGTGTTTTTGTTTGAACATTTTAGCCGGAAATACTTTTGTGCACACAGTGATTCATCTGTGTTTTTCCATGCTATCCATCCAACCATCCACTCCATAAACGGTAATAACCTTGTACTGACATCAGAATTCGGCAAATGAAGAGCACAAATTTCTGCAAGTCAAGTAAAAAAGAAAGAAGCTAATTTCAGCCCTTATGATGAAGTTTATTTGAAGGACTTTTGACAAGTTTTGTCAGCCATGTTATGGAATCTGTTTCCTGGTTCGTCATGCAAAATGCATGAGCTCACTGATGGACACCGTCCTCTGAATTTCTCTGCTCACAGTTGTTGTTATTCCTCTCTCAGTTGGAAATGTAACTCTGACTTTGTTTCTCTCCCTCAGGACCCACCGCCAAGTCAGTCCATAGCGCACGCCGGCAACGGGTCCGTGTTCGTGAACGAGGCTGCGTTCGCCAGCACCAGCATCAACAACCGCCACACGCACCACAAAAGAAACGATCCCAGCGCACACAACTGCCTCAACACCCTGCTGGCCAGATCTAGCAGCAGGCAACCCGCTATTGTTGCGGCTCCTCACAGCCAACTCGCAGACTCCCAGGAATGGGTGATGGGCACGGGATACCACTGCAGCCCTGCGGGAAGGCTGGGGCTGCAGCACTCAGCCAGTGGTAGGGGATGCCTCTGTGCTGTCATGTCATTGTCTGCCATCGAGAGGTGGTTTCAAATGAACAAAAGTTAAATGGCATTCGGGGGGCTCTTTTCACTTTTGTAGTCATGTGCTTTTGTAATGCATGCTGTGCAGGAATACTTGCAGAGTTTCCTTTTTTTCGCATCAGCTTTGTTGTGGTTGTTCCATGATTTCTAATGGCTCTAATAGATATCTATAGCCCTTTGTCCAGTGCTTATAACCCATTACTGATTGTGTTTTAAATGAGTATTTGAGAACTTTTAAACTCAGCAATTATCAGTGGGCTTTTTTTCCCTCATTCTGAATTACTAAAAATGACATGTTTCCCAAATAAATCATCTCCTTTAAATGATTCATGCGGCGCAAATCCCTTAGATTAACATTTTGACCCAATTCAAGAAAGTCTACCTTTTCGTCGACACGGAAGTTAGCTTTCTTGAAATGTGTTTGGTTTTGTTTGGAAAATTAAATATACAGGATAATCCAAAACTTTATTCTAACTTAAAGACTTGTAAAAAAACAGGCTGAGTGTTCAGATTATATTTTCGACAAATAAATTCACATACATGAATGAGCTAGTATTTACTTTCTTGTATGCTAGGAGTTTTGTCCTAATTATAGAACTTTATGCCGTTCTGTGGGTTCTTCTTGTGGACAGTAAAGCCCTGTGTCATAAAGGAGAAATCTGGTTTTAGCCATGTTGTGCTCTCAAGGCTGTATCCTTGGTGAGGTCTTATCCATAGTTCCTCTCACCCACCCTCCCTATTCGCTACCTTCACCTACACCAGCAGCTAGCCAGAGTCCACCCCCCCCTTCCTCACATGCCAGCCAAAAGAAGGGAAAATCAATGGTTTATCTAGCTATGGCCCGTCAGGACAGACAACAGCATGTGAATCAAAGTTCACATGCAACGCTTGACTGATTGGGACATTGATCTAAAAAAATCTTTAAAAAACTCATTACAGCGTGACTTGTCTTCGCACCAGGTGAAGGGGGGAGGCGCCTTCCTGAGAATGAGAGCATCAGACACAAACGAATCAGTGTTTTACATGGGAGGTGTGACTTCTCATATCCGCCCAAACCCAAAGCAAACATTCATGATCCATTAATCAGATGTTGACTCTTCTGTTTGCAACAGATGAGGAAAACTACAGTTTGCTTTCAGCTCATCTGTCAGCGCTAGCCGAAATGGGGTCAGTGTTAACTGCAGCTGATGCAGAGCTCCAGGAATTGTTTATCAGGCACAGCAGGCAGAGCAATCTCTTCTTCATTGATTAGCTTATTAACCTTTCCTCATTATTGAGCACACACATGCCCCAGAGAAGCTGGAGTCACTTGTTAACAAGCTAGAGGTGGATTCATGGCAGCAATTCACAATGCAGGGTGTGTTTCGGCTAATATCTACCCATAATACATTCCTCAGTGAGTCCCATAAGGACCAGAGATTAAACAATCTGCCATAAAAGATGGTGGATTTAACGAATGAGCTTCTCCTGGTTTCCTCCTTGGTTATACATTTCGATAAGTTGTATTCTTATGATTTTATGGAGATCTGTAAGCACTTTTGTATGACCTTACTCTGAATCTCACACTACCTATTATGAGAAGGCCCTTGGTATCAACCTTTTTTAGCAAGAAAAGAAAAGAAGAATCTTTCAAATGCAAATGTTCAATTGTGCTGTCAGTCACATGATCAGAAAAACGACCACATTTCTCATCCTCTCATGAGCATGTGAGGATTTCCTCTTAGGAACTCGCACACCTTTTTAATTCCATAGATTTCCATAATTTTTCCTGGCACAATGTAATCTTGCAGAACCAGACGGATGGAATTTTTAGAAATGTTTCGTATGACGAGTCGCATCAGGTTTTAGCTTTTCACCTTGTTGTGTAAAGGATAAGAGTAGGAGTAGGTTTAGGAAAAAAGTGAAAAGGACTGGTGCTCTTTTGAGCACGCAGATGAATTCAAACCTCGTGAAATGCGTGACTCCAAAACCTGTTCTGTCACTTCTGCGGCAGTGAGTTACAGTGTGAGAGCAGCGTGTGAATCTGTGTTACAACACTGTGTCGTAACAGCTGACCCAAGACAACACAAACGATAGCATACTGCAAAGATAATCAACAACACATGTGGAGAGAAAGTGCATCTTAATGTAGTCGTTAGAATACTTTGATTTTTACCTAAAAAGAATGCTGATCATACATTTTGTTAACAGTTTTTTCTATTTTACTTCCAGTGGTAAATGAATGGGAGACATTGTGTTTACTGGCAATAAATGAAGGCTTGGCAGCAGACCATAGATGTGACATTGTGCGCTCTGTCAGCACCAGCCATGTGTTTGGTCATTGATAGGTCACATTCAATTTATTTATCATCAAACAACAGAATTTTTTTTTATGGAAATTCAACAGGGCCTCTGGCTGGACCAAAGTGAGGACATATGAGACTGTACGGAATGTCTGACAATTCCAGGAATGGTCTGAAGAGCTGTGGCATGAATCCGAATCTCTGTGCTGCCTTTTCCAAATGATTCATGTTAGTTTATTTTAACATATAGTTCAGTTTCATGTCTATTTTTTAAGTAGATCAACCACCACAAAAGTAAAAACGTTCTTATAGTTTCTTTAAAAGTAATTCCACAAGCAATTTTCCGAATTGAGCATTTTTCCAAATAGTTGTTTTTAAATGGATAAAATTCCAAGAAACATGTGAGTGATTGTTATCACCTGCCTTGGTGTTGATGGCTAATCTATCAAAGAACAGGCCGACACGGTGCCGTAGAGAGCTACTCTAACACACCCTTATATAATTATTCAGAGACAGTCTCCTACAGGGACACAATGAGGCAATTTATGGTTCACGGCATCCGTTACCATGACAGCACGCCGTGCCAGACACTACCCACCATGCAGACAAATGTGAAAATGGAAGTATACCACAAATTCAACCACTAACCACTCAAAATTACTCATGGCCTCTTTCAGGTCTTATTTCACTTAGTAAGGATGTTATTTACTGTATCCCTGAAGGCGACACCCTGTGTCCAGAACACTTACGCAGACTATGCATTTCCCAGCTCAAGTGTTGGAACTATCAGTGACATCTTGGTTATTTATCATTTCTCATTACCGCTCCCCCATTTCCTCATCTCTTCTTGTCAAATGTCAAGTGTGAGCAGGCAGGTGTCATTGAATCCTGACAATTGATTATGTTTACGAAGATAATGATAAATGGGGTGCCGCTGCAGTGAGGGGGGAATGATGGATTGCTTTGAAATCTATTTGTTTTCGTTTTAGTCTTGTTCTCGGGGGCAGGACGAAAGCAGCAGGCCGAGTGGCGGGTGCTGGGTTTGATCTGTGTGCTGTTAGCGATTAGATATGTGACCTAAACGCTTAGCTTGAAGCCATTAAATACTTGGTTCCACGTCGATTTTATTTATTTATTTATGTTGTCAGTAGTTTCTACATGAAGCATCATTTTAAATGTCCCTGGTTACAGAATATTTGTTTCACAGGCAGATTATCAGTTTTGTGTTTTTGCATTTTCCTCTTGTTCTTCTTGTCATTCTGTTTTGTTTATTTTTCCTCAGAGCTGGGCTACAATGGAGAGACCTGGACAACAACAGCAAGCGGAGCTGACCCATATCTAGCGCTCCCTCATCACAGTGACCCTCAGCTGGACTTAAGTGCGCTGGTTTCCTTGGAGACCGACAGCGATGGGGAGGAGAGCAAAGAGGAAACTATTGTGTATCTCTGAATGTGGATCAATCTCTGATGCGAAGCATTGGCAGCATTTTTATTTATTTTTTGACATTTTTGTTCTTTCCATGTTGCTCTCATTTCTTTTTTACTGAAAATTGTAAGTTATACAGCGAGCGGTTAAAAACCATACTATGCACTCGTCATGCACCTTAGCTTAATGTACCTCTTGGGTGTTTGGTGTCCGTCTTCTCTGCCTGCTTTTTTGTGTGTGTGGTCATATATTGAGTGTCATGTCCCCCGCAGCAACAACTTTTCCCCTTCCCCCATTTGCTATCCTTCAACTCCAGTCCCACACGTCTCCTTCCCTTGGGCTCTATATTTATTAAATTTGCCACTGAAGGAGAAAAAATCATTGAGCGCACCCTATATCAGTAAAACATCAGGCTGTGTGTCTCCACCGGGGGGGTTGTCTCACCATCGGAGTAATTTACCCCTCCTCCTTTGATCAGACAGATGCTCCTTATTTACAATGCGGCCCTGGTGTGGAGCGCAGTTCATTTGAATTGAGAGATGAGGAGAGACAGCAACTCTGCCACGCTTCTCAGACTTGCTTGCCATAGTCATAACTTATGTCTTCTTGCTCTCCCTGTCTTTTTTTTTTATATATAGAGATAAAACACAGATTCCTCTCTAAAATAAGGAAGAATTGGTCATGGACATTGGTTGAATAAGATGATTTAATTGTGGCAAATGTCTTTGTTTCATAAAGAAATAACATTGTTTGAAAAAGAATCTATTAACCAATAGGAGGATGAAAATGAGAAATAACACATGGTGAATGAAATCATTTTAAAGCACTAATGCCATTATTTAATGTGGCTCCAGGGACAGTCAGGTGATCGATCTGCCCATCTCTTTGGTCCTGACATATAGACTGAATGCCATTAAATGTCCTGTCAACATTTACAGTCTCTGGAGAATAACCTCTGTTTGGTTTTGAGTGAAATTCTTGATTGATAATGGTATCATCATGGTTTTGGAACAAAAATTAGTATCTCCCTCAGGATTTGTTGAAAGAGAGATGGTCCTTTAACTTTTCATCTTGAGCCGTATTCAGCTCAAGCCTTTAATTTACAAAGAACTGTGGTCTGTGAACCTTAAGGGGAATTCTAATTAAAGTCACCTGCACTTTATGTGTTGAAGCAAAGGCATTTTTTCTGTAGTAGTAAACTAAGACATTTTTCCATGAACGTTTTTGATTTCCACAGAGCAGAGATCTCAATACAGCCTTAAAAAGCTTATGGGGTGTAAAATATCCAGGGAATATCTTTCCTTGTGCCCAAAACCAAACAAAGCTGTCTTATTGTTGGGACTCATACAGAGCTATTACACTTGAATATTATATTACATTTGCATATCATCTCTCATGTGGATTTTTATGTAAACAGATCTGTGCCAATGCTTGGGTGTGTGTTGATTCTTTTTTTAATTACACTTAAAAGGCAATTTGTTTAATTACTGTTGTCGGTTCCCAGAAGGGGAAGAAGTCAGTGGCAGTATTTTTGACACGGCGTTCTTACCATGTAAATACATGTTTGTTGTTCTTTTATTTATTTATTTAGTTAAAAAAAATGTGTCCAACTGTGTTTTAACAAGGGTTGAGTTGTACTTGGATGTGTAGCTGTGTACACAGATATGTTTCCTGGTTGTGTGTTCATGTTTTAAGTAATTAAGCCATGGCTGTGATGTCAAAATTGCAAAATTACAATGTTTTAGTTTTTTCGCTGGGCTGTTTTCTTATGTTTGTGACGTTTATGACAATAAAACGGAATATTTGTTCAAAGAAATACACAAAAGTTCAGCTTGAATGCAAATGCCACCCGGATGTCCTTGGTGTCTCCATCAGCACAAACAGATGTGTGAGAGGGAGCTGCTGTGTGGCTGCCAGCAGTGACAGGTGGCAGACCAGGTGCGTGAATGTCAATGATTTTGCTGTCTGACTGCACGTCTGGATTTCCTGACACATTTCAGGGGCATTACATTCTTTTAAAAGAAGTTGGTTTGGAAATTGCTGACAATCTGGGTCAGTCTCTTGAGGAGACGATGAAATTCAAAAGAAATAGCTCAACTCGAGCTCGCAGGCATTCTGTGACTATGCTAATGCGTCTCACGTTTGCCACCTGTGTCACGAGCTTTTTCCCCTTTTAGGCGGAGTAGCAGAAGCCTGAGATCAGCCTTTGTGCTCTGCACCCAGCACGCATCTGATTATTTCACAGAAGTGCTGCCTGTAAACACCCACATCCTTTCTTTATTAGCTTTATTTTTTGACATATTCTGTTTCGCATGAAATCGTTTTAAGGAAACTGGAATTTTTTTTGTTGTTGTTCAACTTGAAGATTATCTAACCTTGTTCCTTCCTAATATGTCAGCCCCCTGCAACTCATGTTTAATTAAGTTTGAATGAGTGTCAAGCTGATGTGGGAAAAGCCTGAACAAAATAACAAATCAGTTATTTTTTTAATTATCTAGCTTTCTAAGGGGTTTCTAAATGATTAATCTTCTCATTGTGATTTGTGTCAATATGCAAATGATAGTTGTTATTATAGTTATTATTGATGCTGCAGTTATAGTCAATAGGTAAAATTTTACCTACTTGAGTTCTGGAGTGGCTAAGACAGTCATATCTATGCTATAATTACTTTATGTAAAAAACAAAAAAAACAAACAAACAAACAAACAAACAAACAAACAAACAAACAGAACATAATCTTGTTTTAAATTGAAAAAACATATATTTGTCTGTATGGCAAATGCATCAGGTCAGGCTCTCTTTACCCACCAAGTTTCTATCTAAAAGGTTGTTCATTTTAAACTTTTTTCCCCCTTCACAAATATAATTTATGTAGGGACTACAGATACTTTGACTAAAGAAAAAGCAAATAAAAAAACAGACTCAGTTTTGCAGTTTAAATGTATATCAAATCTAATTACCTATATATATATATTTATATATATATTTCTATAGTTCTTATTTTCAACATGCTTTTTTTGAGATTCAGTTGTATGTGGATCTCCTTTAACTTTGAATAGTTATCAAGATATCAATCATTTTACCAGTAAGCTCACTTTTCAAACAGAAGCTATTCTTTCTTCCTTCACTTAGTATTGAAGTTAACATGGAACACTTCATCTGATTAATTTTGAAGTGAGGCAGTGATGTTTCATATTTTTCATTTACTTCACATGGACACAGACGAAGACAAAGGGAGCTGGGAGAGGAGTGGCGCAATTGAAGGCACCACAAGTGTCCGCATGCGTGTAATGGAGATGTGTCCATTTGTTCCGTATCTGACAGGTGTCGCAGCTAAAATTGGTTGTGCCACCATGTTAAACGTCAGTCAACAATCTGGCTTTTTCCAGTACAGCAGATAATTTCTGCTATGATTTTCTGTAAAGATGAGAAAATTGTTATGAAGATGCTTCTGTCTTTGTGCTGGGGAGGCAACAAAAAAAGCAATTTCCTCAACTGGAGATTGTAAACTTCTCTAATAGCGTTAAATTGTTAATAAACATTTAGCATTTCTCTCCTTTTGGCCCTTCTGTATCTGAATTCAATAATTAAAAGTTGTTCTTTTCTCATTAGACTGGGAAGAAACCACAGTAAGCAGCCTTTGCCTGTCACCCAAAGCTGATGTTTAATGACCTTCTGGAGAGTAACCAATAGTACCAAAGGGAAAACCGATAAAGGAGAAATATATTATTGCTGAGTCATCTGCCAGGGTAAAACACCCTTTGCCACAACCTTTCCCAAGGGGAAGTGTAATGATTTCTGTTGGCACACAGAATAAACCTCCACTGCCAAAATATAAATAACAGCTATTAAAGTGTTTCCCAGTGAGGGATACTTTTATGAGAAAGTTGAACAATACACACAAACTCACACACACACACACACATATATATATATCAATCTATGTATATGTACACACGCATATTTAATATGTTTCTTTTTAGGTATGGAGAACCAGCTAAAATGGGAACATTGAGGGCAGCATCTTTGTCCTAACTTGAATTATTATTGTTGGATTTTCATTATTTAGTCGCAAATCTGGTGTCATGTTGTGATGTGAGCCTCGCATTGGCTCTGGTTTTCATTGGTCTCGCTCTTTACATCCATTCAAAGTCGTGTTAATCTCCACTGGGGCTAACTGAATCCAACGGCAATACTGTTTACCCATATTTCTAATTACAGTCCTTTACGTCTAGGACACCTTCAGAGTCAGTCCAGTGTTAGTACCAGGGCCTCAGACAACTGGAACACATGTCATGGATGGCATTGTTTTCTATCATCACCTCAGGCTGTATTAGTAAAGGTAACTATATTTTCAAATTTCTTCACTATTTCTGTAAACTAATGTCTTCTCTTGTAAGTGAATTTAATTAATTTTTCTAATCCTTGGAGGGTCTGAAGTGAAATCATAATCTGTTTTTACAAATTTTATATAGGCTTTTATGTTAGGACTGTGTTTTAAATGTTTATTTGCCTGCATGATTCTCATTAGCAGCTTTCAAATCTCTTCAGGTTTTTAACTTCATGTCAACAATATTGTTCTGAAACTATAATGCTTATCTTTTGAATAAAAAAAGAAATTGAGGATGCAAATTTCTTCCAAATCGAAGCAACATCTGTTTTAAATTGTATCGACTGAGGAGGGATGTGTTGCAACAAATGAAATTGAAAAAGGATGATATCTGTTTGGAGAGAGGCTAAACACAAACTTGCAAATTCTTTGTAACAAAAAGTGCTCTACTTTGCCAACAGTCGGTTAGATTTGCCGTTTTTTTTAACCGGTTTTCATCTGCTCTCTGTTTGTATCAGTTGTTGTAGAATGAGTATAAATCTAAATACCAAGTATATGCTGAAACAAGTCTAACACTCTGAGACATGAAGCCTGCAGGACCTGAAAGGTTACATGAAGCCATCACATTGACATGAAAGGCCCTAAATAACAACCTAAAGATTCCGTTTCCACACAAAGTTAATTTATAAATGGGAATGGCCTTCAATGCAGTTTCATTGGCTGAATGGTCCATGTTTGCCATCCTGGCCAACAACCTCCAATAGTTTTCTAATTTACTTTTATACAAGATACATCAAGCTCAATATTTAGAAAATCCAATGGAAAATAAATGGATGCACAAAATCCAGTATGAATACACTAAAACATCCATGTCCGTCCTGGTTCATTTTTCTATTTCGGGTCAACAAAATCAAGACCTGCCAGGAAAAATGAGTTCATATACCATATTATTTGTTATGGTAATTAGTTTTTTAAGAGAAAGTATGGGAAGAAATGAGCATGGATGCATGTTAAAAATCCAAACAGCATCTGCAATGCCACCAGTGTGATGAATTGCTAAAGTGAAAGCTATACTATATTTCACCATTGGTATCACAGCTGAAATTCTGCATGTAAATATGCTGTCTGCAAGAGAAATTGTGTATCTAATTAAAAAAAAAACCTTCTTGGGAAATGGTCTCAAATGTGCCTGTGGCATTGAGGTATGGCGTCAGCTATCTGCAGCTTAAAGAAAAAAGAGAAAAAACTTTGCTCAGGGTGACTTGAAAGGCCATTTTTAAATGCCTCTTCTAATTGCTGTCTTGGTGGTTTCGCACAAGGAGGAGGTGAGACATCTCCTGGGTGTACCTGCACACGCAAAAGGGCCTTGCCTGTCAACACTTGAGGAGTAGAGGACAAGCACGTGACACTGTTCGTGAGAGCGCGAGGATGAGCTGTTCACTGTGATCCTGCACCGTGACTGTGGGGTTATCCTAAACAATGGGCTCACTCATTATCTCAACCCACCCACCTGCCTTTCAAAAGGACCCTCATTTTCTTTCTTTGTCCTGCCAATTATAGAGGACTGTCAAGTGTCCATGCGTTGGGAGTGTGCGCAAGTGACATTGTAATTACCAAGTAATAGATAACGCAAAAGCAGGGCGCTGTGCAGGTTTCAGCCCACAGTATAAGATCATTTGGGGAAATTTAGCCTGCAGTCATACAATAGCAACACAGTGTTATCTTTGACAGTTTTGCTCATGCTGTCAACTCTTTCAAGATTTACTATTTCAGTTTTGTTTTGGGGATTTATTGTGAGCCTTCTGGTGTAAATCCGTGCAAGAACTTTAAAACACATGAGTAAAATCTGACACTTTTGACATGTCTAAAAACATGTTATGGCATTTCTGGGAACTGCACACAGAAAGGCTTAAGCCAGGATCAGGATCAGGAACTCGGTAATCATGGCACCACAAGGCAGCCTTGCAATATTACGAGAAAGTATTCTTTTTTTCCCCCAGAACTCCTTGGTCGACCCATTATTTTCCTTTGTTTTTTTGTTTTTTTCCTACCATCAGAGATGGCAAAAGTTATCAAATAGCATGTTGGCTCTGACAGATCAACACTTGGCCATCAAAATAGGTGAACACAAGGTCAGTTCTGTCCTCCACCCACCCATGCTCAGAGGAACTGACAATGACAGCTTTCAGGGGTAATTTTCTCTCAGTTACGTGCGCAGTATCCCTGTTATCAGGCCAGAAGACTTGAGGCAGTGATGCTTTACATCAGCGAAATCCCAGCAGATTAAAGGTTGCATGCTTCCTGTGGAAACAAGTCCAAATGCATTTCCTTTGACCAATGAGATAAAGTAACTGATTCTCAAAATTATTACATTTGTGTTAAAGTAATCGATTCAATATTGGGCGGATGGAATGGCAGACTGACAGAATGACTGATTGTCTCCTAACCTGCCCATGAATGCTCTTATTTTCCTTTTTTCTCATCTTTTTTTATTACACACGCCCTCAAGTGCTTGGTGTATCATATATTTTCTTTGGCTTTGCGAGACCCTTTGAGAGACTATGATGTCAAAATAAATAAACCCTCACTCTTCCTCAGTGATGATTTTCAAATGAGAAAAGCTCAGAAATCCCTAGCCTTCATTTGTATTTCAACAACTTTGTGTTTTTATTCAGGCTAAGAAAACCAATGCCAACAGATGGCTTGCATATGATTTGTGTTGCAAAGCAAGCGGCATGATGTAATTCTTTGAGGCACACTGGACTTTAGAAAAACCTCTGCCACTCCCTATGAGTAAGGATGCTCAGGGAATTTGACAACGATTGGATTAATTTGCCTCTTGGTTTGCGAACACACCCTGTGTGTTTTCAAGCTCTGCCTATCCCTGATTCTTCCCTTTTTGTTCCATGTATATATTAATTAAGCCTTTCGGCCTGGCCTGTATATGACATTTGACATTAGGGTTCATGTGGATGTTTTTTTTTCTGGTCATGGTTTGTACAAAGTATAGTTTTCAAGGGCAGAGCTACATTCTAGTAACAAAACAAACAAATGAGAGAATCATCCAACTTTGTTAAATCCAGGATTTTAAAGACAGTGGTATTTTTTCTGTTATTCTTCACATGCAGTTCAGTAGTTATAACCTTCACATTGGCATGTGGGTTAGAAAAGACTACAGTTGGTTTTAGAATAACCTCATTTGGTCCAATATTTACGCATCGCATTTTCTGTCTTTTTATGTTTTGATGGGATTTCTGCCTCAGAGGAGACAACAGAAGGGCGAAACTGCTCAGGACTCACTCATGCTCAAAGACAAACACAGACATATCCCCAACTGTGATGGTTTGGGCTTGAGTTGAAAAGGATTTTGTCTCATTAAAACAGTCTGAAGTACATAGAGACATTATTTAATAGCCCCGGGCTTTGGAGTGGAGCACTTCAACCACAAAACAATTGCTAGGAAATCACTGCTGCTTCTGTTTGTTGTTTTTTGCTGTGCTGAAGAATCGAGACAAAATTCGAGTTTACAATTCACACGTTTGACTGATGTTAGGGTGACGTGCTGTAGGGCAAAAATCAAATTGTATTTCTCTCAAATTAAAAACACATTTCAAAGCTTTACAGCTCTGAGGCTCGAATTCACGCATTACGTTATGTCAGCTGGAGGCAGTGCTTAAAATATAATCCACAGTGACAACTATCATGATCAATCACCTGATTCTTATGTGTGTGACTGTTTGAATGCTTCATCTTACACGTCAGTATGGATCTGAGATTCCAGATTCTTTATGCTTTGACTGAAATAATTTCCAAGAAGTTTTTTAAACTTATTAACAAATATATTAACAAATCAAAAAGAAAAATATTGATTTTAAACAATAATTATTCAGTGTCTCATTTATTATGTGAGAAATGGTCAAAACCATCAGATTAAAATTTCATTTTTTGAAGCAGTTTGTGTTCTCACACCTTACACAAAGTTTTTGTGTTTGGACATCTGACAAAAAGAAAACAAACAAACACAAAGTCAGCATTATATTGATTAAAAAGTTTGTCCATAATCACAACAAGTGTGTCATGGGGCCATAAATCTGCCCTACAACGCAGCAGACAGCATTCAGGGAAGTATTCGGGAAAAAGGTAGACTTTACAATGCTCGTCTTTGTTTCCCAACAAGTGGAAAGCCAAAATAAACAGTGAACGTGAGCTTTAAATGAAGTAAATGAACAGCTAATAGGATATGAGTGATACTCTGATAACTGTGGGAATCCCCCCCTGGGTCCCTGTGGACAAACAGAGACTGTGGGAAATTAGCCAGTGGCTGATAATGGATAACAGTGTCACTACACAGAGACAGCTATGGGATGTTATCACTTTGTAAAATTCTAAATGCCGCTAACACGTGTCTGGCAACAGTCAACCCTTCTCTTGCCTGAACGGATACATTCCCCGGTCAACTGTGGTGCTGCTTGTTATTGTCTAATGGCACAGATATTGGTTTGCTTGGGTTTTCCTACCTACATGTCCTTGGCTCTGAACACATTTCTCATGACAGCCGGGCTCAACGGGTTATAAGCCAGCTCTGTCACCACTAGGGAATGAGTGATTAATGAGAGCTAAATTGCTCAGAAGTTAAAGTGCTGTTAGTGCAGTCTGTTTACTTTTTATCAGTCCAAAGGTAGAAGGATTCACATGGATGAATAGCTCAGAATCATCACAACAGCCACCACAAAGTTCTTAAAGCAAAAAGAATATATGCGCGAACCACAAACTATTTTCAGTTTCCTGCTTAATCAATGGCTGGGGATTTCTGAGAAAAAGAGGGGGACGCACACGGCCACTTACAGATAGAGAGAGCACAACCCCTTCTCAGCCAATGACACCTCTCCCCAGTGCACCCACATGCATTCACAATCTCGTGGACACACATCATACCAATGACCCCCTGAGCCCTGCATGAATTTTAATACCCAAAGTTGAAAGCAGTCAAGTGCAAATTCAGACACAATGCCACAATTACCAGGCTGGCAGATCTTTGGGGTCCCCAATTAGTTGGAGAAAGTGCAGCAGCAGAGTATCCTGTTCGTTTTTCTCTTAGCTAACAAGTGGTGTGTGACAAAGGTGAAAAAGCTTGCAAAAGACTCTCCATGGATAATTAAAATGGCATTTTACAGTGTTTGATATAAAAAGGCACCCTCCCCCCTCTGAAATTGGTTCCTCACCCTGAATTTAAAAGTACAAGAAAGGACATTTAATTAGTTTAAATGGCAGTGAGCCAAGATTTTAATGCACACCACAAAAAAGGCTTAAAAGTCCAGTTTTCCTGTGGTTGAACTCCTCTTAGTGTGACCTGTGTACATTGTGGCATTTAATGAAGGGAAGGCGTTTGACACTTGCTGGACTCATTTCGTGGAAACTTTGATGGTTTAAGTCGTTGCAATTTTCCTGACACAGGGTTTTTCATTTTTAAATTGATCCCCACTTTGTCAGTTTTGTACTTCTGTACACCGAAAAAAAGAACAAAAACTGACAATAATTCAACACATGCAGTAAACGGAATGAAAATGTGCCTTATATTCTGTGGCTTTGCTACCAATGAATATGTTTTCAAGAAAAGGGTTTCATTGTTTAGCAAAATTAGACTGTGAGCAAAAATTCACTACCATTGAATAGAACCTAATATTTTACCATTTAGAGAATTAGAAAAATATAAATAGATAACGAAGACTCATTGCTCGATTTTGAAAAAAATGCATACATGCATAAATGATGTTTTCAGCATTAAAACACTGAAAGTGTCAGTCTTATAACCATGAAAATGATCCTCCTGAGTTATTGTTTTCCCGCTGCCTTAAAAAAGGAAAGTTTCCTACCTTCCAGCATCATCCAGCGCACAATAATCCTGCAATTGTTGGCTAGAAAACTGCATTGTGCCTTGGTACAAAAAAGCATCAATGTCATATCACAATATAAAAATCTCAAAAGGTTTGGAAAGTGTTTATGTCTTAGTTATGCTCACACACACCTGGAGCGTATTATATGTTCTGGAATTTTGTGCTTGTTAACTCCATGTTTCTTTGTGTGCGTGTGTGTGTGTATGTGTGTGTGCCCCCTGGATTCCTCTATTAACAGCAGCTATTTTCTTCACCTTAGACATGGGTTCACAGCACTATGTTTTTTGTAAGGAACACAACAGTCAGACAGGCGAGAGGAGAAAAAGCTTTTTTTTTCTGAGGGGTGATGGACTGCGTCAGCTTCACGATGCCTCAACTTGCTCATAGGACACAGAAGTACACGCGCACTCCGTATTAGGTGACTGACAGCTTCTGTTTTAGTCTGCATTTAATTTGCACTCTTGACTGCTTTACACGCATACCTCTCAAGAATATTGCTGTTATGGTGAAAATGAGAGAGAAGTGTTTAATTGTGATCCATCTGGTGGTCCCTTATCAACGGAAGGTCAATAAAGCGTAAAATAAAAAAGCTTGCAGGATGCTGATGATAGATCATCGATAAAGAGCGTGTGAGAAGTTCTCGTGTCGTGCGAGTCATCGGAGCGTGACCTGCTTCCTCGGAGTTGGTGAATCACCTCCTTTTGAATTGTTGGAGGAGGAGAAGCAGCAGAGGAAAGACACTCCTGTTTAATTTGTGTTTGAGAACCTTGCTTATGCTCCCTCAGCCTGTAAAAGTGCCCGCCTGAACATGGAGTCCATGTCAGGGACAGCATAAAAGAGAGTCAACATGGGAGTGCCGTGTTCGGGAAGGGTTCTCCCGTTTACTCTCCCAGGTGTCCACCCCACCTGATTATGACCAACAACCTCTGCGTTCCACACATTGAAATAGAAGGTGTTGCCTCTGAGTTTGATGTTAAAAGAATGATAAATTAGTTTTGTACGACAAAAGCGGCGTCATCCATCACCCCCTCTGTGTGCATTTAATGTGGAAATGTGCCCAGAAAAGGGGAGGAACCAGCAACATGTCACAGTGGACGGCTTTGTGTCAGTTTCAAATGACCATCTAATGCATTTAAAAGATGCTTTTTCCAAAGTAGTGTCACACAAAATTTATTTTACCAAAGGCTAAGGATATCAGAAAGGAAAAAACTTGTCCAAACTAAAAAGCTTAATTTTTTATCTGAAAATTAGATGAGAAACTAACATTATTAAAACATGAGACAGTGACGAGCTGCCCAAGTTTGCTTATCAGAAAGAATTGTTACACAGATGCGGCCCTGCTGAAAACATCTGAGTAAGAAGCATTAGATGGAGACATCTTGGCCCACCTGGATACAATAATGCTTATGAAGTAGAAGTCAACAGTTTAGAGAGAAATTGTTTTCATTTTCTACACTTTGACAACACGATGATGCGGTTTTTCTCAGTGCTGTGAGGTGGAGTGGGCCCGCTTCATCTGCTGTAAATCATCAAGAAGGCGAGGAAAATCACATCACAGCCTGAGATAACTCGCAGTCCTTGGCTAACCTTGACTGTGAGTGATTGTATGTGTGTGTGTGTGTGTGTGTGGGGGAGACAGAATAGTCACGGAGGTTTTCACAGTTATGAAGCTTTTCTGCTTTCAAGATGCTTCACTGCCATGCTCATTACCACCGCACTAAAGTGAGACATCATCACAATCCCAGCTCCAGGTGTGTGCGGTGCTTTGTGCTATAGATTAATTAACTGCAACACATGCTCAATTCTGCAGGTCAAAGGCCAGTGTAATTGCCCACTGCCATTTCGTCAAAGGCACGTGCTCCGTTAGCCTTTTTTAAAGCGGCTGCCCACATGTGACCGACGCTGCATACTCAGGCACAAATCCGCACACGCTGACACAAAAGTATTCAGATGCACTGACACTGTCACAGAAAGAAACAGTCACTCATTCCATAGGCCTGGGTCTGGCTTATCTTTCAAAAGGATGCCTTAGCTTGGTTCAAATGAAACACAGATCCAAGCTCTATGCAAAGAACACCGACATCAAATCCATCAAACACTTTGTACAAAACACAGGCTGAATACAAACACAGTAGCACAAGTCTGAGGTCAGAAGTTGATACATTTTGTTTGTATTACATGGCCTTTATCTGCATGAAGTACAGTAGTTCTCAATGGCTCACAATAATAGACTTCTTGTTCTTAAAGTTTGCTACAAAACAGAAGACTACTGTCTTAAACATAAAAAGTTTCTCCCATCAATCCTGACAAGAGGTGACTCTGAAAAATTGTGCTTAAAGTATTAAACTTTTGAGCATTCTAAATGTCAAAGTAATTTTGTTTGGTATCCTGTTGAGCATTGACAGAGGAAGAAAAATAGCTGAAACCATTTCAATATTAGCAGGAAAAAAAAAACCCTGAAAATGACAAGGTCTCTAAATGTTCCCACTGTTGCTTTATCACTAAGACAAAGTGAAATAAGTAGAACTGGGTCCACTGAATGGGTCAACAGAGTCTGGCTAAACAGGAAGTTAGTTGTTTATCACATGTCTCATGGCAGGATAGTACAATGTGACATTCTGCTGCACTGCATTGGAGCTCTGCAAATTCTGAAATACAACAAGAAAAAATAGATTGAGTATTAGAGAGAATTTGGTAGAAATATGTTCCGTTATTGTTAGTCATTCTGACATGGAAATAATTTGATATTGTGTGAAGAAATCGCATGAATCGATTCCAACTGGCGCCATCAAACGTTACACAACCACACGAGTGTGCGCAGCGGCCACATGGACAGACACAGCAAACTAGATTGTGTATGCATTCACTGTGGGTATTTAGTTTAATCTTTTCTGGCTTTAACTGCTTCTCAAACTGAAAACTCAGCCTTTTCAGTCTGCACAGTTTCAACGGACAAGATGATGTGCTGACGAGCATCCCAGCAGGGTTTGCCGAACACCCACAGACTTTCCTGAGAGACTTCAATCACTTCAGAACAGAAGTCTCCTGGCTTTGATTCAACCTGTTATCTATAATGAGAAATTACCAACCACCATGAGTAATACTACATTGGAGCTTTTTATTTCATTCTAATTTTTGTACAATCCAACCAGAGATCATTTTTTCTTGGAACTTTGTTCTGCAGGCACCAAGCTACAGCATGTTCTTTTTTTATTATATTCCTGATGGTTGTCACTGTGGTTTTCTTATAAAACAGCTTGTGTTCAATTCACACGGCAAATGGATTTCTAAATGAGAGCTATGAAACTGCATAAAAGAGGCTCCCCTTCAAAAATACTTATAAACTGTCACAGCCGCTGCTGTTAAAGTTTTAATGAACTTTTAAAAGAATCTATTTTCACGCTTTGGGTCATAGAGATTGAAATTTTGTCTGCAGTCAATATAAAACAAGTCAGATGAGAAGTGAGTTCTTACTGCTGTTCTTTTAATTTTGTATGTGACAAGCTAGTCAAACACATTTATGTGGAACAAGAGTTTACTGCAATCCAGAAACCTCCTAATTGATGATGTCATGTTTTTTTTTCTTATTTCATCTCTAAAACTGAATGAACCCATGACTTCATTATGACGATTCCAGTAATAAGGCTGGGTACTGCATTGAGGTCATTTTCTGCAGTATGGCTTGTATTTACTGTAAATTATGAACAGTATACTGTCATCCTCTTCCAATGAGACTGTCACACTCAGGCATTCAAGTGAGTGAAAAACAGCCCTGCTGAGATCAAGTTGGTAGGTCAGTTCATGATGTCACCAGATCTGTCAGCTCTAACAGGCATGACTCAAGCCTACCCGGCGGCAAACACACATCAGTAAATGATTCATACTTCGAGCTGATTTCACTTTTCAGCATCCTCATTTAATATGGAATATTATGACAGGCTGTCCAGAACGCTTAGGACCCATCCAAATATATTTGGCCCTCTATTCTAAAGTTAACGTTTTCATATTTTAATAATGAAACTGATCTTTGATTCAACCCCTTACTTCCATACACAACATCAACTCCTTCTCAAAATATGACGATAGATGAAGGCTTGTCATTTTACGTTTTTTTGTAGATTTAGCGGCTTTTCTAAGACCCGTTCTTATGGATGTAGAAAGAAACCTTTGCAGCTAACAAGAATAACAACATCGCATGAATTTACTATTTTCACAAATTCGACTGTGTGGATGTGGCAGGTGGAGAAGTATCGTTTTCTCCTTCGTTGGAACTCACCGTTGTCTGTGGAATCCAGGATCAGAACATGACCTGGTTATGACACAAGTGCAGAGGCAGGTGTAATGGGTTATCATTTAGGAGTTGGGAAGAGTATTAGAGCAAAAATTCAGATACAGGATGCGTTTTCAAAGTTGATGTCCAGAGGAGAGAGAAAAGGTAATCAGATTCTGACTTTTGAACTGGGTTGTGCTTTAGTCACCTGTCTCCATCTCAGCTTATGTCTCTGTCGAGTTTGCTCTAGTCAGTGTTGGCAAGCTTGATTACCTTTTCTGTTTGACATTCCTTGTGGAAATAAATATATTCATGCACTTGAGAAACATGTTATGCTTTGTGTTGGCAAGGCTTCAGGGACTGGAGCTATTTTTGCTCTGAATTCGCAACTAAAGTAAAAGATTTCGAAGGTTATGGATTGCAAAAAAATGGTCAGGTCACAAAACTCAACTTTGCAGACTCAAATGACACCCTCAAATGAAGTGACAAACATGTTCTGTGTGTGGTCTATGATATGCAAAGCTACACGTTAATTTTTACCAGTTTGATACAGTTATTTAGCAATTTTCACACTTTGGCAAAAATGAAATAAATGGTGCACTGAAGTAAAACCAAGTGGAATATTTTCTAATCAGTGTCATTTTCTGTGTAACTCTAATCTTCGCCTTCTTGTCTAAATATGGTCTCTTTTGGCCCCAAAAAATACAATAGCGCAGTTGCCAATTATTAATTTTGAAGATATTTTGGATAAACCAGATCAGAAACCATACTGGCGACTTGTCCAGGGTGTCCAACTCCCACCCAATGAGAGCTGGGATACGCTCCATCGCCCACACAACTTTGATAGGACTAAACAATATGGAAAATAAATGGATGGATGGAATTTATAAACCAGAGTGTAATGTCACAGCTCCATATCTTATTTGTGTACCATCCAAGAAACAGAAGAAAAGTCTTAGAAAACTAAGTTACATTACATTTTAATCCCCAACAGTGGATGTACTGCTTTGGTGAATACATTCCATCTTTTCATAAGTATAAAGTATATTGCAAATCTTAACTTAGCCATGATTCAAACAACACACACAGTGATTTGGAGATTTCCATGATTTAAACTGCTGATGGTGCACTGTGTGTTTTTTATTCAGGGGGCTGACTTACGGATATAGCTGTGTGTGTGTGTGTTTGTGTAAGCAATAGCATGGGTTCAAATGGAAATATTTGATATTTTATAAGGACAACGTTGTTTACAGTCACGAAGCTCTGCAAAGTACAACTCATACTCCAGACTGTCTAGTTTTATTATCATCCACCTCTGTGGGTTTTTTTAAAGAAAACTTTGTTTCGTGTATTTTCATAGGATATTTTCCTATGAAATTACATCCCCTTACAATCCCCTTAACAAAACACAACTTTTTCTGTTTGTCAACACCTTATTTGTTTTATTGGCTGACATTCCCTCTGTTTCCCCCAATCTCAACAAAATCATTTTGAACCCAACTTCATTGATTTTACAGTCTTCAGATTAACACATACTGTATTTGGGTAGTTGATCTGTACAACCAGAGAGAAATGTTCCAAAATGCATGCAGCACTGTTGTTTATCCCCATGAAAATGAAATAATTAGGATTAATTGTGCTTACAAACTCATTTGGGGATTTCATAAAAGTGATCAACAGATAAATCTATACCACCCTCTTGGTAACCATCAATCTAGAGAAACACACTGTTTCATCTCGATGTGCTAATTAGTTCACAGCATTGGAAATGGTTGACAGATATGTTTTGGGTGCTGAAATCCAAACATTAATTGCAGCCAGCTACTGCTCAGTTAGTTTAACTAAAACAGAGTATAATTTTAGTTTCTTGATGTGATCATTAAAACTGGAAATCAATGATGTTTTTCTTTGCCCACAAGCAATCTCTGCCCTTTAAACAAGGCCTTTTCATTCTTTTCTGGGTATTTAAGACTCTCTGGAAAGGTGCTGGAAGTTATTTTAATATTTTCAAGTAAAGTTATATGGCTCTTTATTAGTGAGCTGGTGTCTTTCAAGTTAAGGTAATTAAATTTTCACCAATGCTCCCTAAGCGTAAGCGGTACAAGTCACTGATGTGTCTATTGATTGGGCTCAAATCCAAAATTCTTTCATGCCTCTAGCAGTTATTTGGTTTGCTGTCTGTGTGTGTGTGTGTCTGCAGTGTGTATCTAATTGACTCGAGCGAAGTTAATAAAAGGAGTTCTTTTTGAATATTTACTTTGATGATCTTTCATTTCGTGAGAATTTCTTTTTGTTCCATCACCCTGTGCCTCTATACATGTACACAAAAGCATGTGACAGTATGTGCCATCTGTGAGCTCCAGAATGTTGTAAAGAATAGGAGGGCTTTGAGCATGATTATCTGTGATCCTTATGACAAAAATAACCTCTCACACACACACAGAGACACACGTACACACACACATACACTCACACAATGGTTTATAGCTATACAGTGTATTGGATATTCACACAGGAAGCTAGAAATTTTTATCCATCCCAGTACTGTGATGCCTTTCTCTTCTTTAGTTGGCTCCTCACATGATTCAAATAATTGTTTATTTGCAGTGACAGCAGACTTGTCTGTTGCTCACTATGGCATTTCTTGGCTGCTATGCTGGGCTGTGTCCCTTGAGGTTGCAGAGGTTAGGTCAGGATAAAAAATTCTAAATGTGTTTTTAGTGTGTTGTTTTGTGTTCTTTGTATTACCAGAGTATGCAGCTTATAACAAAGCTGGAGCAGATTTTCATCGATGTGGGTGATCGTAAAACATAAAGTATGTCCGGATATCTGTTTTGTTTGTTCTTTGTTTTCCCTTTCTCTTATTAATTAATTACTTTGTTGCATACATGGTTGGGGATACAGATCCTACCTTCCTTTGTGAGAGAACGATGATGCAGTTATATTCAAAGTGATGATATTGGAATCAAGAAACTTCTATTAAGTTCCCTATATGTACTATTTCTTCCATGATGCAGTCTCATGTTTCTGAAGGATTCTTTTTTACAGTTTTTCTCTAGTCATAGTGCGCATTAAATAGTTTGCACCATCACAAGGTTGTTATAAGCCTTTATGCATATGCCTTTATGCATATGCATGTTGCCATGTGCATGTTTGTGTTTGCCCTTGAGCATGCCCATAAACTACTTGAGCTTAACTACAGAGCTTATCGTGACCTTGCAATCTTGGCAGCAGGTTGAGTAAGTGCTTCATTATGAAACCACCGGCAGCAGGTCCCTGAGTGTTACACACACTGTCCACCCAGGAGTCTAAATCACCTCGGCACAGAGGGAAAGCATTTAAGCCGCCTTTAATAATGATTAATACACCACCAGCACAACACAAAATAGCCCCCCATACACCATCATCAATCATCAATATGAAACTCCATACTCTATAACACTTAAATTACATTGATTAGAGAGGCTTGTGGCACTGTGGCTGCTTGGGGGGTAGTCTGAGAAGTGGTAATTGTTCTTTTATAAATCAGTTCTGTTATTGGGAAGTAAAACCAAATAAATAAGAAAAAAAGTAGGAGAGGAGTTAGTTTCATGGCGAATCCAATATAGTTTTAGTGGGCAGGATCTGAGATGCTAAAAACTCTTCTTTTACTAAAAATCCCATGTTTCCCAACACAAAGCTGACCTTTTACTGGAAGCAAGTGATACTGCAATTTACTCTGTGGTCAGCTAGTTAATCTGTCATTGATTTTATAGGAGCTCAAATAAATGTACATGTTCACATTAGAGCTAGGGTTTCATTATGCATGCATATCAATGAGGCTTTAAGCCTTTTACAGCTTAGCTGAAGAACCTGTCTGTCATTCACAAGTACACTCTTCCATAAACATGAACACACATAGATATATCATTGACTCCTCACCAATTTATCTGTGGCTCTGCGGAGTAAATATAATTAACAATTAATTGACTCCATATTTAAGTCAACGTGAGATTAAATAAGAAATGTACCCCAACCTTGCACTCAATATCTTCAAACAAACTTGTTTTAAAAAGTGTGTACCATCTTTTATCCATCTGGTTTAAAAGCCAAACAACATATAAACTAATTTCTGTTATCTAACCTGTGAGTAACCGTAAGAGTTGACATTGAATTGCCATTCTCAATGAAATCAATTGATTACAGCAGAATATAAGAGTGTGTCGATGTTTATCTTGCATTAGATTAACATCCTCACTGGTACTTTTCTTTGCTGATTTGATTTTTGTCTTAAAATGGTCCAGTGAACATTATGTTAAGCTGCAGTGAAATGTCTCTTTGCATCATGCTATTATTTCCCTCTTCTTATTTGTCAGTCAGATTCAAACTGACATCAGTTGGGTCATTCTGTGTCTGTATGTGAAGCTTAAGGGATCATTTGCGTATTTCATTTTCTGTTGTTCATAGAGGAAAATACGGAGGTTGTAACTCCAATGAGGAAGCTATTTTCCATTTCACCTGCTGTTTTTACTTTTTTTTTTGGCACTGCTCTATGACCAGGTTTAAATTCTGTCTTGTTCTTAATGTTGTGATCTTGTAGTTGTCGGTAATAACTGTTCTGGCGATGTCTATCTTCTTTAGACCGCCCTCAACCCTCTTCTTGCCCATCTCCAAAATATCACTTTTCCTAAATACCTTTGCAAACCTGTAATCAATCTGTCCAGCCTATAATGTTTTTCACTCCACAGCAAGGTGGGAGGTACTTTGGTGCACCTGTATTATTTATCAGTCGCTTAGCCTCAGTCTTGTTCAGTACCGTATTACTGGGGATGAAGGACGACATAAAGTGAACAGATATTAAGAGAAAGACCTTGTCTGTGTCCTCCCTTTATTCCCAATCAGCCACTTGTCTTTCTCCACCACTCAATAAAGTCTTCCAAAACCCAAAGCTATATTACCAGCCAGTTGTGTTGATGAAATGACTTGGGCCTGAATGGTGCTATTTTTGTGCTCATCATGTAGCTGGCATGTGCAGTTTGATGCCAGCAACAAAGAGCTTGGAGCATTTTTTCTTTCAGCTATGCAGATGCCAGTGGTTAAACTCTCAAGTAAGAACCTGTTGTGTTGCTGGTTGTGCTGAATTTTCAGTTGGAAAAGTGCGACACATTCTGCCAATCATGGTAAGATGGTATGTAAAGTGAAGTTGAGACAAAAATGCTCGTTACGGGATGAGTTTGACATTTTGATAAATTCTTGGATTCACATTTTTAAAGGTAGTCAATAAAACAAAACAAAACTGCATTTATTTAATCTGACTCTGGGCAAGTAACTTTGTTCCATAAGATATATTTTTTTACATTTCTTCACATTTGATTTCGGAACATTTAGCAAAGCCTGTAACTTCAGTCACCACTGCACTCTGCTAATAAGAAGCCAGCTCAAAGCTGTAATAGCAGCCACTTTGAGCTGGTTTAACATTGTCGAGCTAAATATCACACACAGGCTCTGAATTCCTCAGCTGCATCCCAAAACGAGTTGGAGGCACACGATAATGATCAGGACACGGAGACACAAAGAGCAATTCAAATAAAGTGAACACAAAAAAATGTTTGCACAAAAAACACCGACAAGGCTGGCAGCTTTCTGACGATGTTGTTGCTCTGCTCTTTTGATCCACCCTCAGACATCCTGAGAGGTATCTAGTTCAGATTTCCACAGCTGTTTTGCCGTTAGCCCTGGATAGTTCAACGCCTCCGTCAAATAGACAAACACCCACTAACACACACAAATACAACCCCCTGCTTTCACCTGCCTACGCTCTCTTCCCCTGACACACAGCGACAAACGCCCACAAACAAGGAGTGATTCACCTGGACAGACAAACAGGCAAAGGCTCTCGTAAGAACAAGCCAAGCCACACACTCACGCTTTGGTCCTCTGGAATGTCCGAAACCTGTGGGATTTGACACCTCCGCCCTACTTCTTGTTGTAGTTTCTTCCCTCCTTGTGGCCAGCCAGACAGTTTGGTTTCCTCCTAACAGCAAGTTTGTTGGTTCAGCCAAAATTTGTCTGCATCATTTTTCTTTTTTGTCTTTTAAATGACCATAACGGAACCTCTATCTTGCTATGGTGCACTAAAGTGCTCTTTTACTGAATAGCCATAAGAACTCAGACATTGTGTCAGTAAACCATAAAAATCATTTCAGGTGAACACACGGGGGCCGATGTTTTATGTGACATTACTCTGATGTAAAACAGGAATATCTGTGTGAGAGTGATGAAAATTGTCATCATCTGTCCTCAAGGAGGGGTTGATGTTTCAGCTACTGTTGCCTTGGGAACAAGGGTTTATTACATGAAGACATCAATTGTTTTTTCTTTTACAATTGAGAAATAATCATGACAAAAAGAAAATATCTTACAAGAAAAAAAACTGAGTTATGCTAACTAGATACATGATTTTTGTTATAATCTGGTGCTGTAGAATGTTTCCCATTGAGCTCATCTCTTATCAATAAGCGGAAATGCTGATTTGCAAAACCGCTGCTATACTGACAGCACAAGAATGATTGAGACATAAAACATGGGACGCATCACACTGTGTGAAGCAACGTTTCAGGAGTCCATATGGAACATAAGAAGCTGGGACTGAAATATTCTCTTTAACTGTGTGTCTTGTAGCTCACCAGTGACAGGTAATTTGATAAAGTAATAAAGAAATGCATAGTATAGTAAGATTTAGCATCTATGTACGTCTATAAATAAGAAGCAAGGCAGATGACTCTTTTTATTTTACTGTATTTTTTATCATCCAAAAATGATAGGTGGTTTTGAAAGACGTGTATCAGCACTGACAGCCAACTCTCAAATGGGAAAATAGTATGGTAATAGTAATTTGCCCAGATATTGTTTTTAAGTTCTGATAAACTGTCTCGCCCAATCCAATGGTTATCATTGTGAAATCATAGAAAGATGAAAGAAAGCCATTTAAATGTGGGTGAATTACCATCATGGGTTTCTAATGTTCAGTAATTTGACACTTTATGGGCCTATTCTAAACAAACACAGAGAGCGCTGTTAATAAACACATCTGTCATGTGGTCAACTTTATGAAAACAAATGACAACAGTAAATACGGGGCCGCAAACTACTGGTCAGCATCTGTGTGTGTGTAGGACAGAGCTGGATCACATCCGCTGTTGTAATAAATAATGCTCGCTAATCATTAACCTAACCAAACTCTTCCAGAAACACACAAGATGTGGGTGGAATATCATTTTCGGGCAACTTTACTTTTAGCACGGGGCTCACAGATAAAGTAAATCCCCCACAATAAACAATACCCATAATTGGGTATTCTAAATATGTCACGCGCTGTTTCCTGTGCTTCATCTTCCTTCTATCTGCTCATGTAAAGTAACTGGAAATTATCTAAAAAACAAGTCAAACACATCATTATAAACTCTACTCACAATGAAAGTTAGCTAATCCAAATATTAGCCTGATGTTCGTTTTCATATTCGTGTTTCCCACCATGTGAACTCTGAGGGTGTCTTCTTTCACACATGTGAGTGTTTTGCTCTTCAATGGGTGGGAACCAAAAGTGGGAAAGACAACAAAATCAAAGATCCATCTCTGACCTCCCATGCGGTGCAGGTCACAGCTTGCAGCTGTTTATTGATATGAGATTACTTGTCAAGAAACTTGAGCCCATTTTTTCCCTGGAGATAATTATGAAGCACCATGGACACCCCATGTGGAACTGCTATGTTCCAACCTACAGAGTCCCAGTCTTTGTCTTTTAGTCCTGTCCTGTAGTATCTACACTTGTCATGTGTGGGCAGGCAAGTGTTGTTACTTTTCATCCCCGTAAATTAGGTACTGGTCACACTAATCTGGTGCTGAATATGGCCGATCCTGGAGAGTGACCGTGTGTAACTCGGTGAGCAGCTGTTTGGCGGTGGATTTGATTGACACTTTTCTTTTGCGCTTTTGGAAATCCTGTCTATGATCTCTCTTCTGTTGACTGTTGTGCAAACCCGGTGTCTTCAAAGGATCAGCCAGAAAATCCTCTCAGTTCATGCTGAGAAAAGCAACATAGAAATGAGCCAAATATGTCCATCCATCTCATACTTCGATCTTTCTATAAATGAGCCAATACATGGTTTTCTTTCACACATTTCCAACTGTTTCTTCACACTTTTTTGTGTGAACTGCCCACATCTTGATTCTTGGATTTAAAATTGATTGACACACAAACTTTTTAGGCTTTTTCAATATTCAGCACAGCATCATGGTTTAACTTTTGATAATGTTCTTAACCAGGACTCCACCAGTGGAGATTATTCAGGAGAATTGCTTGATTAAAATATAATGTTTAGCATCCCTGAGGCCAGTTACTTTGAAATCAGTTGAGAAGTTACAGAGTTTAATCAGTGTACAGAGAAAAAGCTATTTATTTAGCCTTGAAACTGATATACACAATGTAATTTGTGATTAAAAAAATATATTATTCAGCAAACACAACCAGTGGATTAAGATTTAGATGTGAGTTTTCTTATACAAGATTTTAATACATTCCATTACCACAACCAAGGTCTGAAATGAACTAAATGTAACGTGAATGAAGAGAAAAATGATTGCATATTGCACATAAGTTGATACGAGTGCTAAGAAGTCTTGTTCATTCATTTTATTCCCACGTTAAACTTGTGGAAGAAAATCTTTCAATAGAGAAAAAGGGTCTTTGTGATAACTGAAATAAGTTCAAAGTTAAAATCCCTATGTCAGTGTTTTTTATTCCACATTTTTCTCTTATCATTTGAAATTCAAATGATAAAAATGTTTAATAAATCTTTACATTATTTCTCCATAACATCCATAAAAATACATATATTACCTTGATATCTCTTGCTAGATAAGATCTTTTATCCCGTTATTGGCAGGAATCAGACAAATCTAGTTTCTTTGGACAACCTGCTGCTTTGTGCTGCTTCACTCGTGCTTAACTGCTCCATAATCTTATCAAGTTATATGTAACTTGAACATTGTTAAGATATGCCTTCAGCAAATGCTATAAACTGATAAGAAACCTTTGGTGGGGTTCACCTGCTTTAAACTGAGCTTTCAATTAGATCTCCTGTCTTCACTTACACTGACAAACTATACTATACTATCAGAAATAATAACTTTTATTATCAGTATTTTATACATACTCACATCTATATGTATACATATTATGTATGTGTGTGTTGACATGGAAACATCATTAACAATTGTGATACATGAAACACACATATTGGAAGTTTGATTGTCTGCAACCACATAAACAAAAGTGCACCTAAAGAGCAATTGGTTTCTCTAAAAAAACATTTGACATCTTGCTAATCATTTACTTTTTTTTGTTTGTTTTTAAGAAAATATGAAAAATGTGTTGATTAAACCAATTTCATCAGTAAACCAGTATAAGTGTTCAAGATACCAAAAAGTTTCTGTAATTATCTCCATCACTGCTGAGTAAAATGTGAAATCCTTCTGCCTCTATAGATCAAATTCTCTATGAGACCTCCCACATCTGCATCTTCAAACACGGTTGGCCATGCAGGAAGAGAGAATTTCCATCTGGGTCTACTTTGGGGTTTATTGGGGTCACTCTATCCTTAAAGGAGTCTTCTGGGCTTTGTGCAGTAAAACTATTTTATGTTGTTTATGTCACGCTATATGACCCTGTTTTCTGAACTCTATTGTTGGTGGGTTACTCGGCTGAGGTATGAGGTTTAATTTGATGTTGGTGAAAATTAAATCTCTGGAGCAGAGAAATCTGATGATACAGATGTGTTATCCTGCTCCCAACTGTAATAAGAAACTTGTTTTTGCTGTGCCTCGGAAAATGCCGGAGAAGAATAATATAAGGAGCAGCCCATGAGTATAACTGATTCATTATTCATATTTCGCAACAAGGTACTCATTTGATTCAGGAAGTGTGGGAGTATTTAGTTCCATAAATGCAGATTTACCTTCAGCTGTTGCTCGTTTTGACCATTTCCAGACAATCCCCCATTTGCATATATTCAAATAGAGAAGCGTCTCTGAACAATAACAAGCTTGTGCTCACAGGGACCTGCAGGCTTCTAAAGGGGGAAATAACTGATGTCTCTTTCATCTGGGTAAAAAGCTATAACCACTAAACTGCAACCGTTGTTTCACTTACAACAACAATTTCTGCTTCCTTATGAAAGCGATGTTGCAAGAGTGGAGAAACACTTGAATTTTTAATGCTTACCTTTGGGCTTAGAACTGAGTCCTAGCCATGTTTGTATTGTTCATTGATTTTTTTTTTTTTTTTTGGCCGTGTTTGAAGTCTGAGTCATTCATATTGAGCTCAGGGAGAGCATATCTGTAAGTAATACATCTTTTTGAACTATTGATTAGCAAATGCATTATAGTTGCATCACTGACTCACTGAACTCTAAAAAAGATGCATCGAAATACATGGAAAATGAATGAAACATTACATTTTAGCCATTAATCCTGAAAATGGAGGACATCATCACCTTTCAAGCAGGGATACTAGACACTAGACACTAGATACTAAGGTGTGTCATCACTTTACAGGTTGAGCAAACTCTGGTGGGATTACTCTATTAATGTGGATCGTATGTAAACATTGCCAGCAAACCTTCACGCTAAACAAGCGTACCAAGTACATCTTAAAAAAGTTCCTACCCATGAAACCGAACCCTCCCTGCTTTCTTATCAGTGCACAAAGAAATAAAAAAATCAGCTGCTAAACAAGAGGCTGCTGAATGGTATCTCTGTTGACTTTATACACTGTACATATGAAAACTGGAGCAAATGTTGGTGAGAACATAACAAAAAACAAATATGGAGCCATGTGGAAAGACATGTGGAATGAGATAAATGCAGGCAAGTGTTGTAGCTGCTGGTGTAGAACAATGACTTTTGCAAGATGCATCAGTCTATGTACACGCTAAGATTGTAAATTGAAAAAGAAATTACTTACTTTTCCAGAAACACAGCTCCTGCAGCAACGGTTGGTCAGGAGGCTCCAGGTATCGTGCTCCTTTGTTTGCATTTTTCTGTCAGCCTTTGAAGTGGGTAATGCGCTTTTGGTGGAGGCCAAGAAAGTCTTGATGGTAATTACCTTGTTCTTTCCCTGACTCATAATTTCATGCCTCTGGGGGGCCATTACAAAAACTCTCTGCATCTAATTCTGCTGAATTAAAGAACGGGGTAGGAAAGGGAGGAGGGAATGGGCTGGAAGCAGTGCAGCGCACATAAGAGGAGTGCAGAAGAAAAAAGGAAATATTTACTTTTGATTGTTTCAGAGGGAAACAAATTATGCGTTTCTCCGATATTCCAAAAGGTCCAGGAAGTGATTTTATATGGGATGTTGAAAAAGAAATATCATTACTTTTCGGCAAACAGCTGTTCATCTCAGAGACGGAAAGTAGGGTCAGTGGAGAGTTTGTTTAGTCTATGTGACAACAAAGTGCCAAAAGGAATTTACTGTAATTTGGTTCATAGCTGGAACTGGTGCCTTCAGATAGTTACTTCTAACAGCTAGCGCTAAGTTTAAAATTCCATGCTCTCCTTTTTGTGCTTTTTTGGTAAGGATATACATGACAATAACTATGAATAATGGTCTGTTTGTGTTTACCAAAAGCCTGTGAACTTATGGCTTTTGGTTAATCAGTTTTGTTTCATGTTGTCTTGTCGGATTAGGGACTTTCTTTCAGACATTTACCTACCAGTTTGACATGATAAAAAAAACGATCAGCCTTATAGTCGAAGTGAGTGATCCTGCTTCAAATGAGGAAACCTCTTCCTTTTCTGTGGTTCCAGTCATTTTACGCTTCATTACTTATAATGTAACAACCATTGCTATGTTTTGAAGAGTCTGGAATAATATGCAAATCAGGGTGGTCTTGTTTGATCTATGCTCCTTGTCATATTGCACTGTTGTGTTTCTATAGTAGCCAACCAGAGACAAACAACACATTGGCTCCTCAATGAATGGGTGGAGTGAATCCCTTTGACTGCAATGTGTAATGCATCATGCAAGATTTCGCTGTAAGCTTTAAAGCAATGACTGGTTTCAGTTATAATATATCCTTTGGTAAGAAAGAACATTTGATTTTATTTAAGAATCTTCCCCTTGTGTTTGAATGAAGGAAAATGTGCATAGATGCCCTTTACTGATGCAGGCGTTGCTTCTCTCCATCCGTTTTCATCTTTTCAGTTTGGTCTTTAACATTTTTTAAAATAATTTACAAGAGAAAGCAATGGTGGTTTGAGAGATAATACCCATTCAAATTATTTCAGTGTCATATATGATCATTAATCATCATCATTGAACTAATCTCTTTTGCAATTAGTTGAAATTCCCATTTTCATCGTAATTATAAATAATGATTATATACTGCACAATGTGGCGCTCACAAAGCAGTAATGTACTATTAGGCAATGAAAAAACTTTGATAAACCTCATAGGGTACACAATTAAAATTCACATTTTTATTATGAGTTACCTCGGGTCAAACACTTTCAAGTAGAACATTTTTCGAGATGAAAGACCCGTGCTCAGGTTCCAACTTGATCACTTGACAACTTGCAAAGCCACAATGAATATTTGACACATTACAGTTGATCTTATGTAAGATCTGAGTAATTACTTTAAACTATCACGATAGTTGAACAAGTGTGGTATGAATTAGAATGGATTAAAAAAATGAAGATGCTGGCTTTTCGTTTTAGCAACATGAAAAATCAGCAAAAAAAAAAAAAGTTTCTTAAGACGTTGACTCATTGCATGAATTTGCATAGAACATTAATCAGCCGAGACAAGGTCGTTATGCACGCTGTAACGAAAGACAGAGAGGAAATCCAAATGCATGAATTATTTTACAGCATACTCGAGACTTTGGACCTTCCAAACATCGCTCTAACTATAGGCTATATGACTCAGTATGAATCATTAGCAGACCAGCTAACTGGGCATACTCCCCAAGGAAATATGACGTATACTGACATCTTCTAAATCTGGCTGCTCTCAGGTCAGTTCAAACAGGAAAGTTACTGTGATGATAAACCTTTATAGAATATTCTGGCTCAGTAAGAGAGATTATTCTGTTTGACATGTTGGGACTTGACATTTCAGTGACATTCTTGCTTCATGACATCAGGCAGATGGGGAATTTATGATACCGACATTGTGTAAGACACATAAGTCAATGGAAGGAAATCCATGTCTTTTTGATTTCCCCATCAATGACAATTATTTAGCAAATTAAAAGTCCATGTTTAGCTGTTTATGAAGTCATCCTGTGATCCCTGTTTCTTGTTTGCTATTTCTTGTGATACAATTCTTTATGCAGTTTAGTAATGACAGATGGGACATTTATTTGTGTGCTCAAACACAATAAAAAATGTTTGTAATTTAATAGATCAAATTTTGAGGTCTCTTTGAGTTTCCTTGAATGCATTCTCACACTACTTGTTTTAAAGATGTAACTCCTGAAGTCACAGTCATCCCTTAGCCCCCATTGCCTAATTCTCAATATGATGTCATTTTTAGACTGTCACAGCTCTCAACTTAAAAAAAATAAAATCTCACAATATTCTCAGATTGGTATAGGATCAGTTAATTAGTCTGCGTATTTTTAGTCACAAGTAGCAAAAAAGAGCATTGTGATAAAGTCCTCAGTGTAGAAGATATTCAGATTTCGTTGAAAAAAATCATGTCACTAACTTGCAATTGCAATTTAATGGCTTTAATCAGTCTCAATCAACCTTATTAGTTGTAAGGGAGGGGAAGGTACTTTAAATCAGACATTATATAACTAATTTTTGAAGCTTTTTGCTGTTATGTTAAACAAACAAGTCAATTTGTATCTTTCATTATCCACACCACTGAAGAGAAACATGCATTCCAGCCATCAAGTGTGAGTCTGCATAAGGGCATGTGTCAAGAGGGAGTTGCCTTAAGGGGGAAAGAGGGGGAATTCAGGAGAGGAAAAGAAAAGATGTAATCCCAGAAACACGCAAGTGCTTGACATAAACAAACATGTTGGGAGGATTTAAAAGGAATGGCTGCTCAGCAGGAATCCTCTCATCCACAGATGGAAGATAAGGAACCAGTTGCAGTGCAGAGAGGTATAAAGACCTATCAGCAGCCCACACACACATACTCCATGCCAGGGCAAAGGTCTTTCCTGTTTCATGTGTTATAAGTCTCAGATTTAGCCATTTGTTTACCTGTTATTTCTACTGTCACAAGTCGACAGAAAATACTCGGCAGAACTTTAATGTGAGCAATGACTGGGGGATTTCCAAAGACCAAACTGATAAGCTCAAAGAAGTTTGCTTTGTTTTGTATTTGGAAAACATCTGTGGGGTTTATCAGTCATCATCACTCATCAGAAGTGAAACACCTTCAAGGTCCAAGAAGAAGTCCAATTGCCTTTATTCAAATTGGAAAGTTGAAAATAAAGATAGGAAAGAACCAAAAAGTTTGGTTGATTTGTCAAAGAAAAACTTTGAATAGCTGAACCGAAGAGCCAAGTTTATGTTCTTGTTTTGCAGTATAAAATAGAAATAACTGCGTATTAATTCTGTGAAAATGTCTGACTGGATTTCTTTTCCCATTACCTTTGGGATGCTGTTGGGTTAGCTGGAAGCATTTCATTGGAAGCAGCCGCAGCAGTACATGGGAGTGTACATCTCAGACCCCCTGATGTTTGAATTCAGCCCTGAGCATTCAGAGCTGATTCTACCATTGTCCATTATTTATCACATCAATGTGCATCAGAAATGAGGTGTCAAGTGTGAAATCCATAGAGCAAAGGCACCAAACCGCTAAGCCAGAGACTGTGTGGAAGAAGGCTTTGGACAGTCAAATCCTCTGATGATTTTGTGCTTTTCTTTCTTTTTCATTCCACAAAAAATACAAAATTCTGCAGTCGAAAGTGCCTCAAGCTAGTTGGCTTGCTGGTCAACAAATGGCAAAAGCCTAATTTTGAAACCTAAAAAAAGTTATATCAAACCTTGAGTAAAAACTGAACTTTACATCAGTATGCATTAAGTTGATATTCAGAACACGAGTACACAAAATGATCTCAAACTGCAAGTTCGAACAAAACTTCAATCAAAAGCAGAATGAATGTGATCTGTTTATTGAGACTTTGAGGCATTAATTCACTGACTGAACATATTTGCACCAAAATGATCCAAATCATTTTATGGCATTACCAAGGATAATTAGACTGGAAAAAAGATAAATTAAGCAGATCAAGCCCAAGTATCCTTTAATATAGAAATCTGCACTAACTTCAATTCATTTAGATTAAATCATTTCATGGATACATTTACTTTATTTAGTTTTCTTCAAAGTATACATTTTCAACAAATCAATTCATACTTAATGAAATCTCTCTCGTCCCATAAATGCATCAGTATGTTCAGAGTTATCTACGGCTTTTAGATTAAGTTATCTGAACTAGACAGTAACAGACTTTCAAGAGTGGTGGCTGAAAAATCATTATGGAGTCATCATTTGGTCATTTGTTTTCATTTTCAGGATTACATGCATTAATAATGAGACTGATACAACTGTTGTGCACACACTAAAGAACTGCCTGTCCCTCCCATTGAAATAACCCTCGTAAAGATGAAATTATTTCCTTTTCATTGAAACAGAGGAGTGGTTATTAGAGAGTCCTGAGATATAATTGCTTGGATGAAATGGGTCCTTTTGCATACATTTGAGAAAGAAAATTTTGGGGGAAAAACTTCATCACTTGGTATCATATCCTGTTTTGTGTGGTGGACATGTTTGCTTTTGGGATCCTGTGTCAGCTGAGATGGGTGGGTGTGCCAAAACTCAGAATATATGTGCTGCCTGAAAAGAAACCACTGCACCTGCATTTGCTCGCCTATTTTTCATGGCCTCTTGTCAGCCAGCTTTCAAGCAGAGAAACAGCTGGTTCATGGGTAATTTAGTCATCCAGGTGGGGCTGCCAGCTAGCAGGGAATGACATCATAGATGGGCTGGAGGTATTAAAAGAGGGACTGGGCACCAGCTATATAATCAGGGGCCAGAAATGAAGCATCAATCAGTGTACTGCGGTTTTGATCGGGCTGAATGATAACAATAACTGTCATACCGAGGTTGTTTTAAGGTGGTTTAGAACTTATATTGCATTTATTATTACTTGATTCAAAGACTTACTGTAATTTAGAATTTTAGATGCCGTCACAGGAGGTTTGAGTGAATTTGACTTCAGAAACGCTGACTGAAAATCCTGGATCATTTGCTGACTCTTAGACAAATGAAATCCTTCTGTCTCCATTCTGTCAGAAACTCCTCAAGACTAATTTTTTGATCCACGACAGTTGTCAAGACTCACACCCACGCACTTGTTAGTCTTGACAGGAGGCTTTGTGGTGATGTGAATAGCGATAGGGAAGAGGGGGCCGCGCTCCTCTGCAGAGGCATCGCTGCGCCGTCCTGGCACGATGG
Source organism: Menidia menidia (assembly GCA_907169785.1). Classification (NCBI taxonomy): domain Eukaryota; kingdom Metazoa; phylum Chordata; class Actinopteri; order Atheriniformes; family Atherinopsidae; genus Menidia; species Menidia menidia. The sequence continues at coordinate 14,271,063 of CAJRST010003335.1, forward strand.
AGTGTGAGGTGGAGGACAGATGCCCGGCTGGAGGTGTCGGCCAGAGAAACATGATGCGCACATCAAGCTGCCTTTTCAAAAGCAAATGAAGGGTACTCATCAGCATATCAAATATAATCAGTGACATGACGTGTGATGGTGGAGGTGCAGCAGAGGAAAACCAAAATGAACCTCATGCGGAGTAAGCTGGGGTACACAGAATAGCTCAGATATTGTACAGACCGAACAATGGAGAAGCATTTAGAAAAAGGCATACATAAGCATGCGTAAGTCAGATTTTAAATTTCCAGATTGTTTTTTGTTTTATGAGGTGGAAAAGGATCAAATAAATCCAGCAAGAAAGCCCAATCTGGGGTATACTTTTCTATCTAAAGAGGGTGTTTCCAATGGCAAAAAAGTCTATGACACTGAAGAATGAGGTAATAAAAGTATAAACGCGTCAACCAAGACACCCGAGCAGACATTTTCAGAGAGATGCTCTGAATAGGTTTTCAGTTTTTTGATGATATGATTCATGATGGTGCTATTTCCAGACCCAAATGTCGATACCTATGCCAACACCTTTCACAGGTCAGATGAGGTTCTTATGCTGGGATGCAATGTTTTTCTTTTTATTTGCAGGTAAGTTTTCCATTTAAATCCAGTCTGTTTTAAAGCTGTCACTGTGATCTTTTGTATATTACAGACAGCGGTGCTCTATTTCTTTTGAGCCGGCAATATTTCTGCAAGCTAAATTTCCTGTCTGAGTAAATATTTCCCGCAGCTCTGTGCGAGCTCTGAGGCGCACATCAAGCGTGACAGCAAGTAAACTGTTTCAGTAGCTCCTCGGTTTGGTACGTAAACTGAGTTTAAATCGCATATTTATCTTTATGCTGTTTTTTTAATTTATTTTAGGTTGCATATACGTGGACTTCTAAATTTGCATGTATGTGTCCATCACACATTGAAAGAACACACACCTTTCTGTTTGTAGTGCGAGTTGTGATGTCCTGTCAGACCTTGAACACTGATCCAATGTCCTGGCTGTGAATTGGCCGTTTCTCCTGCTCCTCTGACAGCTGAGAGGAGGGGGGGGGGAAAGCGAATCGCTGCCTGCCACAGCAGACAGCTGCTCCTTTCCTAAGGTCCTGCCTTCCAACAGAGGAGCCTTGTCTGGAGTCCGACTCCCCTGAATGTCAACACTCGTATAACTACCTCTCGTTCACATCACACTTGACCGTGTGCTTGCTTTCTTTCTTTCTCCCAGAAGGACAGACTGTTTATCTGTTGCACATTTGCACCTTTCCCCCTGTTTATTTTCCCGTCATATCTGCTTTCTTTGAGAATGCTGGCAGGTTATACACTTTACCACTGAAATGTGCCAGATTTTAAACGTCTCGCAAACTTCCACGTACTCATAGAGAACACTCGTCATCACTAAGCACTGTGTTGATAGACTTGTAACCTTTAATTAGCCATTTTTTGAAAATGAGTATTATCTCCTATGCTGACGTTATTCTTGCCATTTGCACCTATTCATCTACATTAAAACATCGAGAGCACTTGTGGAATTGGATGGGTGTGATAGTCTAACCTCATATTCAGGAATGTACCCGACGTATATTTTTGTTATGAGGGGTAATTGTCTTGTGGGTGAAAATAAGCACCTCGGACATGGTTGAACTTGCACTCAGGAGCATGACTCCATGTCGAGTCCAGCTGAGGAATGCGGAGGAATGCAGAAGGGCACGTGAACAACGTTATGCTCCCTACATTAAGACATGAGAAATGGGCTGATCCGCGAAGCTTTTTCTTCATAGGAAGAGGCTGCAGAAGGATCAATCATCCTCTTTCTGCAAGACTGCTTTTAAAAGGTCAGAGGCTGACGGCTTCGGATAGAATAAAGATGCCTCATGCAGGAGTATGGGAAATCATCCGTCTGCCTAAACATGGTGTCAGAGAGAGATGCGGGATGAGAAATTATGAAAACATATTAATCAGGGAACTAAAATAAATGAATCCCTTAACATTCATGGTGCTTTTGCAATTATGGAAAATAATCAATTTATCGACAAGTCTCTGATAAATAAATAGCTTCACATAACATTCCAACATTCATTCCAAGTATAATGTCTGCTGGCACGCATGTCTGGTGTGTCATGATGTGGTGCAAATGCTAAACCAATTCCACATCCATTGCTCAATCCATTTTGATATTGTTCAGGATCATGAGAGGTTCTGGAGCCCATCCCACCTGGCACAGGGAGAAAATCGGGGTACACCGGTAACGGATCGGTTCGTATTCCAGGGACAAGTGAAGCACGTATCCATGCCAAGAACATCGTGCTATTTCCAAGAAAGGTGAAATTCATTAAAAGGCCAATGACCACCACAATTTGATTTAGTTGTTAAACCCTGAGTTGAGAATTCACTTTGAACCTAATTTTGAAGTAGTATTAATTTTTTAAGTGAATAAATCTTCGATAAATGATGTGCCAATGTCCAGATATTTCTGGACCTAACTCCTATAATTTACACACGCTTATATATTAAAATGCGTCTTTAAACATTGATTTGTCAAATGCAAATCATGCAAAGAGCGCAAATCAGAGTAAATTTTTCCCGCAGCACAAGCCATTAAGAAGGGTTTAAAAATAATTTTCTCATGTATGTGTCAGGTTGAATGTTTCTGTTGTTTGCTTTTGTTTGTAAAACTTTGGTGTGTTCGCCACCATTACCAACTGGTTAGTCCAGATTTGTGTCTTTATGTGTCTTTATAAATTCTATTTCTGTCGTTATGTCATCTTGATTTATAGTTATGTCATCCTTTCCTTTTGTTTTTATTAGACAATACTGGCTATTCACTAATACACCTAAAATATTATGTGTCAATCTCAGCATGAAAAAAAACCCCTCAAAACTCATCATAATTGAATGTATTATTTACTGCTGTGACAGTTTTATGGCCAACCCCGCTTTGCTCTTTTACCCGGCAAAAATCTCCCTCTTACATGGAATGTGGTATGTAGGCGATACCCTAAAGGCAAAAGGAAAAGGTTGCCCATTTTCCTTCAATACACATTATGCAAATTTTAAAGCAAATATCAGGAACTTGAAGCCAGCAGGCACACAACAAAGTAACCTAGATTCCACAATGGGAGCACGGTGGGGACAGATATAATTACTTTCATTCCATGTAATAGACTATCTTGCATACCAACGTTAGGATCTAATGATGCACCAATGAGAATGCAGTTTTTGAAATTACCTTCACAATCTTTGTTTTGTTTCTGAAAGAACAGTAAGACTCTGTTTAAATAGTGTTTGCTGTCCCTCTTCTTTAGGTGCAGACTTGAGGAATATCTATTTCCTACTCAACCTCAGGGAGGTATGTAGTTATGTGTTTTGGGGCTTGGTGCAGAGTAGATAGGGGTAATTACATATTTTAAACGTAACGACATCCTCTTCTCCCATACCAAGAGTGTGCCTAGTGGGGTCATGGAGTGTACTCAGGTAGGAACAGTTGAAAAACAGATGTAAATGTCTATTCCGGGACAAAGAAATAGGTAGAAGATCATCTGATAAATTAGCAATGCAAAAAAGATGTCATCAGTGGCTCATATTTGCATGAGCCCATTACAAAGAAGCAAAACATCCACAAATTTTACCGGAAAAGCAAACAGTTCAAATTTATCATGGATTTTTATGATGTACAAAGATTTCTTGAGCACATTTATTTCTAGAAAATGCAAAACATTGTCTTGTATATTTTTTTTAACTTGAATGAAGAATCAAAGTTGCATATATTGGAAATATTATAACCTGATGCATATTGTTGGCTGTGTTGTTTTATTTTTCTGACACAGATGACAAATAACATTAATTTACAGCCGGCAATGACGACTGAAACAGCATTATGCTTTTTCTTGATCAAGAGCCCCCTGAATTAGTTTGAGACATCCAAGTTTTTTTAGTTAGTAATAGAAAACTGGACACAAAAAGCTTAATATGTGAAAGAAGCTTTCTGAAATCTACTTCAATATTTTGTGACACATGACAACATGCTTTCTCAACCCCTCTGCAAACATTTTTAATGCATGGATGTCTTCCACCTGCTCCACTCTGACCTCCTTTTGTGGCTTGTTTTCTAGCAGAGGTCAAAATTGTTGTAGATGGTCCATCACTTCCTGCCTCAGAGGGATGACTGGAAACATGCAGCTGTAGATTGCGTGCATCAGAAGGTGGCTGCTAGTCTGTCCACCGAACAGTTTTCCTTTTAAGGCTGTCGTGGTGATCTCTGTTAGATTTCAGAGGATCCTTAAGAGGATCAGCATAATCACGGGTGTCTGAAATGACAAGTCTAAACCAAATACACAAGTCATCAGCTGCATTCTGGTTGGAACATAACAAATACTTGAACTTGCAAAATGCTTTTAATTTAGATACTGGATTAAAAACAATTAAAGGCAGCACAGAACAAACTCCACCTTTTTTTAACAAACAGAAATCATTCACGTGTTGCAGGTTACTTTAATTATTAAGAAGACACCCTGATGACACACATGGACACACTTCCACTTGTGACAGACAGGCATTCAGTGCAAACACATCCCTTGATCCTAAAGTAAATATGGTTACCACTGGGAAATGAAATAGAAAATTGGCTGAATGAATGCACACCTGTAACAACTGCTTTTTATTAAATATTGCACGGTGAAACATGGTGGCTGCTGAAGTCAATCTGTCAGGGATCAACGATGAAATCCACCAGAGACTTGAAGTCACAACACCTCCCTAACTGACACTGTGTGATTATTTGATCATTTTAAACGACTGCACTGTTTAGTGTTCATCCAGACATCAGCATATTTTCTGATTATCCAAAACTATTGAAACCTATGCAGTATGAGAGTTACACTCAACAAATATTGATTTGAATTTATGACCGTCAACAAAGTGATGCAGATGGAGAATTCGTTTGCTTATAAAAACGTGATGCCTTATTCAACTTTAGCTGAAGTATCACATTTTTCCATTTGGTGTTGTCTGAGCGTTTGGTCTGATGAAACCCTTGGAAATCCCACTGGATACATTGAAAGATGTGATGAATGCTCAAACTGAAACAAAGACACTTTTTCTTCATTCCTATACAAGACATTTTTTTTTTACAGCACATCTTATAAACCCTTTGAAATTCAATGTTCAACATTCAACATCATTGTCACTATAACTTTTGGTGGTTGCTTTCTCAACATGTAGATGTGAAGTAAATAGACACTTAGGACAGACCATATATCACTGATCAGACATCAGCTGAGCTCTAATAAGGATTTTTTCCCCCCCTTTTTAATGATTGCTGGCCTCCTGCTTCACCCGCCTCTCTTGTCAAAGCATGGATTACTATGACAAACAAGATCGTTGGATTACATCAGCTGCTCAAGTTCCATTATGGTACCTCCAAAGGATACATGAGGCCATTGCAGTTTTCTGCCAACAGGCAGCTGGTTGGAGCTCTTAATGTGAATAATTGAACTTTATCAAGAGACAATTCCAAAAGACTGTAAATCCGATTCAGTGAAAATGAACAGGAGAGAGACGAACTCAGAAAGAGGAGCATAAAAGAATGTAAATCCAAATTTGGCTGCAGTGCGGTTGCTAGTTGTGGAAAGTTGATCTTTGTATCCTCCCCTCTGTACCCCCACTTCAGGGCAGGTGGCTCTCACAATAAGACCTGCTGAGTGAGGTACTTGTGTGAGATTAATAGCTGTGATAAGACTATAATAAGTGAGCGCGGGATAAGGCATAAGGAGACAGGGAAAGAGAAGAGACACTGTTGGATAGAAAAGAAAAGAGGGACAGATTTTGGAGGGTAAACCCACCTGGCCGTCTGCCAGCACAATGTCAGCGGCCTCCAGATTAGTGGCTATATGTTACCCCAGCCTATTAAAATATTACACTCACTGATTGATGCTGACAGCCTGACCAGAGGGTGGTGACCATGTGGGTAAATGTGTCTTTCTTCATTTAAGCCTTGTTGCCTCTAAATCCTTTTTCTGTAACAAAAATCTTATGAAAAAGACAAATGTGGATGCAGAATCTTATAAAACAGACACACCAAGAGGAAAAAAACATGACTATGCTTGCCCGCCCTTCAAAGGCAATGACTTTCATTGTGAAGATCAATTTGCTAGCACATTATCCTGCTTAATCACCCCCGTTCCTTTTGTCATTAGCAGCTGAAGTCTTCAGGGACTCTGGCACAGAGACACTTTCAGCCCTAATGAGATATGATTGTCCTCTTTTATAATAAACTTCAGGAATGCCCCCATTACACCCCTGTACTTTGTGACTCTCTTACAGTACACACACCCATTTTTCACTTGAAAGCTCTGTCAGCTAAATCAGTAAATAATTACCCACAGCCAGGCGGGCAACAGGATAATTGAATGTACGGCGGAGCTGAGATGCAGTGATGGACAGGTTCCCATTAACAGAACCGACTTCAATGCCGTCTTCCCCGGGGTAAGTTATGTTCAAGCACAAACCTAATCCACCGGCGGAACTTTGTGGGCTCACGCTCACAAAGTCAACCGAGAGAATGACAGCTGTGTTCAGATCAAGTCGAAGCACCCTGCGGCACGGTTGTAATCATGTTGTCCTTTGTGTCTTATCTTTGATCAGGTAGATGCACCTGCATTAGTTGCTTTTCTGCTGAGACAGTTTGTGATTCCACTCAAGGCCAAAAGAGGCAGTCCCCCTAAATTAAACACAGACACCTTTTGCACTAAGCCCTCTAAAGAGCGGCTGCTTGATGAGATGTGCTTGTTTGGGAACTCGGCCTTGGCTTGGAGCACCCAATCCAGCAGATTGACCCAGCTCAGGGCTCAGTGGGTTCAAGGAAAAGAGGGAAACATGGATAGTAGTTTATTGTGTCACATCAGCTGTGAAGGGCATTTAATTTACTGCACTGCTATAGATTCAATTCGTGTACAAGAGGTTTATTATACGGTGCATAGAAATTTGACAAATGTGAAATATGGCCAATGAAGAGGGAAACCTTGCTTGCCACAAACTTACATAAAAAAAATATATATAGCCACATTTCTTTTCTAGCTTTAACAATTTGACAATAAACTTTTTGAATTGGATGATCTGAAAAGAATATACATGTAACAGGTGAAAAAAAGGCTAAAAGCAAATGCATGCCATGGCTTTTACATCTAAACATTTGCAGACATTTGATCAAACTCGAGCAGGGCTGTGATTAAAACAGTACAGTCTAACACCTGCCGCATATGAGTTACATTAATTATCTATTCGAAAAACACAGCAGCCAGGAACACTCTGAACTTTAATTAATGCATGATGTAAAAGGTGATGCTGTGTAATGCCAACACAAACACATGTTTGGCAAGTACGGGAAAGCAGGATGACATATGAAAGACCACACAAAGCATTCCTAACTTTTATCTGTTGTAAGTTTTCCAGGAATTCTACCAAGGCTACAAGTTCGCTCTTCACTTATAATACAGATCAAACCTTGTGATTGATATTTAACCAAACCATAGCAATTTCAGGCAATCAATATAACTATGAGGCAGTCAATGCTAAATAAATGTTAAATGTTTAATCAATGTCTGCACAAACTTGCAGAATTCTGTGGACACTTTCTTGAATTGAGACGAAATGTTGATTTAAAAATGAATGGTTAAATAGCAAAGCATATACTAAAGTATGGGGTTCTGTGACAAAATAACATCAAGTGCTCAGTGGGTTGTCATGTTGAAATCATATTGCTGTTTGGAGTTGCGGAATTGTGCAACTTCTTTCACAGGTATTCTATTTTTGCCTCTTGCATCAGAGCCATACATGATTTATAGTGTCTGACATTCTACCTCACTTTACCCCGGTGTCCATTTTCTGTGAGGCTCCCATTATTTTACTCAACTCAGTGCATGCTTCCCATGGTCAGAAGGGGGTGAGATGCGGGTAATTATGCACAAGAAAGCCCGTGGTTGTGTTTATGTTTATATATTGAAGCACATGAGGGTATGTTTATGCTTTTGCCCATATCTTCCGCTTGTGGAGCCCATCTTTAACTTTCTCAGTGAGCATTCTTGTTGTTGTCCCACACTGTTTACCCTTCTGTGGAAGTCCATCATGTTTACTTAATAGGAACGAGAGAGGGTCATACACTTCACTTTATCAGTTCTGTGGGTCAACACACACACATCAAATTTATGAAGTGTGACCAGCTGAATCTGCTGGTGCATATCATTGTAATAACAACATTTACTGAGGTATTTTAAGTTTAAAGAGAAATAAAGCTTCTTCTCTCCCCCGTGGTGTGGCTTTAATGTCATTAGTTGATATTTAGGATCTCTGTTGGTGATCAAAGTGCGAAAAGGACAGCAACTTGTTGCTGTATTCTTGGCATCTGGATTTCTGCTAGTAAACCACAGGCATCACTGTCAGATATTTAACAGAAAATTCATATCCACGGATGAAAAAATGTAATTTCCAGATTTAAATTAACTAAACCTTTTATCTATTTTGTCTAGCCAATTTGCACGGTGGATGTCTAAAGCATCTTGTGAGTCTGCTTTGTGTGGTAAGTGTGGGATATTGCTTGCAGAAGAGATTTTTAAAAAATGCCTGTCGTGGTTTTCTGATGACTGGACTTTGCTGAATAGTGATGAACTCTCCCACAGTGCGTCAAGCTCTAAGTCAGGTGGACCAAAGAAGAAAGAGCTCTAAACAAAAACACAAATGAAACCTAAATTCCAAGCATAGTTCTGTCATGTGAGCATGAATCACCACACTGGGTGTGCAGATGCTGAAAGCAGCAGTTAAATCCCCGCACGCCATCTGAGCCTCGCGCACGACTTGCAGAGAAGCGGAATGCGCCGCAGAGATATCAGCCTTTAAGCCGAGGCACAGGAAGGGGTGCTCATCCAGAATGGCCTTTGTCTCGTCAACTTGAATAATGACAAAGGGAACTTTAAAGGCGGGGACGCTGTCAGGTGCAGTCGCGGGCCGGAAATCCCTGCACAGTTTTGTGACAAAGCTGCAGTCACTCTCTGTAATTTTATCTCAACACCTGCAGGGGCAATTGGCAGCTCTCTCTGTCATGGGTCCAGCTGTGGTGATGGCAAACGAGCAGACTGTGAGTCCACACAGCAATGAGCTGTTCTGTGCCCTCACTTCTCCATATGCCACGCACGGATTGGAATCATGACAAGCCGGCAAGTAAGTAATATGGTGTCTGCCCGCCATATTGACAGTTTAGGACTGAAATAAGATCATAAACTGTAGTTGTCCCTCTCAGTCATTTTCTGACATTAAAGTGAAACTTTAAAAAAAATAAACCAGCTGGGCACAATTAGAGACATTTGTTCTCATTTCTGAGTTCCACATATGGGAACACAATAGATTGCTTCTCTGAATATGAATAGATTGCTTCTCTGTAATCCACTTTGTAAATGTCACCTCATGTTGTGATCTCATAATTAACAAGAAGTTAATGTTTCAATAATCTGGTCTGGCTAAAAAGCTAATAAATGCTGTGTGTGTGTATTTAAAGGTGAACCAATGTAAATCAGGACCCAGTTTTAATGATTGAAATGTAAACAAATCGGTATACAACCCAGGAAGCAAAAAGGATCTGCCATAAACCCATCAATGACCTAATTCAACCATAACGATCTGACAGGACGCGCTGCTCTTAATCAGAAGTAAACAAATCTCCCCCTGGTTCCCTGTTCTGATCAAATGTACTTAAAAATATGAAAGTGTCAAATTCATCATACTTAATTAGAGTTATAAAGAACAGATGCACAATTTTAGCTGCCATATTTGCTTTACTTATTTACTTATTGTGCTCTCATGATGCCCTGCTATCTGTAGGGTCAGCTCATAATTACCTTGATCAGTTTTTACGTGTAACACAAAGATATCGGATGTTGTCCACTTTCTTTCAAGATAGATGCAGTTTTCTGGAGTTAGGAAAATTAAAATGTTACACCACACATCTGCTCACATCAGTTTGGGACTATATTGCCGAAGGCTGGATGCTCTAAAATGATATTTAATGTTTGAAATCCTTCCGAAAAGCCATCTGCTTCTCTGTATTTAAACCCAAAGGAGAGAAGTACTGTCAAACATCTGGAGTCAGATTGGAGTTTCATTTGCAGCAAACACATTCAGAAGGCTGAAATCTGCACTGAAACCCTCTTTGTTGAACCTGAGGGACAGACAGGAGGAATTTAGACAATTCTAATTATAGGTTTTCGTCTCTCTGTGGAACGCACATAAATTAACCGGTGAAAGTGCCAATATGTAAACTTCTGTTGACAGGAAAATAGAAACATGGGCAGGAAGAAGAATATAAAGTGAGAGAGGGACAAACATAGGAAATGAATAAGGGAGCCAACTTGGCAAAGATTAATGTGCCAAGTTTCATTTAGTGAAACTCTACACCTGAATACAAAGATAGAGTGAGGATAAAAGGTAAGATAATTTGGGAAAGGAAAACAGAAAACCAACTGTAAAGCATTCCTTGTCAATACAATATAAGTTGATTTTCTCCTAGTCCTTCACAATCCGCACAATCTTTTTGTAATATTAATAAGTTTCTCCTTCCCTGAAATCGCCCTCCTCAATAAAACAACACAAGTGGTTTATGTCTCTGAATCTGAAGACTAAAGTTTGTGTCACCACAACAATCTTGTCACATAATAAACCTTCCTTTCAATAGCGGCTGATAGTGGCTTTTAATAAGGGCCCCAAGCTTATTTTCTTTCTACCTGATTTAAATCACTCTGTCTTTGGTTGTGCATAATCATCCTTTATCTCTTTCTGTTTTGCAAATTATTTTTTCATAGACAAAGATATTGATTTATATTTTTACAGCACATCATTATGCAGAAAAGGGCAGCAATCCACAGGCTATGTCTGCATTGTTTTTGTGTTTCTATTTATTTATTTTTATGCCAGAGGCATAATAGGAGTCTCATTTGTGTGAACCTTCACTTGCTGGGAGTTTATGCTTACAACTAAGGAGCTGAGGCAGTATAATCTTTAACAAACCCAGTGTGAATGATTCAAATAGTTGCCTCATGGCTATTTTGAGTTGTGTTTAAAGGTTTCAAGGCTGCATTGCAAATGTGAAACCAACTTAATGCATTTGAACCTTGATGAACTCAACAAAGGCTAAAATTTCAGATGTGTTGTGGGTAGTCTTGATGTGAGATCGGTGGTTTAGAAGGACAGAAATGTTGCCACTTCATAACATTATATAAACTATTGTGTGATTCAGTTTAATTGGTTATAATTAGACGGCACAAAAGTAAAGTGGTCAGCACCATGGCCTCACAGCAAGAGGGTTCTGGGTTCAAGTCCCTGAAGGGACCCAGGACCTTTCTGTGTGGAGATTGCATTATCTCCCTGTGTCTGCGTGGGTTCTCCCCTGGTTCTCCGGCTTCCTCCCACTGTTCAAAAACCTGCATGTTAGGTTAATTGGACATTCCAAAATGCCCGTAGGAATGAGTGTGAGCATGCTTGGTTGTGTGTCTGCGATGGACTGGCGGACCATCCAGGGTCTACCCTGCTTCTCGACCATCGACAACTGTGATAGGCTCGAGTCCCCCCAGGACCCCATTAGGGAATAAGTGGTTCAGAAAACCTTATGATTAAATATAGTCATTCATCCAGTGGAAATATAGTAATATGAGTTAGTAGAAACCCAACCTGGGGGATAATAACTATGGGCATTCAGTGTTTAATTGGAAGGGAATTTGGTAAGTTATTCGAAAAATGTCCATTGAATACAGGGAATCTATTGCTTTAACTTTAGTCGGAATTTGAGTAAAACCTGTATTCAGTATCTGGCCAATACTTCTTTGTAGGATGACCAAAGTGAGAAGATTACATTGGAGGTTAATAGATTTAATCACGCAGGTTGTGTTTCACATTCGTCTTTGATGACACAAGGCAACCTCACAGTTTCCACAGCTCAGATGCAGCAGATTTGACCTTTCTAGATTTCGTTAGAAATCATAGCTTATCTCCCTCCCAAACACAAATGCATGACTTTCTGACTAAGCCTCTATTTTCTGGCTTCGCTCCTCATTGTGCATTCCTTTTAAAAGCTGTGCCCACCTACAGCTGTAAGCCAAACTAACATCAGATCCATATGATATCATTTTTTTCCCAACGTTTCTCCTCTCTGTGCAACTCTGTGGGTGTACGGCTCTCTAGTGGCAAATGGTTTATAGGGCTGCCTTCTACAGGAGAGGCAGATAAGAGCTAAATGCATTACCCTGCAGATCAGCGTCCAGAGCTGGCCTCATAAATCACTTCATAGTTGTTCTTGACTGTTGACTTGTGTGGTTGCATGTACTTGCACTGCTGATGTCTGTGTGTGTGTGTTGGGTGATGGATTCATGTGCTCCATGATATATTACACACTTAACGCTGTTTGTTGAGTTTCTTTTTTCACAGCTTTCATTAAACTGCTGTGATTTGTTTTGCTTCTGCGAAGACTTAAACACGCTGTCAAGAAGTGGCCGAAGAATTATAACAAAAAAATAACCTGTTACGTTATAAGACATATATCATCGCAAAATATCTTTTGAAAAACTGTTTGTGGGGCCAACATATCTACAGAATCCATGAGAGACTAGCAGCGGCAAACATCGTTGACAAGGCTGCTAGTGTAGCCCGAATGGAAATGAGCCCACGCATGGAGAGACATGACATGAATCATATATTCCAGCTGTCTTTCACCCAGGACTTGTAAAGTGAAATGTCATTATTTGTACAGAACACACAATAGCAACTTATTTAAATGGTTTCAGCCCAACTTGGAAAAAAAAGGAATTCATTTCAGCAAAGCCGGTGTCCTCTGGCTAGCTAGTTTCATGTTACTTGTGTTGTTCTTGACTACAACATAATATTTTTGCAGAGGGTACCATGAGAAAATGAAAATGTCAGATGTGATATACTTCTAATCTTGGTCAGAAACATTATTTTGACATAAAAGATCTATCAATAGGAAAATTGTTTTGTCATTTTGTTTTGTAACCAAAGTGGTCCAGAATTTAAAAGGCTTAGATCTGATAATCTCGTTCATGGTCCCTTTAGACTGCCATTAAAACTGGGAATACTTTGTCCTTAATGTTTCCAAAAAATTGTTCAGGAGAAGAAATAGCGTTTACGGTAACTTTACTGGGCAGAAGAACAAACTTGAAGCGTCAGTTGAGGTTATCATCAAATCTTTTCTTGTGTCAGAATCTCTCAGGAGGAGGAGGGTCCATTAGTATTTTTTTTAATTATTATTTGGACGTGAAGCCCCTAATTCAAGCCAATTTTGTGCTGTTTAGAGCTGCAGCAATGTATTGTCAGTCAATAGTACTTTAGATCTTGGAAAAATGACCATTGAACATAAAAATGGGACTTAAATGTGGAAGAGGTCAAAGGCCAAACTTTAGGCCATATATATTTCTTATTTTTTTAAACATTTTGGGTGTCTGAAAGGGAACTCAGTGTTGCAGTTCAGTTATTTAGTTTTCTATACTCTTTATAACTATATACATTAAATTGCTATGAATTGCTATGGGGGGGGGGCTCATTTTACCTCAGTTTACCTTCCACATCTTTTTCATTTAGGTGGTTACTTTAGAAGAGAAGCCAAAGAGTTGTGAACATCCCCTCCTACCCTTGTTCCATCCAGAAAGAGTCAGAGACCTTGTTGATCCATAGAGACGTTATTATTCATGATTTAGTTTTGTTGTCTCTGTAAAACAACCCAGTGTGACTGGAGAGCCTCACCACTTCATCATGTTGGGTTAAGTCAAATATCTCCACCTTGGCTACGTGCCAAAAGGTCAGCCTGGGCAGCCTGCCCATAAAAACACAACCTTTCTCCCCCTCTCTTGGTTTCTTTAACAAGGACGGGTGCTAAACGAAAAAGAGGGTGTTTAACTTATATGTTGAGTTTTCAGAGATAAGCATCTCTGACAGGCCCCACTCATTTTAAGTAGGATCGGTTAACCACTTCCATGTATGGGTGCGTATGTTTTAAGCGCATGAGTGCTCACAGGAGTTCATGTTGGATGTGTGTGAATTATGATCAGCCAGAGTCTGTCCAAGCTGCTAGAACCATGTCAGTCTGGGTTAAATCCATCTGCAATCCCTATCGCCGGCTCCACCCTGTCTTTAAGGAGTGATCTCACCTTCCTGACTTCTCGCTGTTCTCATAGAGAAACTGAGGCTCAGTCTCCACTCACAACTGACACATTGTTGGGAAACAACGCATGAATTGACTTCAGCGTGATAAATACATGCACACAGATTTGAATGTTTTCACTTATGATTAAGTAGCCACCCAGAAATTGTTGGGAAAAAAAAAGTTTTCTTAGTATCTTGCATTTGTTCACACAATACAAACACCCACACAAAATGATGTGAAAATGAAATCACATTGAGGTACAATGAGTCAGGCTTTAATCATCAGTTTTCATCTTGGAAATGTACCTACTTACATTCTGAATGCGGTGATTGGCTTCCACTTTATCTCCAACGACATGGTCAAATGGAGAGATATTCATGTAAAGTTTTTATATGATGAATTTAATCAGTGTTTGCATCGCATATCTGATTGTCATCTGTCCCTTAAACTTTGAACAGTTGTTCCTCAGGTATAAAAGACGCTTTGGAAGCAGCCCTTATTTACTTCCAAAGCGCATTCATTCGTGACCTTTCTCACATTGCCTTGTTTCCTATTTTAATCATGTTCTCATGCCGCTCCTTTAACGCGAATCAGTGCATGAGGAGGATGGAAATGTTTCAGCCACATAACAATCGTTCCTTTCAAACCTGCAGGTCTAGAATAAACACAGCTCACCATCTGCAACCAAAGATCGGTTTTTCCACATGATGAGGAGAGTGCCAAGTGTATTGTTGTGACAAGTAAACGCACACAGTTTCTTGGCAGTCTTCTGATAAGCCGTGTCTGTGTGTGCGTGAGGGCGTGTGTGTGGGGGGGGGGGTTTCTTATCTGACCATATTTCCATTACTCGCAGGTGTGTCTGAGCACCTTCAGACTGTTGAGAAAGTGAACTTTAAACAAGGCAGTGATATATGTTAATGAAAGCGTCCACTGGAGAGTCAACACGGCCTGCGTACACATACAGACACTCCCAGCTGTCCCACACCTACACACAAAGAGCTATGTCTATTATCTTCTGCATCCATTAAGTGCTTTAAGCTCTGCACACTTGTCACGCAGTCAATTTCTAATGAATTCTCTGTGTGAGAAATGGAGGCAATAAAGAGGAAGTAGATGAGAAAAAGGCATTGCTGTGTGCAGAGTGAGCACTAATGAAAGCAGGGGTATGTATAATGTCTATTCCCCTGGCCGTGACCAAAGTCGACTCTGTATCATTTTAATGGCACGATCCTTCTTGGATGGCACCGCTCAGCCAAAGGAGAATTCAACCAGACAAGGGGATTGCATGGATTCCCTTTTTTCTTTCTATTCCTTTACCCTTTTTTTTCTTCTTTTTTCTTTTGCTCACACCTCAGATTTCCACATATGCACTCGGGGTTTCTGTGAATCAGTTCCCTCTTTTCACACCATCTCTCTTTTCTCACCTTGTCACCCCCCCCTTATCAGACTCCCCGCTTTGACTCAGTCCATGTGGTCTAATCATTCATTTCTGTGACAGTCTGGTTCGGCTTTGACAGGGACATTTTATACAACATAATGTAATAAGACTTTTTTTTATCATCTCAAAGGAACAACTATCATGCACAACTTTCTAAACCAATTCAAGTGTAATAGGTTTTGACATCTAACAGATAATTTATCATAATTAAGGCTACATCACACATTTTAATCTCAGCTCCGTAAGTGTCTCCTGATGATTTTAGCTATATTACTGCACCTTCATAAAAGATTAAATACGTGTTGCTTTGGACACCAACTAAATTTTATTTCAGCGTGAGCATAAGTCAAATATCATTTGAATCACAGCACTCAGACATTTTACATCTGATTTCAACATCCATCTACGTTGTTGTCTAAGTCATGCAGAAAATGTCTCGGTTGATGTGCAGCTACTGTTTGTTCATACTTAAAGCCACATGCCATGTGCCCAAATGCCACCCTGCTTTGTTGATTTTGGCATCATGACATGAAAACGATTTTTCGGCACAGAAAAATACAGTCTGATGAGTGTCACAGGAGTGTAAACCGAGAAACTAATATTGTTGTCAAGCTAATGATAAATGTGGTCAGACTATGGACTGACTTCTGCTGCCATTGGCCAGTGAATACAAAATTATGTTTTTTCTTTCTAGATTTAGTCCAAAACTTAAATTCCTTTCTGCAAAATGTCTGGTTAGATTGATCCCAGCATAATTAATGTATTATTTACATAAGGTTCTGAGGAGTCCGTTGGCCTGTTGTGAGTTCTGGGTTATCCTTCCATAGCTCCTGGTTCACTGTGTTCCATATTCTTGTTTTTTTTTTTGGCTTATTGTTCAGTTACCCTCAGTATTTTGTTTTTCTAGTTTAGTTTTAGGTTTCTCATCCACACCTTGTTTTGTATCATTATGAGAAACTGTAGTTAATTTATTCCCTATCTCACACCCGTTCCTCGTCCACACCTGGATCCTCACCTCATTAGCAACTATTACAGAAGCAAAGTCTCTCTGATGCACGGCAAAAGTTTTAAAAAAGTACTTTGAATCTTTAGCCTTCGATTTTTTTTTTTGTTGCCTAAAACTGTTAAATAATTATCCTTCATTCCTCCTCACATTCCTGCCAGAAATTCTTTTATTATTAAATCCATTCTACTAAGTTTGCTTTATTGAGTGACGGAAGCAGTAATGTGCTTCTCCTTGGTGATTTGTGAATAACATGTTCTTCTTTTCCCTTCTTTCCATTCACAATCCTGGAACGTGTTAACACTGAGAGATAACACCTTCCATACAAACTGAGAGCTTTTGTCTGCAGCTAATAAACACGTTCTGGCTGACATTATCTGGAGAATCCTGGTACATGGAGCCCCTCAAAAAAACTCATACAAACTCTCACAATCAAAGTAACACACACACGCTGTTTATCATCTATACTGTTAATAATATGCATAGATGAAGCATTATTTAAACAAAAATGTAGATTAGCTTGTAATTATTCTTAGCTTTGATATGCCTTTCTGAGAATTACGCTGGGTATTAAAATGATTAGGCATCATTTAAGCTTCACATAAGAAGACTCTTAACTACGTCAGTAGTCAGAGTCTTAGTCCAATCAAGTAATCTTAGCCCACAAACACAGAGAAGACCTTATTGGCTCCTCTGCACCATCCTCTATCAGAAAAGTCGTTTGTCTAGAAATGTAAAAAAAAATTGACATTAAAACGCGATCAGTCTTCATGCACGTACATAATACGTCTTCCAAACGTGAGCTTCTTGCTTCACTGGAGACACAATGAGGGGGGAGCTCCTGGTTTACTGAAGGGATTGGAATTTATAGAGGATTGCTCTCATTATGTCAAACTCCAAAGTACTGTTGTTACAGTCATTATTGGGGGCCAATAGTAAAAAACTAATGACACACATAGCCTTGGAAGTTAGTTGTGGAGTTTGATCAAACAGTGATGAACATCTGGATTGTTGAATTTAGGAATATTATTTGGTGGGGGACTTGATTGGGATTTTTTGGTATTTAAACCAATCAAAATGAGTTCCACTGGCTGTGGCACACAATGTGCTTTTCAACATAGTTGGTTGATTTGCCAAAGTTTAAACTTTAAAAAGTTTCAACTTTATCTGTGCAACCTGAATTTCACAGAGTAGATCTTTTTTGTACCCTCCTGTCTATGAATCATTCAATGACAAAAAAGGGAACTTCTCTGGAAAAAGAGAATCATAGTCTGAACCATGAGCAATCCACTTGATGGTCAAATTCAGAATTACACATTAATTTAAGGTAAAACCGCAACCCTGAGATGTGCCCCTGTTTTTCTGCCATGCCTGTTCTTTGATACACAAGAGCAACTTTAAAATTTTTTTTTATCAGAATCTCTACTCAAAAGTTAACATATATACTTCGTCTGTTTCGCAAAGGTAATTTATTTTATTCAATTTTGCACTGCATGATTAGATTAGATCAAATTGAAAATGTCTATACCCATCGGTTTGGCCCACACTTAAAGAATAAGGAAGGGTGGAATTAGGAAAAACACTTGAAAAAAAGAATAAATAACACTGTGGCTTAAATATGTAGTTTGTAACTATAATATATGGTCTATATAATACGGTTGCAAATATTTTCAACAACAGCAAGAGTTGGTGTCATTGAAAACTGCATGGCTTGTGAGGAATTGCTTGACAAACACTGATTCCATGATATAACCTTATCACAAGTACTCCCTAGTGGAAAAAGACCATTTCCGAGGCAGTAAAGGAAGTTTCCAGCCTTAAAAATGTAAAGTCCAGGTGTGAAGCTTTCCAGAATGAATCTGCGTGTGTGTCTGGAGGGAGTGTGAGGTGCTGTGGGGTATGTGCTGAGTGATGGGGGGGTCTTGGAAGACACAAGGACAGTAAAAACATACACAAGCTGAATAAAAGTGTTGGGAGACTGCTGATTATCATTTAGCATTATTTAATTGTTCTCCGTTTCACACATTTTGGCACCGTGTTCTCGTTTGCGCAGGCCATGTTGGGTGGGTGTTTGGAACAAACAGCTCAGGCAGGATGTCAAACTTTTTTAACTCTGTTTAGAGCTGCATTTTTCACTCACAATAAAACTTTTCCTGTAACCGGAGTTGCCCTTTCTTCTCAGTTTAATGGGATTAGCAGGATATTTTCCACCGATGGCTGTGTTCCACAGGTGCTTATAATCACACAAACATTCCTGCAGATTCCACTGAGGAAAAGAGTCAAAACAGGAATGCTCATTTTCTGGGATTTGATAAAATGTAACACGTGTTGAATAGCAATGGCTATGTCATTTCATAGAGAAACTTTAATTTGTTCCACTGTAATATGTTCATGTAGGCTAAGATGAAAGTGTTCAGCATACTAATATGTGGTGGACACAGGTCATGCTCAGTGGTGAGTTAATTAACTGGATCTGTAACTATAATGGTGAGCATATAAAATAAGCTATGAGGGTGTCATTCATGATGATGATGGATCACATTTACATATCAGAAGTAAGCAGTTAAGAATTATCCTTACAACAAAAGAGCTTGGAACCTCAGTTTCTGTAAATCTGGCCCACATGAAAGTGGGAGGAAAGCCTTTTTTTCAAGCCTCTGCCTCAGTTTTCAGAGCTGTTTGGCTTTTCTTTTACCCCTGAAACCTTTAATTGATATCTGATCTACCGTTTAAAAATGTACCATGAAATTAGGTCTTTATTACACTATACAATACAGACTTTGCTCATCACTGAGACTGATCATGTGACATTGTTTTTTATCCGGTTCAACACTGTCGCCAAAGGAAAGGCAAACAACATCGTCACAGTTGGATAGTTATACCTGTTTTTTTTCCCACAAATGTCTCAACAAATATTGGATAGACTCCCATGAAATTAAGTACATGCATCAATTTTCCCTGTAGGATTAAATTTAATTGAATTTTTTCTTTGAGCTTTTTTAATTAAATATATTAAATATCAGAGGCCCTTTGGTTGCCTTTCTGAGAGCTTCATCAAACACAGATGTGAAAACGTGCAGTAACGTTAAATAAAAATGGTGAGCATGACAAATTACTCATACACATGAGTACCACTGCATTGCTGCTGTTCTTCAAAATTCACATGGCACTCCTTTTGAGTGCTGCTTCCTGCAGTGATGAGCTTCCATTTATTGTTGTTTCATTATAATAATTATCATCAAACATAACTTGCACAGTGAAGTGTAAACCTCTTACAAATGTGTATGCCATTTGGGCTCAGTCTTTCGAGTCTTTGGAGGCTAATAATCATTATTAAAATTTTCATCATCACATTTGACGTTTTTGCTCATGCGGGACAAAACTATGGTCGACTGTAAATGCCACTCTGTGCTTTGTTCGTTTTACGATTATTGTTGCCAAACTAATGAATCTATTCAACCAGTCACTGGATTATAGTTAATAATTTGATCATAGACACAGTGTGCTGTAACCCAACTTCCTCTGTATATGAGTCATTTTGTTTTCTTCCTATATTCCACAGGTTGCCACAACAATTAAAACTTCATTAAAACTTCTGTACACATTTCCTATGCACATGGATTTGTATGGATCTGGTATATTAGCAAATTAGCAATAGTCAGGTCAGACTATCATTAGGTCAACATGTCCCTGATGAGGGAGCTTGATTTTCTTATGTTTGTATGCCATATTTCTTCAAATGCTGCTTTATCTGTCCTCATAAAAGTCACGTAGGATGTCTGTTGGCAAGATATGTCACCAGACGTGTTGTTCTCTCACTCTCCAGACTATGCAGCTTTAAAATTACTTTTACTAACTAGATTTTAAAAAAGAACTGCATCACTGAGTTATTGTGACAAATAACTCCTAAAGAATGTCTGATGATTCAGGTCTAACAATTAAATGTGCTATTGAGAACAAACCATTATAACATGTCCTCATGCATTTACATCAAGAAAAAAAAAAAGCCACGGCACAGTGAACAACAAATAAAAGGGCTGTCAATATAGCAGAAAAGAAATCAGCCCTTTTATTAGCTTTAGATCTCGTTTAACTCAATTTCTGTCAGTAGCAAAAGATGGACTACCTCTGTTTGGATGAACTATGAGGGAACCTTAACTGGGTAAGAAGCTGGGTAACTCAAGAGAACATCAGGAGTTGATTCCAATCCAGATGAAATACAACCCTCCCATCATCTGATACCAAGCCTAGGCGGTGACGGATCACGGGGCTTCGTGGTATGCTAGTCATAGCAATCAAAATGTTAGAGCAACTGTAGATAAGTCGAATGCACAGGCAGCATTATGCAGAAAGTTTCCACAATCTAGAGGAATTATTGATCCTAAATGTAGAGGTTGTCCAATCCCTGTTAGATTACTTCACAATATTTATGTGCCTAGTTGTATTTTGAGTATTTTCTCATGTACGATTTGTTGTTTTTCCTCCGACTTTTCATCAGTAAGAGGTGACATTAATCTGTCTGTGAAAGCAAATGTTTACAATAAATAAGTCCTGATTTATCTGTGGGATGGGTCAGTTGAGAATTGATTGATTTGTCCGAAATGTAATAGAAAATGCGAGAAAAATGTCTCCGACCCGAGACGACTCGGATGAGCCTGTTTTCTTTTTTCCCCCTCTCTCACATTAGTTTGATGAATAACACTGACACACACAAGCGTCAGGGGTCATCCATCAGCTCTGCACCAGCTCACAGACAGAAAGGAGGACATCAAATATTAACGCCCACAACTTCTCCCTGCATGCAACCGAACTTTGACACTTCCAATGCAGTGAATTATTTACACTCCTCAGTCGCCGTGCATTTAAAAGCACTGAAGCATGCCCACTGTGGAGGATGGACAGGTGACGTAATCAAATCCGTTGTAAAAAGCATCAATCACCTGAGAATTTGTAATATGACAGTTTTGGGTTCTGAATAGAGGAATAATTCTATCTTCCTTTTAAAAAGATGCATGTTTCAAATGGTTATCCTCACTCACTGGTAAAATGGGCCGATTGTACAAGATGATAAGTATAACATGCATCACTCACAAAGTCAAAACAGTTTAAATAACTTATTAGCTGGGAATATAACCATGGAACAAGTGTATTACTATCTTCTAGCAAGTTAGTAATATAAGAGAGTCATTTATATCTTCCCTCTTCTTTTTAGCCGGATGTCTGAGAAAAATCTTTTTTTGCAGTTGGACTAGCCTGACAACAACTCATAACAATGGATTGTTTTCATATCCAGAGATAATGTAGAACAATACTCGGTGTGTGTTGCACAAACCACATTCCACCTGATTACATACACAATAACACAAGTCAGCTTCAGGTACACTTTGAACTGAGAACTGACAGTTCACACCTCAAATTATTTTCACATCTAGTCACTTCCAGGGCTTTGGAAAATTAGAAAAAGAGGTTGTCCATCTTACCAACCCCCTTTTGTTGTTTCCTCCAGCCCTCCAAATGGACAACCGGGGGGGGTGCTAACAAGCATTTAACAGTCTATCCCAGTAGGTGACACCAACAGCAACCTAGCCGGTTGCTATTGGTGTTTGAGGGGTTAGGACGAGGGGGATGTCATCGAGCTCTGGGCCTTAAGCACAGCAAACAAAACACGCAGCCCCCTCCAGTTAAGTGGCAGCAGGTGCCACGGGCTCACAGAGATGATGTTAATTGTCTCGTGTTAAAAAAACAAGCAATTTTTTTCTTAATTCCCCAGTTGTCAGTGCTTCACCTTGTAAAAGCAAAATGGTAATTCTTCACCTCAAACAACACACACAGTGATCCCATGGGAATATAACACCTCTATGTGTCTGTGTATAACATTACATTGTCTCAGCTGTTGGGTTTTATGAATGAGCCACATGGCCGGGAGTCTGTTCCCTCACTTAGAGTTGACATGGCGAGCGTGTGCAGTGTCTCTGCTCTTTGGGGAATTAATGAGGGAAGGTTATGTGGGTTTGAATACCTCTGGAGTAGGGGGTTAATGGCACAAAACATTGTGACCCCCCAGAGGAGGACAAAGCATTTAAACCTATGCCTGGGCATAAACGCCTGCCATTTGGCCCATTCTACCACAGGCAGAGTAACAACTTTAAAATGGACTAGTACTTAAACACATCAGTCAATGTAATGCTCAAATGGGCAAAGTATGCTGTCATTAATATATCAACAGCAATCAGCAGTTTTATTGGCATGGTTTGCATTTGATGGGTATTTCTTTATATCTGCTCCATCTCAAGCACATTTTTAGGACTTTTTCTATTACCACAATGTGGACGGCATTTAGTTGTACGACTCTTAAATGTCAAGACGTCCTGATGAAATTTTGGGCAACAGATTTGATTGTTGGAGAGAGTCTGGATATGTTTAATGGTAGAAAACTTTCTGTCTGAGTATATTTCCATCTAGCTGCACCATGGAGCTCCTTCCGACTGTGATTTACTGGCACTAACTGGCTTGTGCGAATAAGCAAAATAGAATCTTTTTCCTGAGATCTCAGTGATTTTTGCTTTTTAAGTGTCCAGGCATTTTTTGCCAGTTTATGTTTTATTCCATTTTGGCAGAATTGTTTAGAAATAAACTCTGAAATTCTTGGTTTAAGGTTGCAAAAATCAATGTTGCTCACCCTAAAGATAATCCATCTTGTTGGATGCTGGTTTGTTAGTGTTCAATCCAAAACAAGCATCAAATGAATGGATCGGCAGTGTTGATGAACCCAGCCCCAATAAAACAGAAATACCCGATCAGATCCTGCTGACCGGTCAGGGTTCGGCGTCTTTCTCACTCAATCTAGGCAAGTCCTGTTGCTTTGTGCTTTCTGAGAAGGTTTCTGACTGAGGGAAATGACCCAGAAGAATTAGAATGACAGCCATGGTATAAGCTGGCAAAATTCTCTATATGCTGTGAAAAGCTTCAGTGATTCCTTTTTCTTTCTTTTTTAATCTTCTTTAGCATAGAAAGTACTGAGCCATCCTTTATTAAGTTAAAGTTACAATTCAGTTATTTTGATATATCTATCAATATCTATCTATATTGTTGACCCTCCTCAAAACAGATGACTGATGTCCTGCGTGACATGTGAACTTAAAATCACTGAAGAAGAAACCTGTGGACTGAAAAACAATGTAGCCATTGAACAACACTGGAACTCTCGTCTGGACTTTGTTTCAGAGTATTTCCTGTTGTTTAGAATTTACCATTAAACTTAAGACGATCGGCCTTCATGTGCCTGGGGTGCACGATGACTCATGTGTTCACTCTTGCACACACTAACAGAACATTTTGCGTGCCTTGCTGATGGCCGAGACCTTTCGGAGTTGGCTGACGCAATTCCTACGAGGATATTATGGTTGACTGCAAACTAGCTTTGTTTGGCGGTGTGGATTAATCATGTGTGATGCAGACAATAAAAAGCCTGGGGTACAAATACGGTTTTTCAGCCAGATCAGTTGCAATGGAGTGGGGAAGATTAATCACTCTGTTGTGAGGCACTCTCTTTGAAAAGGTAAATGAAAACAAAATATAGGCTCTATTTATTTACTGACGCTATTCTGATAGACGTAATTATATTCAACGCACGTGAATGTAAAATGTCACATTTATTATCTGTTAAATTGGGACACTTTTGAACTTTGAAACGATCCAGCGACTCAGTAAGTTGGCCATTACACCAGATTTGGATCTCAGACCAGATCACAGAATGATCTGCTTTGAGTTATCTCATGGCATGATAAACTTTATATCAACAGATGTTAAGTTTGTGAACTTGGCAGATATTCTGTTCTGGTTTCTTACTGTTGATGTGTATAAACTTGCAAACAAAACGTCAACTCATATCACTCTGTTTGTTGCATAGCCAATTATTTCTCCATCTCCCTTATCATGCAGACCCTCGACCTGGAGGCAACATCTTCTGCAGTCGGTTTTGACGAATGCCTGGATGCTGCATTGAAGTGATGTTGAGATCCCATCAGATATTTGTGCAAACTTTTTGAAATGGTGCCATTTCACTTTTGCTTCCACCTCATCCACTGAAATTCAGCTTCCTCTATGTCTTTTGAGACTGATGATTGATATGTCACATTTATTTAGTGTCTATTTTTTTTTCACAGTGAGGAGGTGGAAGAGTGGGAGGAGGAGGAGGAGGAGGAGGCGGAATTGGGGGGTTAGTAATATTTTCAAGACCAAACAAGGCATATAAACTGCAAGTGACAATAAGCAGCTCTGCCCACAGTGCTGCAGTATGAGTCATTTTATCCCATTATTTCTTCTCAGCGTAGGACTTCCCGTAATGAGAAAACGAGCCATTATGTTACCGAGTCTTCTTCTCAAAGGCTCACGAATAAAGGAGAGTGAAGCAAAAACCAACAGTGCTTATTGTTATTCACTGTTAGGTTTTATTTCAGGGGAATTGCAGCAGTTTCCATGTATTCAAATGTGGTGAGAATGGTTTCAAAGCTCTGGGAAATGCAGGGGAAATCTCATTACTGTGAACACATGCTGGAAACAATTTTTGGCTTCAGGGCAAATTAAACGCCTTCTCCTGAATTGCAATAGGCTTGTTCGAATTTTAGTGTGGAAATATAGCAAGTCCAGGGAGTGTCTGCGAAAAAGAATAGTAGTCAGAGCAGCCACTACCTGTCAGCGTTGATAAGTGGGGTTAAACTGTAACTAGCGCTATGCTGTGACCCTCCCAGAAGCAGACTCAGAAGCTGATTTGCATTTAATGCAACTGCTGGAATTTCCATCATGGAATATACCACTGGTCTTAAACACAAATTCATTTTTAAAAAGACAACAAAATAAACATCTCAGTGCCGGTGAATTTGGTCCTGCTACAGGTTATTTCTGTTGATATATGGTAATTTTGTTTATTCTCTAAAAATAAAATGCTTCCAAAACCACACATACTACAAATCAATAAAGACAAAATATATTGAGGACTTTTACAATATTCAAGGTTTAATAGGTTTTGCCAATGGACTAATGGTCTTCAAAAATGTCATAAATGTTAACATATATAAACAAATATTCTATCCCCTCTAGTGTTCATGAATACTCATTTTTGCAACAAAATGCCACAAAAAAGTTAAATGTTTGAATAATGTTCATGAGACATCTGACTGTGAAGGAAAGGAGGGGGGGGGGTAAGTCTTGCAGGGAAACTGTGATTTCTAGGTCAATTAACATTCTGGTGTCATTTCACAGAAAATGACCGGGAGCCCCAGTGGCATTTTGCGATAACAGATGCTCACAGCACACAGCCATACGGCAGCAAAATTGCCTCAAACCTGGAGATAAAACTCGCAAGAATTTCAGCCTGCAGGTTTTTGGTTTCAGGATATTCAATGTCAACAAATCGAGCGAAATATACATTTCCCATTTGCGCAACCTCACTGAAGAAACAGAAATGCAAGAAGCAGTCACTGACCTTGAGCGATTTGTGAGACACTGAGCCTACTCGATCAAAAACCCGAGCTATAAAGGGTCAGCCAAGGACCAGTGTTTGTTCATTCTGACTGAACTAGTATAAGACTGGTGACCTTTGCAGCGGATTAGTATTGCTTTCAGCTGCCTAAAAACAGAGGGAGATAAGGGCAGTTGGAGGAAAGAGGAGGAACTTTTGAGGAGGAAAGCATTTAGCATTTTCATGACTTCAGACACAGTTCATTTAAGTAAGGTAAAGATAAAAATGAAAATAAATAATGAAGCAGCATTTAGCTTTAATAATGTCCGCGATAAAATGCAAACACTTGGTTCAGTCATTTTCAGGATGCAGGAGGTATCTATGTGGGGGAGAATGATACGCAGTGTTTTTGGAAGAAAAACGGTTCCAGCTGATTAGTCATGAGGGAGGAGTGAGTTTATGTGTGCGCCCCGCATGTGATCTGATAGATGGGGGATTTCGTCTGCTGCCCTCCAACAAAAGTCAGGAGGAGTTGAAAGTTGAAAAGTGGGTCAGTATCTTGAGGGATGTAAATGCTCAAAGACGCGCCATGTGTACATCAGTGAGTGAAATGAAGGTATGTGTTCATTTAGTTAAATCCACACAGAGATGCACTAAAACTGGGAAAAGATTTGAATTTCCGAACAGACAGCGCGGCGTCATAAAATGAAATGAGGGGCAAACTGTCAAATGACAAGACGATTTGCATATGAGCTCAAGAAATTCAGTAACTTTGAGGAGATTTTCATACATGGTTTACAAATTCCACCGCCTCCAATCCCTGTGACATTTCATATAAGATGCTCTAGTTTCTAACTGCTGGGGATTATTGGGTGTGAAGCTTTGGGTAGGATGAGAACTGCAGGGATTGGTGTTATGCAGAGGATTTCTTCATACTGCAGCCACCTGCAAAAACACTTTAATTCCCCTACTTCTTCCTACCCATGCAACACGTGAACTCCAAAGACATTGTCCTTTTAAGGAACCTCAGGCCTTGGCATGTAAGGAAAATCAGAGGGGACATGAAATAGCTCAAGCAGTATTTCACATTTTGGGTTGACGACTCCACTCTCTTGTTTTCTTTTGTCATTAGCGCCCATGTTACACTTGCTCAAAAAGAAGCATGTTTTTTGTTTTGAAGCATCATTACTGTTTTTTTCCAAGCAATTTACGTTTTGAAAAATGTTAACAGCCAAGATGAAGCATGTTAATTACACAGCGCAAGTAACATTGTTAGATTCTGTTGTGTGCAGACACAGCCAGGCTGGCTATTTATCAGTTTCAAACACTGATGCCAACAAGAGGTTATTTTCTCTAGATAACCCAGAGCTAAATTAAAAGTCCTAGACAAATTTTCTAAGGGGTGGGATTTGAACAATCAATCTCTTTTTTGAAGGTCATGGACTTGATACCCAGGCAGTAATTTTCTATCCGCCACAACAAAGGAAATCATGATCATTTCAAATGTTTTGAACATCATCAGACAAAGAGAAAAATTAAAGTTACCTTCATTTTCACATTGTGCCATTTATCCTTGCAGGCTTTCTCACAAGTAGAAGTACAGTACTAAAACATGGCCATTGCCACAATGCTCATTATAACTATTCAAAGTGGGATTCAACTGTGAACCCTATATTCATCCTCGCATATATTGTACTGACCCGAAAGTGGCGTGGATAAAAGTAATGAAGCCTTTTAGCAGCTCGGGTGCCAATTCCATGATCTTTACCCACCTTACATATATCAGAAACGTTTAAATTAATAGTGTTGACTCGTGGGTGGTTGGGAGGACAGTGAGAAATTAGAAGGAGGTCGGTTGAGAAGAAAAACATGGGAATACTACTAAAAGCATGCTAAAGACTTTCAGGCATATCATTCTGTATTAAATCATGTTCAGCCCCATTTCAGCTCCTCTGTATCCGGGCTATCCTTTCGGCCATTAGCAGAAAGAATAACATGTATTATCCCACTGCAGCATAGTCTGGCCACAGTTATATAGCAGTATGTTTCTGGTATTCTTCTCTCCAGCCATTTAAACATGTAAGAAAAAAAACTGAGTCCATGTTCCTCCTCAGTGCCGTATGACAGTAGTCACAAGGTAACACCAAACGTGCTGTTTTTATGAGATAACAGACATAAAACACTCTTATCAGTTAACACCTCAGAAAGTCGGTGACTGTTGGGAGATTCATCTATGGCCTGTGAGGCGTGGTAGTGGTGTAGGTGCAGTTTATGATTTGCAAACATGCAGCCTTATCTGCAGTCTTGTTCACATTTCCTGTCATGTGCCAACACTGGATGAGAGAGCTCTCAGATCTCAGCAGTAAATATGAGGCCAGCAGCTTGTTATCTGAGGTAGAAGGGAACAGCAACAGTGTCACCTGTAAAAACTCCTTGGTGATCATCAATGTAATTTCATTTGGAAGGACATACATTGCTTAGCAACAACAATAAAATGCTCTACTTCATATTGTGTAGATAGAGTTTGAGAAAGGACTGACAGGTCAGTGCATGGACATGAAAGATCTGAGACAGCCCGTGGTGTCTTTGCAGTAGATCCCTCAATCCTAAATAGTTAATAAACAGCTTTTATGATATGTCAGGATGTCAAAGGAAGTGAAAGGAAGTACTGAAAGTCAAACCTAAAAGCTGAAAAAGGAAGTGGTAAAGTATTCATTTCATACACGTTTCTCATGCTTGGTACCTGGTTGTCCAGTCCTCTCCAACCTTCTTTGTTTGTTTTTGTTTTGTGATCATCTAACATGATAAAATTACGTTTACGTGCCTGGGTTTTCCGTCTGCATAGCTCATCAGGAAGTGGTCAGGAAGGGACAGCAAAGTTATAACGTGTGTCTACATAAAGATGTCTTGATCACGCATCAGTATCTGATAAAATGATATTTTGCATAACTGGGTCAGTTACTGGAATAGAGATGACGTAAAATGCAAGAAAAATCCAATACAATTATTTAATAATCTTAATTGGATAACTGCGGAAGTTCCACCCTTACTGATGTCAGAGCTAAGGATTTCTAAGCCAAACATTTTATTGTAACGAGGTAATCAGTGTTGTACCATGTCTACTGTTTCAGTGTGGTATCTGATGGGTAAATGTAAATGTGCATGAATTTTTTTCAGCATAAACCAATTCCTCACCCCTAATTTAAGTGAAATGATCTAGTCACAGTATTGATTAGCATGTCTGATTGATACCCAGATGACATTATGTACGATTTACTACATAAATTGTCCTTAATTTTAACTAGAAAAAATGACTATTTCATTGGCTGAAATTGTTGAGCGATTTTCAATATTTTCCTAAATCTTTTGTCAGCTGGAATTTTCTACAGTATGCATTAATGTAAAATAGGGATCGACTCTTAGTTCAGTAACAAGTATGAGTAATATTCAGTGACTGCTGAAGAGACTCCAAAAGATGGAAGTGCTTGTAAAAAAAAAACTCCTGAAGTCATGGGAGATGCAACCAGGATGAAAACTCTGGTTTGTGTTCCGGATAGAGATTGATGATCTCGATGAAATACAGGCCAGAGAAGGAAAGGTTTTCTGAGGACTTTATAGTGACCGCAGCCAAAGACGATTTCAACTGAAAAAACATTCATTGGGAGTGGTCACTTGGCACACGGACAGGTAAGTCACACAGTTTGAGTATCATGTGCTCTTGTCTCTCTAATAATGTTGACAGAGATGATTTTCTCCTCTGTACTGACTACATTCTTTTTCCTCTCATGCTGTGACCCATTTCCATCGCTGCCATGGGAATCCTCTGGAAGAATATTGTTTCTTCCCTGTCTGTCATTTCACTCTATCATATACAAAATTTTGTTTACACAGAGGAAAAGAAAGAAGATGAAAATCATCTTTGCAGCATCCCCCTTTCTTATTTATCTATATTTTTTCTCCACACTAAGTAGAAACAGATTTGCAAGCTTATGCAAAGAACACAAAGCCATGCCCACAGAGACAGCTTCCAGCACCCAGTGCTGTCTGCCTCCCTGCAGCCTCTGCTAGCTAAGTCCTCACACTAATCTTCAATTAAAATGGCGATAATAGGTGTTTGCCCAACTCAGTGCCCACCAGTGCTCCCCTGCTTAGTCCTCCCCTCATGCAACCTCCCATCAAATCTGTCAGAGGGCTTGCATGCACTCACACACATGTAGAAACCCTGTCAGTCTCCCTCCAAAGTGCCCAAAGGATTGACCTAGATTGAGCCCACTTCACAAACTAATTTCTACAAACACAAAGGAGGATTAGCAGAGATTAAGATGACAAGGTCTAAGGCGAAGTAGCTGGCATAGGCCAATTATAATTAGTGCTCTAACAAAAAGTGGACTGTAGTTAATCCATAGAGGAGTTATGGTTCAGTCTACTCTGCCCTAAAACTGTTATTCAGCTACTACTGTGCCTCTGCCACCCACTGTACCTAATATCACATTTGTGTGCAAACAGTCGTCGATCGAATAAATCCATTCAGATTCAAAACATTGTAAACCCCTCAAGTATTCTGTGCGGCATGACATTTTTTCACGCTACCATAAAGATTAAGAAACAGATGAAATCCTTCATTCAGTGTGTTCTTTTCTCCTAATTGCTTTGTTTGCTGCCCTTTTCCATTGTGGTGCCTCCAAGCTGTACACAGGTTGCTTACAAAGAGTTGCTTAGCTAGTAATTTCTCCTAACGTATTCCAGATGTGGATCTACTTTGCAGAGAAGCACATCTGCTCCGTCAGTATGATTCATTCAGACCATGCACAAATGTATTTTATTACTATGTTTCCATCATGCGCAGTTAAAAAGGAGATCAGGGAATTCGTATGAAGGAAATTCAGTCCTCCTGCAGTCACTTGTATGGTTTAACTTCCCGTTGTGATGACTTTTTCATGTAGGTTATATATCATCAAAGCTCCACCTCTTTACTCATCTCAATGAGGCAAATGCAAGAGAGCAGGGCATCCACGAGGAGCCCGCAAAGGCCGGTGCCTTAAGTGGCCACTAAAGCTGTCGTTAAATCCTGATTAGAAAGCGCCTCTGAAACACCATCTCTTCTGACGCAAAGCTTCGGGTGTTTCAAAAACTTTTCACAGGACATCGGGGGACCCGGTGTCTGAGTGACTGTGGCTAACTGAGTGTGTCTGTGGGTGTTTTGGAGTGGGTTCGAGCACATATGCGGTCGGCAGTGTTTATGTACATGTGTGTGGTCTGGTGCAGAACAAAAGCGGTCACTCATCAGCCGGGCGGGCGTGTGCGGCGCACATTCGGATCAGGAGAGAGGCAAGCTTTCATCTTTGCTCGTGCTCGCCGGGACCCCAATGGGGACCACATGCCAGAGGCAGGCGAGGAATCCTTTTGTGTGATTAATGCTAAAAGTTTAGGGGTCCCCTGCTGCCAGGACTCGAGATAAAGCTCCGGAGGCCCCGTCAGGGGGTCAGAGGGAGCCAATGAAATCCCTCAAGGGCACAGATAACAACCTGCCACGGGGAAAGGTAAGCAACAAATAAAACAGTCAAAATGCCAACCGGCTGTGAGGCGTCCTGCATTACTCTGCTAATTACAAACTCAGTGGGCTCCTTCATCCCCCACTTCCCCCACAACCGACGTCCCGACCTCACCTTCCCTCCATCTGTAAGCCTGCCGTTTCATTGAGGAGACTCTTCTAATTGATTGGAGGGGAGCGAAAAATGCAGCTTCAGACCACAGTCTGACTTATAAAAATGCTGGAGGAGCTGGAGTTCTGCACACCCTGCGCGCTCATTCATTAACTGCGGGGAGGCCATCTCACATCAAAGCCCATGCTTTTATCTGCGCGATTGCTTGCTCGCCTAAGCAAACATTAGCTGTCATTCTCTTCGGAAATGCTTCGAGTTGTTCTTGTTTTGTGTGTGTGTGTGTGCTGCTTTGACGAGCAGATGAAGGTTTTCAGGCACGGCTTTGCAGAGAAATGTCCGTCAGACTGACCATCATCACAGGCAGTTTGAGGAGGCTAGTTCTGCTGGGCACAACGGGAAATTGCAGCAAACAAGAGTTTTTAATTTTCACTGAAAATTCTAAAAGTTTATTGTCTGATTCCCACTTGTCTGTATACATCTACTCAACTCAACTTTATGAGGTATTTTAGATCAGTAACTCTAGGCCATGCAGTTCACCCAGACTGGTATTAAGCTTCTGATCCACATGTCCCATCTTCTAACCACTTCAGATCCAAGATTTTTTATTTGAAAGAGCCTTGTAAAATCTGACATTCAAACCCTGCCCATCTTTATTCCAACCTCACACGAATCTAGAAAAATTAAAACACATCCATTTTGAGGTTAGACATTCAGTTTTTACAGTTTTTTGACAGACGGTTAGTTGATTACCTGGACTTTAGTTTTTTCCTCCTCTGTGCTCAAGCACAGCTGATAACACATCACTTTACAATAGTCTCATGACTTAAAAACGACAGGCTTTTTTGGCTCAACTCAGAAAATAGTTCCTTGATTAACGTTAGCAATGATGGCTAATTGTGTTATTACAACATCATCTTGTAAATGACTGAAGGTGATGCAATTTGATTGAATCGTTTTTTGTTTTTACTCCTTGTAATGTCTTACATTACATGTAAAAAAAAAAGAAAATCTTTTTTTTTTTTTTAAGTTTACAGTGAAGCACAATTGCACATTTCCTCTGTTATGGCTGCTGAAAAACAGTGGCAGAAGCAGACCGTACAGACTTACACCCGCCACCCTTAATTAGAAGGCAGAAGTTAATTGATTGTTTTTGCTTCCATTCATGCCGAGACTGAATCATTTTAACTATGTCAAGACTACACCAAAACTCTCCGACTTTAAAGAGAAACGAGTTTACCTCATCCACCCACCTAAACAGCTGAGACCTCCTCCATCTGCCACCCTACTCATCTGACCTCAAACCACACCCCTGAGAAAATCCATATAACAGCAGAAATTGCAGGGCAAATGCCTTTGAGCCACGCTGATTAAAAGACCCACCAACTCCATTTCAAAGAGAGCGTAAACAATGTTATGAGAGCGCTGCCTGCAGTGACTCGGCCCAAACTGTTATTACATCTTATGAAGCTGTGCAGCGTTTCATCTTTCTGTGGTTTTCAGCAGTGAGATAAGCCCCAGATAGCTGAGGTAAACTAAGTGGCCTTAAAAGCATATTTAAGCGGTTAATAAGTATGTACTAATGACTCCCAAACACATCTTATCGTCATGAAAAAAGCCAGATAAAGCACATCCAAAGGGTGAACCGTGGTTTGGCTTTGCTGGCTCGCAAATCTGCAGCTGTCATAGAAAATGAGAGAGGGTTTTCAGGACAGTTGGAGCACAGAAGAAACCGGGAGAGCTGTTTCACAAAGCACATCAGCCTTCTTATGTCTGCTCTTAAACAATTTCACAACCACTTCATCTCTCAATCACACCTCCAAAACCATTACGCGCTATTTCTGGAAGCGTCTGTTTTCTCTGCCTGGATTGTTTTCCTCTCACGCTCAGTCCCTGACTTTGAAGCTGCATAACGTGTCTAGGATCCAGCAGGGGAGGATTAAGAGGGATCCCTTATGCTTCTGTCAGGAGATAAGGTGTTTCAGCCCCGGCTCAGAGGGGATTGAGATAGTTTAGTGACATCAGCTTCATCCTGTTTACTTCCTGTTGTACTCAAGCTGTGACGAGCGGTCTTTAGTCCAGAAGAGCAAGCGAAGAGCATGTTTATTCTGTTTTAATAACGAGTGCGGGGAGAAACAGCAAGTTTGTATACTTCTGTCATACTGTTACCTAATGTCCATTTGCACACATAGAATATTGTGAAGAGCACATGTATTTCACGTGACGAAAAAGGAATTGTACACATTTACATAAAAGATTTTAATAAGGCATGCCAGTGTTAGAAAATAAGACTTGTGTTATCTTAACTTTAAGAAGATATCTATTTGTACTCAACCGTCCTCTTCTTTGCAGCTTCTTTCAGCCTTTTAGTTTTGCAAAACCAGGTTTCAGTGGAGAAGAAGGAACCAAGTGTCTTACACTTGCGGTTTAAGGGGCTGAAGGTATTTAGGTTGTTTTCTGCAGCTTCATCACAGGACGTTATTCAAGTTTATACACTCCTCTTTCAACTGTTATACAAGTTGTTTATATTTGAGTAGAATCTAAGTTTCTATAAGAAAGACAATAAGCAAGTTCCTTTAAGTTTACGTTTATTATCCATAGGGATCCACTAAGGTACTCCCATAAGAAAAGTTAAGAAGAAAAGGTCAGCATTCGTGTGTCCGTGGCTCCTCAGTGTTATGTTAATCACAGCACTTTTCTTAATGACTCCTCCTGATTGGAGATTACTTTAGGTCCTTTTCAACAGGTAAATTAGCTTTAAGCTGCAAACCACCTCGGGCTGCGGGGTTCCTTTACTGGGATATCCATGAATTCTGAGGAAGGGGGATCCAGGGAAAGGGCTACACTAATGACAGGAGGGAAACAGAAGAGACACATTGTGTATGTGAGCAGACCTCCTCAGAGTTAATTGCCGCTCATCCATTTTCTTTCAGCCTTCTCACGATAACACAGGGGGAAGGGGCATCCTGTGGAGGATAAACAGAAGACTAACAAAGATGTGTTAGTCATAGACCAAATGAGCTGAGAGGAACGTATTTAAAAACATCAAGAGATAACATACATTTGAGGTCTTGAGGACAAAACTCAGAAATCCACATTCAAATACCAGGAAACATCTCTGCAGGCATCTCTTTGTGTTGTCCTGATGGTTAAAAGAAGCGCAGATAAGAGAACGCTTTGAAAATTCTGCACAATCTAAGTTTTGCTAGGCCCTTTCTTTCATAGTCCAGCAGACGCTATTTTCCCTCGGGATGTTATCTCCTGAGTCAATCCATTGTGATGAAAAAAATGAGCCAAATGGCTTTTGAAAGGACATTAAACTTTCCTTTGGTGCACAAAACAAGAACTTGAACCACAGCAAATATACCACACAGACTGATTTCAAGAATTCAGAAACCGTAAGCCAATAGTTGTCAACAAAATAAGGATATCAGCTGCTGGGAAAATGAATATCAGGGTGTTTTGATAACTTTGTGACCAGACGGAAATACGTTAAGGCCAGAAACGAGTCTATGCTGAAAAGCCCATCACTGGACATCTAGCGGAAACACGCTGGCCACTGAAACATCCCTGTCCTAAGGCAGATTGGGCCCCAGCTGCCTGAATACTGATGTAACACAGAGTTCAGAGTGAACGAAACCCAGCGGCCAGAAGTCTCATTTTGAAAGCATCCCTGACACAATAGTAGTGTCTGTCTGTGTCCAGAATGATTTAAACCAGCTCTGCTCTGAGCAGTGTGATTTTTTTTCTTGAGGATCACAGAGTTTCTACTCCATGTCCACCTACCTGCCCCGTCCATCAGATGATGAAATCCCCAGAAATCCTTCGGGACACGGTCCAGTTTTTGATCAGTGTGAATATTTTATTTGGACCTCTCCACTCTCTCAACTTGCATAAGTTGATATGAGTTGCCAAAGAAAGTTGCACTTCAGACTAACTGATGTCCGCACAAAATCCTGCTCACACACATGCTTATGCATTTTTCATGGTGTCGTATGGCAGTAGGGTAAAATAAAATAATCAGGGATCTATTTTCTGCATGTAGTTCTTTCATTCATGCTAAACCTTTACACTTTACTGTTTTTATACACGCTTCTCATCAAAGTTTGGAATAGTTAGAATATGGATGTCTGATCTCATGATGCCCAGCTCCGATAACTACTAACGCATTAACAGTGAGTACTTGATAAATTTAGCTTCAAAACGACTGAAAAAGAAAATCAAAGCATCAAAAGAATCACCTTTTTGTGATTTTTTTTAAAAAAACCTATCCTTTCTGACATTAGGCAAAAACCAATCCATTCATCCTGTTTTATTTATCAGAATCTTATGTGTTGGTAGGGGGAATTCAAAATGGCAAACATTTTTCAAAGCATGATCGATGTTGCAATATGTCCAAAATCTAATATCTTTACATTGTGGTATTTTGAGTCGTTTGCATAAATTAAATATTTCAATATCTGACACTTGTTTTTTTAATAGGGGTTTTGATAAGGAGTTTTAATCAAAGATTTAATCAAAAATTGGAAATGAATGAGTCACGGCTAATGACTGCGTTGCCAAGCAACAGTGACATTGAGGTACATTGTTTTTAGCAAACCTTACCACACGTACAGTCTGCCCACACAAAACACTAGTTGGGAATCTGCTCAGTCAAGCTCCACATGAGCTAACTGCACCCAAAGGATTCTCAGTGTTGATGGGTTGAGCTATCCGTTATATGTTCTCTGAGGGGGTGTGGAGATGGGGAGATGGGGGGTAAGAGTTACTTCCTGGCAGACAGGAAGTCCAACTTCCTGCCTTGATTAATGGGGGGATTGTGGGATCACACAGAGGCACGGAGGGGCCTCCCACACACAGCCCACAAATTTCACCTTGTACATCAACCTCTCTCCTTTCCCGGATCTTGAAGTCCTTGGGAACAAATATATATTCCAACTGAAGTCAAGATAAGATTTTATCAGCCTATTTCAACATCTCAGCACAAAGTTTATTTCTCAAGTTGCTCCAACTAACATATGAGGGTGAGTTTGTTTGCATGAGGGTCAAGATGTAGAAAAACTGGTGTTTCTCAAACGCAGATCGCTGGGTCAGGAGCTGTGTCAGGGTGAAGAACAGAGAACAGATCTGGACTCCACAGAGCTGGATCTGTGCAAGCGGGGCGGGGGGGATTTTTCTCTGCATCCACTCTCTAATGGGACGTTAGGCATGATACAAAGCAGGGTATGTCAAATGCAGGAGGGCTTCACTGTTGAACCGTTTTACAATCCATTTCACTGATGAACTGTGTAAGAGGGGTTGTAGGAAGTGAGAGGGGAGGCAGGCCGAGCTGGGAGGGGAAAGAGAACAAGGGAGAGGTGCTTTTTAAGATTTCATGTTGTCCTCCAGCCCCCACACTTTGCAGATAAAGGTTGCTGTTGCCAAGGTGACTTGACAGAGAAAGGGAAAGTATCTAGCTGTTTTGCCGGTTCTTGTAAAGAAAGCTTAGAAGCCAGAGGCATAGATAAGATAATTTCGTTGCCTCCTCCACAGAACAAAACCTGTGCCTATGACATATTGCCTTGTATGCCTCAAGACACTTTGGCTGCTGTAATCATTTAAAAAGCTACCTAAATATTCAAAGCATGCAGTAATGAGGAAAAACCCTGTGTAGAGTTGAAGGGGTGGTTCCTTTAAAAAATCAGCCTCATAACTTTGACACATGCAGACAGACACACTGAAAAAAAGAGGGAATGCTTTACGGTCAAGAGGAAAAAACTCTTATGTTTATTAGCCATGAATTTCACATTGTGAAAAAAATCACATGTACAAAAAAAACGCCTTAAAAAATAGAAATTAAGCTTTTACATGACGAAAAAGGAAACCGATGCACACTGACAGTATCCTCTGTCTAATTTACATCATTTTCAGAAGTAAGATGCCATGCTCGGGTTTGAGACAACTGGATTTCCACATGAAACAGAAGATCATAGGAGGGCAAGAGTAGAAATGGGGAGATGCCACTCAGCAATTAGGTGCAAATTGAAGGGGCATTCATTACTCAGTGTTGCCAGGGAAACATGTATTCTATGGGAAAGAAAGGCTCTTATCTGATTGGAGGGGCCAGAGTCCCGGAGTTCAATGGTTGGATGAGGTCAACATTATGTTGCCACAATGGTCTCAGTAGAAGTGTTGAAATTCACAATCAGAGGCATTTTTTGGGTGGCTTAAGCTGAACTGGAATTTAGGGGGCTGTTTTCTGCTTAGTGCGATTCATGTGGTTCACAAGGAAGAGTGTTACAAACAAAATGCACAGAATTCACCAAGACATTACCTTTTTACAATGAAAATTATATCCAATTGTAACAAGTCAATGTTCAGGTCAGCTAAGAAGACACACAGACAAAAAACACTGATTAAAGTCACCAAGCATTTTAAGACATTCACTGCTTTTTGGTCTACAGGAACTCGCTTTGTTTTTTTGTTTTTTTTGTGCAACAATGACACTATGGTGAAAAGCACTGCGGTGTCTGCCCTTAACAATGCACAGCTATCTGGTTATGACTCTCTGTTGACCAAACGGTTAAGAGGACAGTTGATTAACACTTGGAGGAGCCAAGTTGGCACATTGTGACAGTCCTCCAGTTGTCCTTGTGACAGCTGCAAAGACTGTCGCATTCTCAACCATGTGAGGGTTGTTCTGCGATGTCCCAGTAGTTGATGGGTCACATACTGCGCCTCTCAAGCAGCCTTGTCCCTTTTATGATTTACATCTTCTCGTTGGGCTTGTGTAAGGCATGTTTTGACACAAGTTCAAGCTTTCGATGCCAGTTAAGGTGAGGATCTCAAGGTCTTGGTGAGGACTGCTCTCATGTCAACAGTACTGTGGGTCCTTTTCCATCCACTGAAATCGCTAAAAAACCCTGCCAGAGGTGCGCCTCTGTGTCTTTTGAAGAGAAAGTTCCTCCAGGGAAAGAATGACACAGCCGGACTGAGACCAAAAAAAACACAACACCTGGCCATGCATGACATAACCCGACATGCATTCGCATATGAATGCAGGCAGAGAAGAAATAAATAGACTTAAACATATTAACATAACAGGGTTATATTTTATCAATACCATATAAATTAAGACTACACTGCAGCAAGTTTAAGGAGAAACTGATGAAGCCTCAGTTTGAGTTAAGGTGACGAGATTTTCGGAAGAGTTCATGCCAGGATTACCGATTCACTAAGAGTGGACATGCTTAAAAAAGAGGGTGCAGCTATGACTCAGCAAGCCAACCGCCACTTTTATCAGAAAAATAGAAGCACACTCGGCTTTTTTGTCTTTTTTTGTCTTTTTTTTTTTACAGCATTAGGTGTACAGCTCAATGTGGCAGTGCTCCTGCTAGGTCTCCAAACACTGAACGTGGTCAAGGCGTAGCTGGAAAACAGCACACGCGTGAAGCCGTGACCTGGAGGCACCTCGACCCCCCGGCCACCGACAGATCCCCTCCATCCTCAGCTGGTGTTGCTCATCAACACCTCCTGACCGGCAGTGACAGCCAACCACCACGACAGAAACACTCAAAGGTTTGTTTTTTGTGCCAGACCATTTAGAAGCATGTATGCAGATGAAAGTAATGAAAGAGGAAAACAAACAAAAGAGCTTATTAGAGGGCAGAGAGGATAGATTTGTTCCTTCATTGTGCTTTTACAAAACATATATATTCAGTCAGACTGAGTTGATTTTTTTTTTTTGTTCTTCACACCCCGGCTATCAGTCCAAACAGGACATCCACCATGCTAGCTTTATTTTTTCTTTCTTTTTCATCATAGAATAAAACATTGATATGGATTCTCAAAAGCCTGTCATGACTAAATGGAGAAAATGCAGGGCTGTGATATGTTTGCAGTACTCCTCCCAAAGCACAAGGTGCACACAAGTTCAGAGTTAGTGCCTCAAAAGAGCATGCAGCAGTCCGTTTGGTTTGTTTGCGCCAGCCATCGTACTCTACGCCGCTGCCTCCTCTTCAGAAACTGTCCAGTTGTTCCGTTTCTCTCATTCTGCATCTTTGCGACATCAAATCGAATGCAGGCTTCTGTACATCACTTCTCGGCGTCTCTTTCAGAGGAAGAGAATGCGTGCTACTTCACAGTTGGGAGACCGGTAGATGATGCAAAACAGGGAAATCTGAGAAAAGAAGAAAGACTTATTAAACAGTTTAATAAGAAGAATTGAGATTTTTTAAAGTAAACTCAGCTAAACAAGTGTAAAGGTGACTTATTATTAATTCAAAACAGGATGCACAAAAGAAGCGTAAAACAGGAGAATAACACACATCTAAAGGGAGAGACTTTCTGGATCATCTTAATACTTTGTAACATGGCTGTTTCAGATGGGGTTTTATAAAAGATTCACAGTGGAAGAAATACAAAGAAACACCTGTACAGTCTTTTATAATGCAATAGCTCTGTTCTCAGTGGAGTCCCGTATTTTTCTGTTTACACACAATGTGTTATGTTGGATTGGATTTTTTCTCTCACAATGGCCTGCGCTCAGTTTAATCTACAATTTTATGCCATAAAACTCACCAAGGAAGTATTTCATTGCATGGATAGCATATCGCATTACACAGCACAGGTCTTACTAACGTGTCCATGCTGCACCTCCTCCCTGTCTAAAAGATTTGGCAAACTCCATTTCCTCAGTGCAGCCTGGCCCTGATCCAGCTTCTTATCGCCCCCGCCGCCCACCACACTTTTCACATCTGAGTGAATTTTATGCTTGGAATTTCATTTTGACCTTTCCATTTTTAAAGCATTCACTTAATATGTGCCTATCTCTACAGCCCAGATGGCTCAAGGCTTGGTGACCCTTTCTGTATTGCATGGGAATGTAATATCAGTATCTGTCTCTAACTAGGTCTTTCTAATGCTGTATCTGCCAGAAGACATGCGGATGATGAAGAGTGAGTAAATACACTTTGAAAAGCACTTTGTAGCCTGAAACCTGGCTTCACCTAGAGTTTACCATGATCGACTCTTTTCTTGAAATGTAAAGTTGAATG
This sequence comes from Menidia menidia, assembly GCA_907169785.1. Taxonomy (NCBI): domain Eukaryota; kingdom Metazoa; phylum Chordata; class Actinopteri; order Atheriniformes; family Atherinopsidae; genus Menidia; species Menidia menidia. Next base: position 14,311,868 of record CAJRST010003335.1, read on the forward strand.
GAGTTGAACCCCACTCAGGTTGATCTTTGCACCAAGAGACATTTCTGAGTGATAAATAAAGTCTTTCGTCCACAATTTCCTTCTTAATGCTGTTGTATTTACAGTGTGAAACGTTCTTTTTTCGCCTGTGAAGCCGATTCCCCAGAAACCTAAAGCTGTTGGCTGAAGTTTCATATTCATGCAAGTCAAATCAGCTGAATTTCATAAGCATATTCCCAAAATGTCAATATATTTTCTCAACACTCTGCACATGCCAAATACGGCTGAAAGCATTGAAAGACTGACATGGGAATTAGAAACTGTATTATGAAGAGCACTGGCATTATAAAAAACTAGTGGCTAACCATTAATTCTGAATAAAAATGTGTGTCCGTGTTGGAATTTTTTATACTAAGTCTTTCAAAATATATCTCTTCTTTTAGGTTAATTTACAATACTGAAACATGAAACCCCTCCTCCATCTTTTTTGTTTTGGTTTATCTACTAAAATCTTCATGCATGATGGTATAAATGTGCTTTTCATTTAAACACTGTGGCCTTTCTGATGAGCCATTAGATCCATAAAATCAACTGCAGCAATCTCTAAATTACAACCATAATCTACATCAAGGTATTTTATCTACATTATCACATTATTTGATTTTTTTAGCACAATTTTCCCCCATCAAAAGTTTCCCAAAAGAAAAAGAAGCAAGAAGTCTGACAAGTAAGATTTGTTCTCCAGGGAAAACCCAAAAGACCCCCTTTTTTCTCACGGCAACAATCTCCTTCTGTGAGGTCTGACAAACTTCCTTTCCTTTTCATTCCAGCACAGTCAGACTTCTTTCCCATTCCTCCACATTTAGTCTATTCACCACGCTCAGCGATTGGACTGTCAGTTGCCATGACAGGCGGGCGCACCGAAAACAAATTCTGTATTAAATTAGTGGCAGGATTATTTACTTCACTGAACACTGTGTTGCTCAGGCTTAGAGATAGCTCAAACCTTCAGTCTGACCTCTCCCTTTTAGAGATGCATCACCGGAAAGAAAGGGAATAATAAGTTCTTAAAAATGATTTCATCCTGTAAAGGAGAAGCAACATCATAGTGCAGCAGCGGGGAAGCTGCCCTGAGTTGTCTCCTCGCATCATCAAAAGGGAGACATGCGGAGCTGGACAACTGAGAAGTCACTCTCATTCACTTCTTTTCATTCTCAAGAGCCAAAGGCTGCCAGCTATTAAAATGAAAACAAAAAGGGAAACTGAAAAATGAAAAGGACTGCCTGCACTGCTATATGTGTGTACATCGGTGAGGGGATTGCATGATGTGATGTGATCGTGACCCTGCAGCGAGCAGAAAGATCAGGTTTGCCAGCTGACTACCCATGTTCCACATACGTCCGGCCTGTTTATCATCAGAACAAGAATCCGGGGTTAAAGTAAGGCCTTTGGGGAATAGATGGAAGCAGGAGAGACCATTGAGCCTGAAGGAAGTAAATCTTCAGACTGAGACCAGTTCTGTGAAGGATGATGCATGTGTGTCTGGGATGAGAAGGGTTGGACTTGATACTCTCCCTTCTTACTTCCCCGGCTGTCACTTCTCTCCTTCTCCTCTGCTTTTCACTGATGACAAATGGTCTCCGACACTGTGCGAGTCGCAGCCTACATCCCTCTCACTCATCCTAAAGACCATAACCTCATCAAAGGATGGTGACTGTGGGTGGATTAGCAACTCCTGGTGTTACGGCCTACTGGTGTGCAGCTTGTCTAATTGGCAACCCCCTTTTCCCTCTCAGAGAGATTCCCCCCACAGGAGCCGTAAAAGTATCCTATTCTCTTTCAATTACCCTCTCTGTCTTTCTGCCCATCCCCACAGCCACATAATTCACTTAACTAGCACGCACGAGCCCCTATCAATTCCTCCCAACAGGTCTACCCTCCCTCATTTAGATCATGTTCCTTTCTACTCAGAGGACTCCACATATCAAGCCACCGTCTCTCACATGTTCAACATCCAAGAGACACGACAGCATGTCATATATGAACAATTTAGGGTATAATACCTTTCTTACTTAACAACTCTTGTGATTAAATTGGCTATAATCAAAACTGACCTTATCTTGGCTTGTCTTTACCTGAATATATAAAAGTTCTTGGTATCTTTAACAGTACTGACTTAATAAAAAGCTTAATTTGGTCTTAGAGGAACATACAGGAAATTAGAGTTTTGGCTTACCTAATGGAGAGGCTGCAGGTAGACAGTTTGGGATTCAAGCTGGTAGGTGCTTCCAGGTGCTGACGAAAGCAGTAGGGATGAGCGAGTATGGCACAGTAGTTATGCTGTTCCATGCATCGAGTGTGGGGTCGTAGCAGTCCAGAGTTTTACATCTCTGAGTACCAAAGTACCCACCCACCACATAAAGTTTGTTTCCTGATGCAACTGCCTGGCAGCTCATCCGCTTGGCCGTCACATCACCCACTTTAGTCCACTGGTAGTTATCGCTGCTAAATTTGTAAGCTGAGCAAGCTGAGAATTCTGTATCTCCACCCATGACGAAGATCTGGTTCCCTAGCACAGCAGCAGCAGTATAACGCCAGGGTTGTGGGCAGGATGCCGGAACTGTCCATCGGTTTTCTTGTGGATCGTAGCACTGAACCTTGGGCAGCTTGTCGTGGGTGACGCTGGTTCCTCCGAAAGCAAAAAGCTTGAGCTTTACGCTGACCACGGCTGCATTGCTCACGCCCTCTCTCAGAGGAGCCACCATGGTCCACTTGTTGGCTACTGGGTCAAACTGCTCCACCTGCTTGAGTGATACAGATGGAGAAGCAGGGAGGCAGCCGGTTGCCGCAGTGTGTCCTCCGACGACGTACAGGCAGTGTTTCAGCTCGGCAGAGCCATGGCCAAATCTGGCGATGAGCATGGGTGCTGCCTTTGACCATTCCTCGTGGACGGTGTCGTAAACCCACACATCTTTAGACACCCCATTTTCAGATCCTCGCCCACCGGTGATGTACACCTTACAGCCAATCGCACAGGCGCTGAACTCCTTCCTGGGACTGGGGATGTCAGCTTTTGGGATGATCTCTTTTGCCTTCTGGTCCACCAAATACAACTTGTCGCACATGAAGGTCTGCCCACCCAGAAGAAAGAGGGCGTGGCTGGTTTTTCTTGGTCGAGCACATGGGCTATTGACAACGCCGTCATTCTGCAGGATCTTCAGCTTACAGCGAATAGCTTCATCTACCAGTTCCTTGCTCTTTGCCTGGGTATTAATCAGCTCTTCCGTTGATACATTCTCCATTAAAAAGATGGCAGGCAGTAGGGCCAGGCGGACTGTTTTCAGGAGTTCTGGAAGATGGCAGTGCCTCCTTTCCAGGTCGTAGTTGATCCAGTTAAAGGCAGCCTCATAAACCAGTCTCTCATCTTCTGTTTCTAGCTCCTCGTGAGACAAAAGCTGCACCACCATATCTTTGGGCAGTTGGAGGAAGTCCTCTGTCTTGCAAATAGCAGGGAAGTTGCTTAGACACATGCCCCAGGAGAGCTCTGACAGCTTGGTACACTGGTGGGCGTCAGACAGCAGAAGCATGCCAAGACAGTTGGACGGGTGAAGGTTTCTCTCAAGGAATTCAGCGCAGGCGTCACGGATGTCTTGAAACTCCAACATGTCCCCAGCTTCCAGTAGTGACTCTGCATTCTCCTCATTTATAACGACACGTGACGAGTATGCATAATCCAACAAGAGCTCCAAAACCTCCGGGTGGATGGAGTCCCGGAAGTCAACCTCACTGGCCTGGCTCTCCCTCAGCCCACCGCTGAACATGGCCTCGAAGTAGCGGCTGCAGGCAGCCAGCACGGCTCGATGGCAGGGAAAGGAGCGGCTGCCGGCATGAAGCAGCACGTCTGTGAAAAGCCTTTGCTGCCGCAACGCATTGAGGTGCATGAGGACACTGTCAGCGTAGGAGGACTTGTGAAAAAGGTAGATATTCATGGAGCCGGTGCTGGCCCGTGATTTTCGGTTCTCATGGACGCACACAGACATTTTCATTGAATCCTGAAATAGAAAGGACAATAAAATCTCTCTTTAATGTCATACATATGTGCAGCTCACAATGACATTCAAAAACACATCATCTATTCCCTTCTACAAAGCTGTTCATATCATTCGTTTCTCAACGCTTCACATACATGTGATATTATACATTATATATATTTTCTGGGGTTGGTAAAATCCAGGTGAAAGAGAGATTAGATTTTTACATCTCATGGTTAGTAATAAAAAGGAGATTAATCAGCAAGTAAAATCAGCCTAATTTGCCTCACAAATTTTATTCACAGCAGTAACGGCAAACACTGTGATGTTGATGCTGAAAGATTAAATGATTTAGTGCTAATATCCGCGAATGAGTGATTGGAATGGATCTTTAGAGAAGAAATTGCAATCCTCCCCGAGAAAAATTCATCAATAAAAAAGGCTATTCTGATCCAGTGGAAAACAATTGTCTTCTACTTCTATAGAATTTTCTACCTCAGACTCTGAGCAGTGGTAATCCCCGTCTTTCAGAGATACAGTGATTCACAAATAAGTATCCCTTTGCATACCACTCTTTAAGAATAGAAGAAAGAGACAGCGGGACTCTTTTAAGCCTCTCAGAAATGCACCCAATTTACTCCACTCCCCTTCCGGAAAAATGTGCTCCAATCTTCACTGGCCTTACTCTGTCCTCGCTCAGAGCTCACTTTCATTCCAACCAATTTTCCAAACACGTCAAGTGCCTCCTGGGCTCTGTTTACAGAAGAACTGGGTCTCTGTGTGACCTTGTAAATCCACACATTCTTTGAACAGACTTTTATCAGTTCTCAGCCTGCCTCAGAGTCCACAGGTGTCAGAAATAATCTAATCAAATTTGACACCAACTTAAGAATAAAGCCACTGACCTTGATGGCCATTCTTTTTCCTATCAAAACATGCTTGACGTGGTTGTAGATTGTGTGCCGTTTTCTTATTGACAACAAACAGCTGCAAAGGGTGGTCAGCTCACAACCTGCCAGTTACTGAGAATTCCAAGAATTCCAAAGACTGAAGGCAAAAGGGCCTTTGAAAACATCCATAAAACCTCTTCAAAACAGTCGTGTGGCATGGCATACCTTTGCCTGGGTTTTTTTCTGTTTTGAATCTGCCTGAATAAATAACAAAGAAAATCAGAATTAATTTTCTTTATCAACAATCGTGTAATTTGTTTTACTTTTTTTATTTATTTAAATAAATGCTGACTATACTATTTTTTGCACTGTGGGACTATCTCAAAGACTACTAATAATGAGTTGAGGCACATTTTAATTGACTTCATTATATATAAGCTGATTTGAATACCTCCATACTTTCAAAAACCCACAGAGAGTGAATTAGTGCAAACCAGTCACAGGAAAAATACCTCACATACCTTTAAGCGGCAAAGGATTTTATATTCAAGACGGACCAATTTAAACTCAAGGCGGAGAGAATTCAGAAGTCCCCAGGTGTCATACATGATTCCTTCACAACCAAACTACCGACAGAACAAAGTTTCCATTTTCCATAAGTTGCATCATCCGCTCTAGAATCCTCAGAATGCAGTCCGGTGGATAGGAAATCGAGCTTTAACTCTGCACGTACAACTCCAGGAGCTGCAGGGATTTCTAATGAGCATAAACAATTTTAAGATACATGTCTCCGTGAATAGTCAATGAAAAACCATGAACTTGTTGTTAGAAGTTCAGGCTGTGAAAAGCACAATCTAAGCACTCAGCCTTCTTCCTGAATTTGTGGCTCTCCACATTTTTCTATAACTATTTATCTTTATTGATAAAAACATTCGCAGGAAAATTAATAACAAAACCCTCTCCACAGTAAGCACATTGTGACTATTGCGAACATGACCCTGTTATGTTTACAGGAATTTATGGAAGTTTCTAAAACAAAAAGGGAGGAAAAAAAGAGCTGCAGCATTCATTCAGCAGTATTTATCCTATTCCAGCAGCTGCAGATCTGGTAAGTTATCTCCAGGCCTCAGCTTTAAACAGAATATCCTTGCCATCGTCTCTCACCCGTACTTGTCACCTCCTACACACATACATGCACTGCAGCTCTGCTATTCCAATTAGGAGGCGTAAGTGGCCCGATTCAAATAAGTGATCCCAATAAGGCAGAGACTTAATTTGAAGGGTTTTACATATGCTATTAATTAGCATTTTGAGAAATATAACCTGCAGTGGTTCAGGTATGAGGCTCAGTGAGTAGTTGTTAATAAACAAGTTGGATAACAACCCAGCTGAATATTAAAATCAAAATCCGCAATACCAATTAGCTTAGTTTAGCCAAAAGTTGTTTTGATTATGAATCAATGTGCTCCAAAGAACAAATGTGTAGATGGCCCCAGAGTCATTCTACTGAGGAACTGCAACTTTGCAGTGATTTATTGTTGTTTTGGGTTTTTTGTGGGGGGTGGGCACTTTGGTCATTTTATGTCTTCAGTTTGCTTTGTTTTTTTTGCAAATAACTTTAGCCATTCATGCCAATATCTGGTCATTTAGGTCTCTTAATGGTTGCTTTGTGAATCGTGTTGTCTTTTTTGCTTTACTTTCTAATTCATATCTACATGTGTATGTTTTTTATCCTGCTTTGCTGTTGTGTTTCATTTGATTATTTACACCTTTTTTGCTTTGTTGCACTTTATATGGACTGGCATAAAATTGCAACCCTTTTGAGTCAGTATTTAACTCCTTTTAGGCTGTTTAACTTCTCATATTAAATTATTTTCGCATTTCTTTATCAGGACAAATCCTTCATTTCAAAATAGCCTATTATATGTAGCATTCTCCATGGAAGGATCAGGGGCATTTTCATTACATGTGCCCTTCACCATGAATTCAGACCTTCATGAGCCCATGCAAAAAAAAAAAAGATATTCATAATACGGTGACCAATAGAAATACAAATTCTGCACAAATAATGGCATAGAACAGAAGCAGTGGCAGGAAGTAAATGTTGCAATTGGGGAACCGACACCAGACAATCAGCACTTTCTGCGTTTGCATTCTAATTCTGCAGGTAAAAAATATGTCCCTATGAGAAATGCCCTTGTAATGCCTAAACATTACCTTATCTCGTTAATGGAAAGTTGCGGCCTTGTTGCGAGAAATGCCCACATTCTTGTCTGTCGGCCAGAAAAAAAAAAGTAAATAAAAAAACTTTACAATGTCTAGAGTTCACTCTCTTGTAACCAACTGCTTAAAATGCATCTAGCCCCATATAAATTGCTACTAACATTTAGGATTTGCATCTCAGCTAATGAACGTGCAGACTCATTTGTGCATTCTTGGTGTAACAGTGAGCGCAGGAAGGGAGAACAAAGAGAAGGGCAGTAAACCATGCTAACTATTTGCATATCAAACAATAAAACCTGGATTACCAGCTAGGCCTGAAAACCCAGTGAATAACTTGTGAAGCTTACACAGAACCTAATCTCTCATTACAGATTTGCTTATGCCTGACATTTATCAGGTGAAGTGTAATATTGCTCTAAGACAAACCCATTCGTCATGTAAAAATCTGATGGAAAATCAGTGTAGTATCACCAAATTTCACAATGGATTCTCCTTGTATCCACCTCTCATCAAGCAATAAACACAGACATCAAAGTCTTGCCGACTAATTAAATCAGATTCACACATGAAGGCTAAAATGAACTTTTATGACATTCATTGTAAACTTTGATATGAGCCTCTGTGGAATTCCTGATGGTTGATTAACCCAGCGAGTATCTAAGATAAACAGACAAAACTAAAACTTTGGAGCCATTTTAAGCACATAAAGGAAAAACAAAAAAAGTTTGGTTTTATAACTTTAAAATCTTCAGCTTATTTTCAACATTTGCTCCTTTTTTGTCTCTAATTAGCCAGAATGAATGCCCACAATTAGTCCGCTTGGCCTGAGTTATTTATCAGTCGATCCTCTGTTAAAGTAGACGACTGGAGTCAATAGTTTGGCACTAAGTGCGAGCAGTGAATGAGTGCTGGCTTGCATTGAGAGATGCCCAAGTTCCCCCGTAGAAACCATACTCACAGACTCACAAAGACCCTGATCACACCACGCAGCACATGCAGAAAGAGCAAAAAGCCCTGCATGCAGCCCTCAGAGTGGATCCCAGCCCCGGCTGCTGGCTGCAGTCTGCTCAAAATCATTGCCAGGTGTTCACAGTCAACCATGGACACAGGAAGAGGGATGGGGAGGGAGACAACTTCAAAAGTAAACACCAGGCTTATGGGGAATTAGTTCTGTACATCTGCTGAGTGAGATGCAAAACAAAGACTGGGGAGCAGCGCCTATCGATTCTCTTGTTACGATCAATCTGAGTCCCCAAACAGAATCTCATTTATCGCCACAAACCGGCTGCTTTCGTGTCAAACCGGGTCGTAATGAAGGGCAAACCGTCCACGGTGATGGGAAAAAAAGGGGGGCACGTAGCACCTGATGTCGCCTTTAAACATGTGAAACGTCTTGGGCCACGCACGAGGAGCAAAAACATTGAAGAAACGGGAACCAATGAGACATTATTGGGGCTGCAACAGCTGGTTCACAAACAACAAGAAGTGTATAACGATCAAATTAACATGTGTCTATTTTTTTTTCTCAACAGCTTTCTGTTGCGCTTTATCTGCTACAGCCCTGAGTTTTTCCATCGCCAGAAGATTAGGGGGCGCAGCCGTTGTTCCTCCACGGATAAGCCTATCCATTTTACGAGCAAATGATAGATCACAGGAAAGTGAATTATTGTAGGGTGTTTTTTTACCTCTTTGGGTGAAAGCAGGAGTTCAATTGTGCCCGCTGTATCCCTCGGACATGCCAGTTCTGGAAGAGCCACGATGCAAGCCCGTGCGCCCTGGGAGTGGAACTCCGTGGTTATCCCCCCAAAACGCAGCCGGACGCGCGGTCAGGATCAAGCCGTCGCCTGCAAACTCGCGAAGATCTCGGGGGTCTGATCGCGAGTAATAAAGAGAACGAGCTGGATGTTTTTGGGAGGCGTTCCTCCAGCTCCGCTCCTCAGCTCCAGAGTGTCTGTCGAGCCCTCGCTTTGCGCTCTCCTGTGAAATCGATGGGTGTGTTTACAGCGCGGAGGGGGGAGGATCGCCGCTTCTAGCAGGAAAAAAAAAAACAAGCGAGAGACAAAGAGGGGGTATATGCATGGGGATGTGGTCTCACAAACGCTGCAGCACACACACAAAACCCCCATAGACAACGGAAGAAAAACACCGAAGTCATTATTTGTGCCGTTTTTTCCTTCAGGCCAAAAAACATTCACAGGTCAGAGTGTTGGAAACGTGGTTATGGTTTTAGAAAAAAGAAAAAAAGTAGCCTTCTCCCAGCAGCAGTTCTGCTCCTCACAGCGGGGTTGTTTAATCTATATGGCCCACAGTATGATGCTTCAGTCCAGTGTTTACAACCTTTTTGATTAACCTTGTAAAAATGCTGGCTTCTTCTCTAATGGGCACAATAACTGGTTTAAATGCCACAAGCCCAAAACAGTTGGTAATCACTGATTTGTAACAATGGAGTTAATTATAGGAGCTCTTTTTGAAAAACTGAGTTAAACAATATAAGTATCATTTAGTTTGGAACTACTTTCTGGTTATAAGAAAAGTACTTGTGAGCTCACTGCTAGTGTTCAGGATCTGAAAGTAGACATAAGGTAAAGGAACGGTTCCCAATTTTGCCATAAAGACTAAACAAGATCCACCCCACATTGTGAACAGAGCCCACAGAGAAATATAGCTATTGTTTGCCATACTATTTGGGGGCTTTAAATAAACTCTAGATGCATTACAGAACAATGATATATAGGAACAACCATGATCTTTGGCTGAGTCATTACAGACCAGTGTTCAGTTCTATAAGATTATAAGAGCATTGTGGCTTTTAGTGGAGGTAGCAGGCAACCAGCGGTCCAGTTTTACCCCTCAACATCTTTTGTGAGTCACTCTGTGGTCCCCACTGGCTGTGACTAACTCCTAAGTGGACTCTGTTTTTTTATTTAATTTCGTTCTCTGTCTCTTTCTCTTTTAACTGTATTTGACTTGTGGTGATTACAGACGTGCATCTGGCTTCATTTTCCATTAGGAGTTTATGAAAATAAAGTAGTGCTATTTCGGTTGGTTCACATTAAAGATAATGTAGAACACAGTTCATTAAAAGTGCATTTTGAAATGATTTGAGGAGGGCCTCCTGGTGGTAGAAAAATCAGCTCAAATGTAACAGGAGAGACACCTAGTGGAAACAGTAGCAAAACTGGAGCTGAGGAACTGACCTGTTCATTCCAGCTCTTTTTTTTGTAAATAGTGCTCCATAAAGCTACACATAAACTAAAGCAACAATATAAAGAAGCAGACCCAGAATAACCACAGATGAGCAAGGCTATGTATAGAATGGATCAAGAAATAGAAGTGCAGGTAAAACAAACCAGATTAGATGTGAAAATAAGCTTTAAAGACTTAAAACAATCAACCTAAGACTGAAGTAAAGATACAAAATGTGCAGTTTATCCTAGTTACACAAAAAGTAGGTAAAGTGTTGCTAAATGGACAAACACAAAATGAATGGCATGAGACACTAAACGTTGAAAATAGACTAAACATAAGTATAACGACGCAAAGCAATTATGCATTTCATTCTGTTTGAGCCGCAAAACAAACAAATTCTTTCTGCTTGGTTTGTGTTTCTTTGGTGTGTTCTGCAATCTCAGCTGCTTACTTTGGGACTGGCAGATCAGGAAAGGCAGCAAAAAATAATGCCTTTAACTTAAGACTGCTCGCATTGGATGTAAACAAATAGAACAAATATTTGTTTTGTGTTGTGCTTGCTTCACTCCGAAAGGAAAAGAAAAAGAGCCAAGACTGACCGACCCTTTCGCAGGTCAAACGTGGAACAAATATTGAGTCAGTAAAGAGTAAGTCAACATGTTTGACTAAAGGTTCCACACCTACCCAGGCCTAGCAGCTCAGGAGAACTGCTTTCCCACCACTCGCACGTACTGTGTGCCATCAAAGCTGGGAGATAAGAAAGTGAAACCTGTTGGACGTGTTGCTGCTTTTACCCAGAAACAGCAAGGAGGTTCTTCCCGGATACGAAGAGACAAGAAAAACAACTCGGTTAAATGTGGTATCAGTGGGTTTCTCTGAGTCCGTCTACAGCCGGGCACCTGTTGACGCTGTTTTCACAGGTCATTAGACGTAAAGGATGGCTCCCCATCTGCAATTTCCGGCAGATAAAAGAAGCTTCCGTGCCCCCTGTGTCACCTCTGACAAACAACCTGCTGGGATCAACTCTGAAACTCTGCTCTGCCAGTTTTCCCATTATAGCTTCACCATAATTCTTCTCCGAACAGGAGCTTAGTCTTTGTCCTCAAACTGAGGTCATCTCCCCACAATGTAAACTATCAGAGCTGACTTACGTTCTCTGTAAAATGAGAAATTTTTTACTGTTTTTGACTGATTGAACACATCTGTTGGAGTTCATGGTCAGCCTTTATCATAGTCACCTCGTTCCTTTATTTCTTACGTTACGCAAAGTAAAATTTGAAGCTACATGAGTTTTTTAGACGTGTTTTAAACACGTATCAATCAACATTCAGGCAACGTTAAACCATTCTATGTAAATCCAGAGAAAAGCAGGGCTCCTCTTCTCAGCAAGAGATTTATAGTACTACCATACCCTCTGGTGGCTAATTTTAAACATACAGTTATACATATGACAACATACAAAGTTGTTTCTTAACTTCTCTAGTATCTTTATCATCTGCATCCAAACAGAAATAAAGACATGACTGGCTCAAAAGAAATTCAAACAGAGTCCACCGCCAAAAAGTCAGATCAATTCTGATTATTTCTGTTCTACATTTGGTTCTTTCAGTGTGTCTGTGACTGACATGGATATACAGATGGTTTAGCATAAAATAGTCCTTAAATGACCCCTGGTGGTAATATCACAATTTTTTAGTTGGTTTTGTTACTTGTTCCCTATATCTTAACTAATTTCGTTGGAAAAATGTTTTACATCTACTATGAAAAAGATTGCCAGAACAGAACAACCTCAGTCATAATAAAAACACGCAATAAGGACCAGAAAATCTGACATTTTGAACCTTGAAAAAAAAAATCTTTGTTTAGATGTTTCAAAGATGTATGTATGGATGCATGCATGTATGTATACATATATATATATAATAATTGTGAATTTAAAAACGATTAATCAAAATCAGTTAAATGTAAATGTTTGTGCTCTGTATCCAGAAAGCCACATCTACTTTTCAGGATCTGGTTATTATGGACACAAATTACATGTTAAATTTCAATATTTCAGTATTTATATCACAGAAACAGTTACAGGCTTTACTAGCTAAAAACACTCAGTATCAAAAGTACAGACGCTGGTTTACATTACAACTGTATGTATGTATGTATGTATGTATGTATGTATGTATGTATGTATGTACAGTGGGGGAAATAAGTATTTGACCCCTTGCTGATTTAGCAGGTTTGCCCACTTACAAAGAATGCTTATTTTTCCTCATCAGATGGTTATCAATTTTTATAAATTCATATGATGTGATTTTCTGGAATTTTCTTTGGGATTCTGTCTTTCACTGTTAGAATGTACATATGATTAAAGTTATAGATCGTTGCATTCTGTCTGTCTGTCTGTATGTATGTATGTATGTATGTATGTATGTATGTATGTATGTATGT
>CAJRST010003335.1:14344624-14484271 GCA_907169785.1 Menidia menidia
ATGAGTAGTATCTGAACTTTTAACTGTGGACTTTCCGGCATATCCTGTCCTAATAGGATGTTGCATTGTGTATGGTCCACGAAAACATCTGTCTTTGATAAAATACAATAATAACTGTATGGCTTTGGTTAAAGTTTAAACAATCAGAACTGACTCGAAGGACTGCAGAGTAAGCTTTTCATATTTATTTTTGTCTTTTGAATATTATTGAAAATTAGAATCAAAGAATGACTCGAGTATTAAAACGTTCAGATCCACGTCCTTGTCATGGATTTTTTTTTTTTTTAATCTAATCCATAACTTTTAGCAGACTGTTGTCATGGTAATAGCTAATTTGAACAATGTTATTTTCTGTTTATATATGAGATTAGTTAGCTAGGTGTGAGCTATGAGACCATCTTGGATAAAAAAAATCATTTGTTTGATATTTGTGGTTGAATTTTCTATAATTAAGAAGTTTTTTCCACTTCAAGCTGTTGTTAAGATGTTAAGCAGTTGCATGCAAAAAGTCTGCTGATCAAAGATTTGACTGAAATTTGACTTCTGGCATGCAAACTACAGTACAATAAAAACATGAAGGGAAAGTGGAAAGAAAATTATTATTCTACTTAAGGAAACTGGGACTGTAGAGACAAAATAAATACATTTGGTTTTTACTATCATGTAAGTAAACTTTGGTTTCTTATTTCCCAAAATATTCTGCACTTATCTGGCAACTTTCCAGGCTAAAGAGCACTGCAAAGGTTTTGTCTTTGAAATGGAAAGATAAATCATTTAACACAAGACCAATTATGTGCTTTCATTGAACTCTTCTATTAAGGTTAACTAAATCCTAAGTTTTTGTTTTTTATGGTTTTGTAGCCCCAGAACGAGCATATTGAGTTACACCGCAAGCGGCATGGCTACCGCCTGGACCATCATGAAAAGAAAAGGAAGAAGGAGAGCCGAGAGGCTCACGAGCGGTCGCACAAAGCCAGAAAGTTGATCGGTTTGAAGGCCAAACTCTACCACAAGCAAAGACATGCAGAGAAGATCCAGATGAAGAAAACGTGAGTATGGTGTAAATGTCTTGGTCGTTTTAATCTATTCCTGGTACACATGTGAACAAGTGTGTACTGTGTGTTTCCAGCATCAAGATGCATGAACAGAGAAAGACCAGGCAGAAGGATGATGACAAGACCCCAGAGGGAGCAGTCCCAGCATACCTGTTGGACAGAGAAGGCCAGTCGCGTGCTAAAGTCCTTTCCAACATGATCAAACAGAAGAGGAAAGAGAAGGCTGTACGTCTCAGCAGAAACCCACCTTTTAGTGACATTTACACAAAGAAAACATATGTTTCACGTCACAAACATTTGATCGTTTCTGCAGGGAAAATGGGAGGTGCCCCTGCCAAAGGTCCGAGCCCAAGGAGAGACAGAAGTCCTTAAAGTCATCAAAACTGGAAAGAGGCAAAAGAAAGCCTGGAAGAGGATGGTCACCAAAGTTTGCTTTGTTGGCGACGGCTTCACCCGTAAACCTCCGAAATATGAGCGTTTCATCAGACCCATGGTAAGACGGCACTTCACACGACGAGAGTGGGTGGTGAAACTGAAGTGTCGTTAATTGAAACCCCTCCTCCTTCTGTTTTACAGGGTTTACGGTTCAAGAAAGCTCACGTCACACATCCTGAGCTAAAAGCAACATTCTGCCTTCCCATCCTGGGAGTGAAGAAGAACCCTTCCTCCCCCCTCTACACGTCTCTGGGAGTCATCACAAAAGGAACAGTGGTCGAGGTTAATGTCAGCGAGCTGGGCCTGGTTACACAGGGAGGAAAAGTTATCTGGGGTGAGTCTTCAAATCTTGCGGTTATTTCATGCTCTTCTTACACATTTTGTATAAAGGCCTGTTAAGATAGGTGCTGATTTCTGAGTAGGGTTGACGTAATTTTTGTTTAAAATATTTCCAAAGATCATATTTGTGAAACCAGCAGACCTGCAGGAAGAAAAATAAAAATCTGTGCAATAGTGGTAATTATTCACCTATTACTGAGGAATTAATAAATCTCTCTCACTTTTCAGGAAAATATGCCCAGGTGACAAATAACCCAGAGAATGACGGATGCATTAATGCAGTTCTGCTGGTTTAAGGCGTCTCTTAATTTATATCAAGAGTGTGGACACATCAGACCCAACAGCAGTGGCTTTGCTTTCACCGGACTGCCAGGAAGAACGTGAAGCTGCGCTCGGGACGTTTTTGTAACTAAAAGGACACTTGGAGGAAATATGATTTACTGTCAAGTTTGATACAAATAAACTTGAAATTTCACCTAATTTTTGTATTAATTTACTTGTAAGCACACAATGACTGGTCGTCCTGTGACCTCACAGAGGAAAGCAGGACTAGACTGGTTCATGAGGCTGTAAATGGATTTATTCTTTTGTTTGTTTTAGTAACGCATGTTAATGAATTCATACATCCAGAACAAATATAGTGATACGTACAGGAAACAGCAATTGGCTCAAAGTAAACTTTATGTAGTGGATTAACTTTTTTTTTTTTTATACCAGCAGCTAAATATAAAATCCACCTCCTTCATAAGTCTAAGACTGGAGGCTGAGAGCAGCTTTGAGCTTCTTCTCTCAGCATATAAACTACATTATCTAACACTCCAAACCCAGGTCCAGATATCATTTTTTCAGATCAGGATGATGGTTTTTCTGTAATATTAGACTGAAAAGAAAAAGAAAATCCACAGCCCTACTCAGTCTGTGCCAACAACATAATCACACTTATCTGACCATGCTGGAAAGGGCGTGACCTCTTACACAAACATTTACCAGGATTTCATAAACGAGCATCTTCCTTTTCCTGCTTTTGGCATTCGGTGCAAACTTCGGTGTTCAAACTTACAAATGGAACGGCCTTCAACCTGAGATCAGCTGGTGTGATTCAAATGAATGTTGAACTTTCTAAACTGTGAGCCTGCCTGCAGCAGGTCCTGACCAGCTGTTTGATACGCCTCTGGATTTGAAATCACATTGCACTTTGCACAGATGTGCACGCTCTGCCAGCTGTTTGAACATTGCACAACTCCTTTTCCAGGCCAAGCTCTTTCATCACCTGCACTTTTCTAAAGACGCTGGCACGCGTGGCCCAAACAGTCGGGACCAAGGGAGCTCCGCTTTGCGGTGCAGAAACAGTGACACCAAGAAAAGTCCATCTCTTTTAATTCACTGTTGGCGCTTCTGGTGGTGCTTACAGCCATGAAATTTGCCAATGTCAGCTTTACATCCACAATAATGGTGACAGTTCACAGTTTTGAGGTAACCGGGAGCATTTCTACAGGCTTTCATGTTGTTTTATGGGGCTTTCAGAACCAAACGGCAAACTGAGATGACGACAAACCGACGGAGCATTAAAGTTCCACATCGGATACTGAAAATTACATTAAAAAAAAACTTAAAATCATAATCTAACAGTCGGGTACAATCCAATTAAAAAGCTTTTTTTTTTTTCCTTAAACATGTACAAAGTTGAGTCATCTCAACTCGAGTGTAAGAGGATCATTAAGGTCCTGTCATATTCCCCCCCACGAGCTAACAATTTGCAATATTTCATGACATATGGCACATTTTAGAAGCTTTTTATGAGTTTTCCATGATCAGCTCTGCCTGCATGTCTGTAAAAACAAATACAAAAGTTCTGAAAAGAAGCGTTAAGGCGGTGGCTTCCCGGGAGTCCCGTTCGTGCAGCGCACGTTAAGAAAAAAGAAAGAGTTTCAACAGCTGTCAGAAAAGCCAAACCACCTAAGAGACGTTTGTGATAGGAAAGTAGACGTAAAGTTCCTTAAGCTTAAAGGACTGTGTTCCAATCGGTTTAATTTTTCATTCAGCTGGCGCTGAGCTCTTCGTCGGCCGTCCTTCAGTGTAAGTGAGACGCAGCACTGGAGAGGGCCTCCTGATATCATGTCGATGGCCACACGGTCAAACAGAGTCCTCTTAAGTCTTTAGTCATCTGGCTGCGAGAGTTCCTTTCTTTTCTTTTCTTTTTGTTCTTTTTAAAAAAAGTGCACATAGTGACTACACATCAGGTCTTCCAGATGTTGACATTATGTATAGTAGTCCAGTTTGCTCTCTATCGTCTTGCAGCCTTTGACGGAGAACACCCTCTCAGATTTGGGGAAATAGACCAGATCTCTGGCCACCTGGTCGGCCACGTCGCGGTCAGGCTTCTGGTCTCTGTGTTTCATTTCGGACATGGTGCACTGGACCACGTGCTGGTACTCCAGAGGCAGGAACGGGACGAAGAAGTCCACCAGGTTCTTATCGATCAGGCTGGTGTGAAAGAAGCCACCTAGGGGAAGAAGAGAAGCAGACACTTGCAGTGACTCAACAGGTCCGAGGGAACCGCGTCTAAACGGCCGCTTTCCCGGTCAACACGCACTTTTTTGGTTGTTGAAGACAGACAGTGAGAGGGATGTCTCCAAATCCTTCAGCTCGATCTCGTCTCGACTCCTTCCGGCTCTCCAGAAATCTAAAGCCGTCTGTATGATGCTGTCCCCTCCAGCGTTACTAAGCAGAAGAAAAAAAAATCATATCAAATATTTTAGAATCTTTATTTTTATGACCAAAGGGGTGCCGGATACTTTCTTACTCTTAAGTTTAGTAAGTTCTTTTTCTGGCTTTACATTAGAATTAATTCTAAATAGGAACACAGTCTATGAAACGTTCCCGGATTTTCACCTTAGGAAAATGAAGATTGATTTCCGGTAAGACACCCCCTCCAGCTTGTCGTAGTAGTCCAGGTATGGCTTGATGCTGTCGATCAGACCGGGGTGCATCTTGTCCATCTCGTCAAAGATGAACATGGAGCGCTCACAGTTGGAGACGTTGCCTTTGATCCAATGCTGTAACTGCGACTGAGAAAAGACGGCAGCGCGGTGAACTCACTCAGGAGACAGAACCAGACAAGGCCCCGGGTTTCCGGAACATTCGTGCGTTTTCATACCTTGTAGGTGGCAAGTTGACCCTGATGCGGGAAGTGAAGAGTGGAGGCGAACACGTGCACAAACTTGCTGTTCAGGCCCTCTTTGTAAATGTTCTCAGCAATAAGCTTGCTAACAAAGTTCTTTCCGGTCCCGGTCCAGCCGTGCAGAGAGAGCACCAGGGGCTTCTTCGGGCTTTCATTGTTCATGAATCCGTTCACGGCCTTTAAAATGATGCGGGACGCAATGTGCTGTCCAAAAAGCTTTTCTTCCAGGTCGGTTCTTAGACCTAGAGAGTAAATGTCAGTGGGATTAGCGGTTCCAGACACATGACTGAAATGCCTCCAACACGGTGCGCAGAGCTACAGCTTTATCCAACATTGGCATACTATTTCCAAAATGTAGGATTTACAAAGGTTTGCACCTCAATGAAAATGCACACCTTAACACAAACACAGAGTTTAATGTTCAAAAAGTTTGTAAGACGTTAATGCATATAATATAAATTTAAACAGGAATACAAAGTTAACAAATTATGACAACATTATGACGATTTAGTTGCATACATATCATTACGTTATTTTAAACATTTGTAAATAAATCCTTAAAAAAAGCATTAAAGAACAAGTGAATACGTGACTGAGACTGATTGAATCAAAATGACCAAAAGCCCATTTGCAAGTTCTGAACAAAGTGTGAGGTGTGAACACTCTAATCATACATTATTTTTGGGCTGTGTGAATGTTTTTAGGCTGGTGGCGTGTGAAAGCAAAACGCACAGATACTTCAATACTCCTGAATCGACTGAGGGGGTGGAATTACATTTTAAAGGTAGTCTAACAGGAATTTAATAATATTTTACAAACTGTATTGGGGGTAAGCAGGGCCAGGAAGATGGATAAACCAGTTCACAAAACTGAAACCATATTGGATAAGACCACGGAGACTTTTAAACCAGTGGTGACAGTAAATCAGTACCAGTTCTTCCTTATAGATAACCCTGCAGAGCCAGATTACCCACATTCATATTCTACATTTCGGCTGAAACGATACTTTAGACTTTAGCCATTGTGATCGTTTTCCACACGCAGCCTCTTTGTCATGTTATTAACGCTTTCGTCATTCAATGCATCTTTAAGGGTGAAAGAAGTCGAACTATTTGTGATTATAACAGCTGAATCCGTCCTACAGGTACCTGAAATAGATCTTAACCGTTTAACCAAATGTTAAAACAGCTGCTGAAAGCATTTTCCGCATACTGTGCCGTTGATTTGTTTGATTTCAAAGAAAAACAAGGTACTCAAGTCACGGGTTCTCCGACGTCTTGGCGGTAACTGTAAATGGATAAGAGGCAGGTTTTCGTTCACCTGTTGAATTGTAGGTCATCCATTTCGGCTCGCAACTCTCGTGAAAATGATTGTAAATCGTCCGCCCAACCGTGGCACAGAGACCGACTGCGACGGTTGTTGTGAAGGGATCAAACCCGTTTACCAGCACACCGACTGTCATGAAAATGTGCAACAACAAATATACGTATGCCAATTTCATCGTAGAAGCGAACTGCTCTTTTCAACATGGGTCTTTTTTTCACGAGGGAAAATAAATACAAGTGCAAGACCGAACCGCGCTAAAGCCTCGTACAAACTAGCTTATTGCTTTACAACGGGGAACTTCCTCATACGTCATAACCACGCGATACTGGCAGGGCCTTGTTAAACACAACACCCAGCTTGAAAGTGATGCTAAACCGTTTGATTGTAACCGTTACACGTAACTTTTTACCCGGTAAAGACATTTAAACGTGTGTCTGAAAGGTTTACTTTGCAGCATGAGCAGTAACTTAGCTAGAAGACAATAGTGTGTTATTTAGTATTTTTTAAGCTACTTAACTGTGCTCACGACTCAACCTATCAACCAACTACAGAGGCTCGTGTGTTTAGTATGGTTCTTACCTGTTTTGTTTAAAGAAATCCACTCTGGTCGACAGCACTCGTGGAAGTAATAGAAAATATTTTGGTAGCTAGCTAAAAACCCCGTGAGAGCCGCAGCCATGCCGACCGCTATGGTCGTACTGATGGGCTCTATGGCCTCTGTCATGCTGGAGCAGACAAACAGCCACAGCAGAAAGACGTGTCGCTTCCTCGGCATCATGATGCCACCCGAAGAAACTTTGTGCCAGACTTTCTGCCACAGCCTCTGAGTGAACACCTAGAGTGCAGCTCGCACAGGAAGCGCTGTGGTTGTCATGGGCATGACGTCAGGGTCCAGAGGTGCTTCTACTTTTTAGTTCCTTCCGCTATGTTTAATATCTATTGAGTGATAACTTAATAGTTTCTCCTCTGATGACCAGAAATTATTACTATGTTAAGTATTTCCTGCTAATTTGTAATGCAGACTAAAAATTCCTCTTAATAAGGGAGAACAGACTCACTCTATATTACTATCACTTTTTTTCTGATAGAGATAGGAATAACGTTGGAATCTCGCGAGATATAAAGAAAATATAGTATCCCGTCTTTATGTTGTAAGAGAAAGCTTACAAAAAATATTTTTTTTAAATTCTCAATCCTGTGTTATATGTTTGCAACAGTACAAGCACATAGATGACTTCTTGACTTCACAGACGTCTTGATAGTTTCCAATGAAACACATTTTTAAAAAGACTGCAGATTTGTTTAAATGATTTTTATTTTTAACATGGGGCATATGAAAGCATAGCCACAATTTTTTTTTTCTAAATTTATAGTATGGATTGTACAAGCATTTACAAATGTAAAGGGAACATTGTATATTTTATCTGTTGTAAACCTTGAACTAAGTTTTTGTCTTTTTTGACTTTCTAAATAAAAGTGTGATCCTTAACTCTGTGTAGAATTTGATGGAGATGAAGCCCTCTCAAATATGTGCAGGTTTTGGGGCTATGTGTAGTGTAATGTATGTTTGTATTCATGCAATTTTGGGGCAGTGCTTATAGCTCGTTAGCACTCACCTGAGATAGAAACTTCTGAAATTCCATCTTATTTGATCTTAAAGCAAAGCTTAGGAAAAAACTATTAAAACCTAACTACTGTAAATTAACTAATGGCCCAAAGACCTGAATCTAGAGGTAACACAGATATCAGCCACATGGGGGAGCTAGAGTATAGTCAGACAAGGGGCCAAAGTCAGTCAGATTTGCAGTTTTTGGATTAGTGTTATGATTACAAGTTTGTTGTAGATCATTTGAGCCTGGGTGTGTCATATTCAGACAAATCTCTGATTGGCTGGTGGTGTTACAGGTAGAAAGTCTCAGAATGATCAGAGTCATCTGAACTCAATTTCACGGCCGTCCATCTCACATCAGAGGGTTTCCTTAAACTCAAAAACGCCTTCCTTTGGATGACAGCAGATGAAATATCAGACAGTCTTGCTTTATACTGTAGGGAACACAAGCATCTGCTAAAGATTTCGCAGAAACGTATCATAGCATGGCAAATACAGCAGTTTAAAAAAATTAAATTGAGGTATTTGAAGTTTAGTTTTAGAAATCATAATAATAATAATAACGATGCCGAACATGGCTGTTTATTCTCATGTAATTTATGTGTGGACAGGATTCTCTTCTCATTGGCTGTCACTCTGTCCCTGATGAGTACATTGATTTGACTTCATCACTCAGATAGGTAAACAGGTAAGAGTTAAATGTTGAGACGCATTTAAACACTATGTCTTGGTGGTTTTTTAGTATTTTCAAATCTGAGCACCTTCTCAATGGTCATCAAGTGGGAAAGAGTAACTTTCTCTGCCGAGCGTGCGTGTCATTGTGATGACTCGGCTGTTACAGACCAGTGCCTGATTGGAGATTTTGTCTCTGCCCTTGTTTCACTCATTTCTCTGATGCTGAAAGCCCTTGTGGTCACAGAAAAGGACGGGGTTAACAGAAGGGGCAGGTCAGCCTCTAATCCCACTATAAACAGAGGGCATTGCCACCACGCACTGACCCCCCCCCCTCCCCCTCCGTTCACCTCATCTCACGCTTCATCTGAACCCCCACATTGTGGCAGCTTGGGCTGGATAATCAGTCAAAGAGCCAAAGCACATTCCTGTGACTAAACAATGAGAAAACATACCAAAAGAAGATTAGGGGAACGTCACAGGACTGATTGGGAACATATTTGGAAATCTATATCTAAAGATAAATCCTCCACTGAGTGCTGTTTTTGTTACTACTTTTACTACTTTTTCCCCCTCTCCACCACAAGGAGGAGAACACTGCATGTGACTTCAAACTGGTTTCTGTTTAAGCAGCAAAACTTGTGTTCACTGGGAAGTAGAATTCTCATTAACCTCCGTACAAAAACTATCAACACTTTCACTGCTGTAAAAACGGAAAATGCTGACCTAAATATTTAATGAGATTTTAAGTTGTAAAACTCTATAGAATAAACCAAATATGTAAAGAAAAAACTACTGATGCCAGATTTTCTTTCTTTTTAAATTCTATTTGAAAGTTTCAAATTGTCATTTTTTTCAATGAATCCAGAGTTGACTGAACACTTTAAATTGTATTTGAGAATAGGAATATGGTTCCATTCTACAAATAAAGTGGATTGCCTTTCTGATAAGTAAGGTGGGGATTTTGAAAAAGGATCTAACACAAAAAGAACAGTATCAATTTCAATCACTTGAATAATCACTTAGTTTCAACACTTTGGTAATATAAAAAAGAAAAAAAAATGTTTTCTTCTCAGTTCTGTCTTATTCTGTTTATTTTTATCAGTTTTTAAATTGAATTGACTTTACTGAATTATGTTCTTTGAAATAAATTCACAACTAAAATGATCATTACAAATTGGAGTAAAAACGTGCTCTTGAATCATAAATAGATATTTTTCGACATCAGAAAGCTTCCCGAACTTAAGTCTGTATTAATCCAAAGTTTTGGATTAATTGAGAGGACCTTGGATTGCCTTGGATTTGCTTGAACGAATATGACTGAATCTCTTAAAAGAAGTGAGGAGACTTTGGTGGGACAGTTCCTCCTGACGGTGGCACTGCTGTAACAGGAGCACACCGGCCGGTGTGAGGAAAGATTTATGATTTTATGTGCCACTCAAACTCATCTTCCTGTCCTCACATTTATCCACATGTTACATATAAAGCGTGACAGGATAGAAAAGCGTTGCTATAAAAGTTAAGCAAAGAATTGTGGGATGGACTGTTTCCTGTCTCTTAAAAAGGATGGCTGAACATGTTCTACGCTTAAAGAAAATTCAAATATTAGAAATCCTTCCCTCAGTGTTTTGAGAACTGGAACGGCTTCTTTCTTGACTGTTGCATCGACACTCCCTGGTCATTTTCGCGCTGTCCAGAAGGCTCTTGAGGCTTCAGTTCATCCAATTTCATCCAAGCTGAGTTTACATCACTTGGTCATTTAAAAAATAAATATCCAAACCTTTTTTGTAGACAAAAGTGGGATGTTGAGCAAATGATAGCTTTTTATAACTAAAGGTGCTACAAAGAGGTGGAGGTCTGAACCAGAGCATGGTTAAACTGAATTTCAGAATTTGATAAAAAGCCTCATATGTGGAACAATGAGGACAAAATAAGAAAATCAAGAAAAATCCAAGGAGGGAGAAAATGACACAGGACTTTCACTTTAAAAAGTATCTTCTGGATGTTGCCTGCATGATATCTTCAAAATGAGCATTTTCAACATTCGATATGTCGACTCTTGGTTGAAAAACTGTCATTTGCTGTTTGTGTTTGTGCCAATATTCCATACAGCATGCAAACTTTTGTGGAAATGGTTTGCATTAAAGAAATAAGGTCAAATGAGGTTTTTCCAATGAAAAATGTCAAAGATAAAGCCGTGCGGCACAAAAAATGACCAGACATGAGGATGTGCTTGAAATCTGGGATTTTTCCATCCTGTTCCCATGCGTCGGACAGATTCACCCCTGTGATGGATGGTGGTCACTGAGGGGTTTTGTTTTGCACATCGGTGAATGGAGGAGCCCCCGTTAACGTTCATAAAACATGACACGCAAAACCCCAAACAACTGTGTTTGTCTTACGTCCTCCTTACTTTTTTTTTCTCGCGTAAAAGGAAATAAACCTGAATGAACCAGAGGTCCATTTTCCACGGATAACCTGAAACACCTGTTACCAGGTCTGAACTACTGTACCATATGTGTGTGTCCCGGCGGGAGGGAGATGTGCTTTTTTCTGTGGACTTCCACATAAATGTCAAGCTGCAGGCCTTTTGAAGAGGGGTTGCTAACCTGCTGCACTTTCTTGTCCAGTCACAGACCGGACCGAGGCGGCAACCGTTCCCCAACTGGTTTTTTTGCACAGTATGCAACGGGACAATGCAGCACGACAAAAGGGCCAACGCGAGCTACACACGGAGACTGAGAGAAAGACAGAATGCCTCTCAGCACAATGCTTGCCGTCATCTTAAAAACATTCGCCAAGCCGTCCCTATTGTGTCAGCCGAGCGGCCCGCTTTGTAAACATCCTCTCCAAAGCGACTCACGACTATATTCAGATCCTCGGGAGGAAGTGATTTAATACCCGACATCCTCCTCAGTCTTCCTCTCTCAGGTGGGGGACGTTCTTGGGAGCTGACCTCCCAGACCAGGGAAGTGGGTGGTATAAAAGGGAGTTTTTGTCACCGATCTGAACAACCAAGAAAAAGCCCAGATATTTATTTCTATGGACAATAGTAAACTGCAGCTCCTCACTGGGTCCACCATTGACCCCTTTTTTAATCTTCTTTTAGTCTTTTCATTCCATTTTGCTTGTATAGTATGTCTACATTTATTACAATATCCTATAGATTCATTTTTCTCTTTCCCCCCAAAATGTGTGTTTTATTAAATAATTGTTGGTTTGATCTGAATACAGGCAATGTTGGTGAAAATAATATGAATATTTCTCACGATAGTAGAAAATGTAGGTCTTCTATTAACATAAAAAATAATGCTTAATCCAGGAAAATCTAGAAATAAACAACATTTCTTTAGGTTTTAGAGGTTCATCGCAACATTTAATGAATTCGCCATGACTGAAAAAATGGGGAAAATATCTGCAAATTTCATCTGCTTTAATAAAACCATAAACTTTCTCAATTCAGCATTCATGGAGCTGGTCAGAACAACTTACATATATAGAATGTACAAGATGGAGCATTATTAAAAAAAACAAGAAAAGATTCCGTTAAAGCTTAGGTCATTAATCTCGAATGTAATGCTTACCTGACAAAAAGTAACAATATACTTAGGTATGTTGTCTCATTTTTTTTTCTCTTTTTACAAAGTCTTATACATTGTTTTCTCAGTTTATGTAAGAATCCACCTGTGCCTTGGCTTTAAATTAATTTTAGAACATGAGCCACAACAGTCGAAGGAACCTAATATCCACTGTGGAGCTGGCCTATTGGCAAATGCTTTCCCCTCCTCTGATTACACCCTACCAAGCATGGATTCAAGCCAAGGAACCTGCAGGGAGCTAATAAGTTGACAGAAAAGTAGACATACTTGGTTGACATTTCTAAAACCTTAGGAAAAACCTGCAGTGAAAGTCAATGAGTCCAGGCCGTGGGCACGAAGGGAGAGAACTTTATTCTCCAACTTGGTCCTGAAGTTCAGGATTTTCTAATGTAAGACTTCCATGGGTATGACGCTTGGGGGGGAAAGCATTAATCTTCTCTTTTCCCAGGCTGAGCCGAGCTGAAAAAGGAGCCACGAGTGGTGAGAGGTCATTCATCTAGTGAGGTTTCAGAAGGCGCTGAGGCCGATCGGTGCCTTATACATCATTTTCTAAATTGCCCGACACGTTTGCACGACGCATTTGACGCGAGGATCATTTGGACGCGACCGCAATGAAAAGGAGAGGTTTAAAACAAACACCATCAAAATCAAACTTCACCAAGCAGCCTCTTCTGGGATTTAAAGGCAACAGCTGAGGCCTTGTGGCCGTTTTTCCAGGAGCAGTGAGAGTTAAAGGACGGGACCAGACAAACACACCAGGGATGACCCTTAAGGTAACTTGCTTTTTCACCCATGTTTGTTTGGGTGGGGCCTCGTGAACGAGTGTCCTTCTGGTATGGGAGCTAAACAAACACAAACCGAACTGGGGTCGCGTGTTCTTCCGACAGGTGTTTCAGTGAAACCGGAGCGGAATCTTCTGCATGAAGGGGGTTTTCGTTAGACCAATCTGCCTTTTTACGGCTGAATCCACCCCGATCCTGGTCCACGGCCATGTTGCTCTGGGTAAACACTGAAAATGTGACGTTGTGTGCCGTTTTGACTGACGTTCCGGCAGGTCGGAGTCCGCCGTGAAGCGTTTCAGTGTCTACTACACCATCTGTGGGCCCCATGCTGTGACGGTGGGGGGGGGGGGGGCTTGGGAACAACCTGCCACAGACAGAGCAGCGAGGGATGGAACGAGGAAACCCAAAACAAATGACCAGAGGAAGCAGGCGGCGGGCGGGGGGTGAGAAACAAACAAACACGGGGCTAGTTTTACACCCACCTGCTCCACCAGCTGTTCCGTATCAGCTACCCACAGAGAGAGACTGGCACAAGATCAGCCGCTGTGTGCCAAAGAGGGGGCCGTTGTTCCAGCACACAGCCGTGGAAGATGTGTTCTGTCCCACGTTTGAATACTGTTGGCAATGACAGCAGCACGGCTCTGCAGGTGGGGACGTAGCTCTGAAAGAAAAAATAATCTGTGGCACAACCAGAGGACCTGTTGGGACACCCGTGCAGGTATCTTTGGAATCCTGTGGATGAATCAGCCGGTTCATATATATCTAACTTCATTTTATTAGAAATGGATTAAATTAGTTAATGTATTTAAAGCATTTTGAGATCATTTTTTGTCTTGAACTGATACTCATGAAATGTGTTGGATGGACATAGAAGATGAATCAAAATGAATCCTAAAACAAAGATTTTACCTAAAAACTATTTAAAAATAAAAAAGGATAACTTACTAAAATAAAATATGTTGCATTTATTTCATCATCAAAGTGACAAGATGGAGCTGAAAGCCAAAATGATCTGGACAGATTTCAGACCAGGGAGTCATGTTTAGCTGATGTTGGCAATTTTGAATAATGTGTCTGTATATATAAATATATATATGTATATTTCAAATCTGCTTTTGAATGGAAAAGTCTCGATATCAAGCACAGATGATTTTCCAAGGATTTTTTTTTTTCCTGTAATGGGTCACCTTTACCTCTATTTGCTGTTGTTTCAACGAGACGGTGGTTAGTAGTAAACGTATAATTTGACATATTTTTTAAAAATTATAAGAACTTTTATTACATCTGATCAAAATTAAGATTAGATGTTGAGAAAAACAATCTCAAACCAATGCTGCACTGTACAAAACTAGGTGAAGATCTTGCCTCCTGCACACACAAATCTATATTTTCAAATCAACAAATGCAGACAAAACGAATGTTAAAGAAAAAATTACTCTCATAATGGACAGCTACATTTAGTACTACACATAAAACATATTCATCCATTTAAAATGTTTAATGTTTTCTAAAATAGGGATTAAGGGATATATTTATCCCACTTTTGGGCACTTTGTTCAACTTGTGAATACAAGTTAGATAAACCTCAAAGTGGATGTGGAATATGCATGCTCACAGGAGAACCAGAATACACACATACACACAGAGATACACCAAATGCATCACTTTCCACTGAAAACCTGTGATGAGAAACTTCACAGTGGTTGAGTGGACACAACCTCAGCAGGGAGATAAAAGTTCACCGCTCTAAGTTTTGTGACAAAGATTGAAAGTCAAAGGTTGCCGTGGCCATCTGTAGCCTTTCTACCTTGGTACTTATTTACTCTCCATCTTTTGCTCTTTGACCTCTCCCTCATTTTCTCACTTTGTCGCCCACGCGCACACGCACGCACAAAGTGCGCACACGCAAGCGGAGATAAACACGGAGAGCTGATTAAAGCGTGAAAGTGAATCAGTGCGGACAGCCAATGGAACAAGACACTGATAAGAGTTCCTTGTGAGGCCGGCGATCGATTGCCATCTGTAGTGAGTGAGTGTTTGTGCTCCGCTCCAACCCCCACCCCCAACCCTCTTCATCGCTGTGATTGACTGCAACCCCACACTAGGTCTGTATAATACAGGCAGAAAAGTATCCACGCAGTGGGTTGTACATGGACACACTGATTTAGTCAAAGACACAAAGATGAAGACAACGCGTTTCAATGATTGTTTCAGAAAGTTTATTTTTCATCTTTTACAATTTCAGTATACATTTTTTTTTTTTTAAAGGATAATGTAAATGTTGGATACCCAGCCGATGTTTTATTTTTGTGATTTGGAACATCTTTTGTAGCTGTGTGGACTGGTATATTTCAATGACAAACTAAATCCAAACAGCAATTCCATGATGGTGACTCCCAAAACTAGTTAGTGTCCCCTGTGCCCAGTAGCATCCGATGGCAGGGATTTTTTTTGTGTGTGTCTGCGCTTGTGTGTGTGTGTGTGTGTGTGAGAGAGAGAGAGAGCTGGTTCATTTAACATCCTGATAAAATCCCTTAACCCTGACTGATGGGCTCTTTGGGAAGATGGATGGGCCTGCAGAGACTTGTGGAAAGCAGGAACCTCAGTCAGCTCCTTTGACTTAGAAGAGGAAGGGGACTCGCTGAGGAGGGGGGGGTGGACGTCCGCCACATTAGTAGGTTGTAAATCCAAACTCCTATCACAACTCTGTTAGTAGAGGGAGAAACACATAAGTTCAAGTCCGCGCAAATGTGCCAGCATGAGGTGATTTTCACTGGATAGGATTTAAGCTTTCGGGGAAACGTGTATCTCATAGATTACATTTCCTGCTGGGGAATGCTGCACACGGCAATGACAGGGAGTCAAGCCAAATGAATATCTACATTAGCAAACAAAGGAAATCAGCAGGCTGGTTTTGTGTCCTTGAATGCAACCCGATCCTTACATTGCAGAGAAGAAGGAACAGGCTTTATTTTTCTTGAGTTATATTAAACAATAAACCAGAACCCCTGCATGTGCCCACGCCCCTCCTCAGGCGCAGCGCACACAATGCCCTACTTCTTGTTTCTCTTTCACTCGTTAGACCCTCTGAACAGCATGTTGCACACACAACACAATGTCCGAATGTTTCCCCCTGCAGAGATCAAAACAGAAGGTATCTATTTTGCACTTTTCCAATGTTGGCTGAAAAGTGAGAACACCAGCCAGTGGTACCGCCCAATCAGACCACCTTGCACTTCCACATAATAGATTCCTAATTCAACTGCCGCTGCGCAGCGGGCTTTTGTGGAGATTTTGTGGACTTGCGCCTCAGTCCACCCTTCCCTCCTGTTCATCTCCCCATCTATCAGCCTGTGACTCATGTATTATTGTAGCCTTAACACAGGGAAGCACACGCAGACCGGAAAATCTGCTTCTGTAGATTGAGCCACAAGCTAAATGATGTTTCCTGTCTCCCACTCCTCACTGGCCTTCTAATTTTGCCCAAAGAACTATTATATCAACATTAGAGGCCTCATGCTACAGCATTTCTCTGCAAACTGCACTGTAATCTTAACAATGATAAACTCTCAATTTTTAACTGGCACGTAAAGCACTTTGAATTGTCTTGTACATGATATGTCCGATACAAATACAATACATTTGCTATGCCTGAATGATAAAAAACTGTGCTCTAATATATATATATATATATCCAGCTAGCATTGAGAGAACACTGGCACTTCCCAATATAGGAGCAATCAAGTGTTAAAGTGGTTTGCACAATGAAGATTTGTCCCTCTTAAATGGGTCATGACAGAATTAGCAGTTGAGGAAAATGTACATACAAGCCAAGGTGAGACACCCTCCATCAGCAGCCAACTGTATATTTGCTTTCTTTGCAGCAAAATGCCACAGTCATGGGGAGTCACAGGTCACAGCAGGTTCGCATTGAATCAAGCCCCGAATCCATTCTGACATATGTTGCAAACGCAGCCTGCACTCTTCACCACCGATACGTCTGCATTCATGTCAGGGGGTTGAGGGAAAAGAAATGAGTTTGAGCCAATATCCTAAGCCTGACTGGTCTCGACAGACAGAATGAATGAAGGCTCAGATCAAGGGGATCAAAGACGGCAAACAATTGGAAGACTTTGCTCCGCTTGATGTCAAGCGGAGGGGTTAACTGAGCGGATGTGCTCAGATTAAAGGTTAAATCTGCCCGTTTTTCTTACAGTGCCTGTCAGGGGTGGGGCGAGGCGAGCAAGTCTGCAGCATTGAGATAAATTCAGATGGGAGTCGAAGGGAAGTGCTCTCACATCACTTCCTCTCTTTGTTTCAGTCGCTATTTTCAAGGCCTGGAATGTAGTTCCTGTTAGAGGCCAAGGAATTCAAAACAAGTTAATTAACCTCAACATGAGAGAGCACCGGGGGGTGGGAAAAAGTTTCGGGGTGGGTGTTTGTGAAATTACGTAGTTAATGTAGAGACAATGCAGCCACCGATAGCGTTTTACACACTCCATGCTGTTTTCCATATATGTTTTGTATGTCCTGCGTGTGTGTGTCTGTGGGAGACTGAGAAAACTCGCCCACCACACCCTCTTTACATCCTGTAGCAGGTCTGTCCTTGTGAGTGTGTCTCAAACCGGCGTCCAGCGACATACCAAGGCCTTTGGTCCCAGCACACCGATATAAACACTCACTCTTAAAAGGAAACGCGTGTATGTGTGTGTGTGTATTTGCTGGTTTGTTCACGGCCATGCCACAAAGCAGCATTAACTTCACATTCTCAACCGTCTTTTGACTTGACCGGCATCTTTTCCAGCACCTGAAGCTTTCATTGTGCGAAGGCAGGATGTCAGTTCTGCCGTGTTCACATGCAGCGGGCCTGCAGGCTTTTATTAGCCGCTAAGTGTGTCTCTCCTGGGATATTTCAGTGATGCCCAGTTGTTCTGCGCAGACATGCGGAAATCCACCTCTTTTCTCCAGGGCAGGCCTCAGTCCCAGTAATGACTCTCCAGGAAACTGCAGTCAGCAGCAGAGGGATTTGAATCAAAATACAGCAACGTTTTTCCAAATCCAGCCTGACAGTCTTTCAGAATTGTGAGCGTGAATTTCCACTATCTGTGGGTTTACTCATCAACGTTCAGTTACAACCCCAAATCACAGCTCTAATATGAAAGGGAACAAAGGATTTTCCCCTTTGATGATGCTTATTCTGAGTATTATTTTACACAGCACATTATTTTGCAAAAATTAGGCAGCCAAAGTACCAGTTTTTGTTGTTCAGC
The DNA here is from genome assembly GCA_907169785.1 of Menidia menidia. Classification (NCBI taxonomy): domain Eukaryota; kingdom Metazoa; phylum Chordata; class Actinopteri; order Atheriniformes; family Atherinopsidae; genus Menidia; species Menidia menidia. Next base: position 14,362,893 of record CAJRST010003335.1, read on the forward strand.
ACATTCTATTTTACACATAGTTTCCTTTCCATTTCTACTTTCTTCATACATCCCTCATCATCACAGTGGTTTGACATCTTGGAAATTGTTCCTCCCACAAAAAAAGTATCTGCAATGTTTTTTTCAATTTTCTATTGATTAACCAACTAAAATAAACTCATAAAGAACCACCACATTCTGCCTTACAATGCCACCACAACAGAAACAATGCAATTAAGATGCACACTTACATGACCCTGTCCAGGAGTGTGTGGTCAACCGGTTAAAGGAGTTCTGCCAATGTTACCAATGTTTCTTCCCATGTTAAGTAGTGCAGTAAGACTGTGAGCTAACAGCTGGGCTCATCCACATTGGTAATGGGGGATGATTAAAAAGCATTTTCAGGGTTATGATTACTCTTTTCTGGATCTGTGCTGGGACTGTTTCCCAACTCAAGGGACGGAGCATCCCTGCTAACTGAATGATGACTGATCTAGATGGTGCAACATTGTGCCCTTTGGGATATATCTTTGGTATTAACAACATTTGTTTCCTCTTAAAACAACACATAGCACGTAAGAATAGACGAACACAGATGCTCTTTAATGTCTCTAACTGAGGTGTGAATGCAAGCGGTGAAAATTCACAGAGATTTACGAGAAAAACTTGGTCAGACTGCGTTTTGACGCATTCATACCTCTAACAACAGATGGTGCGATGTTAAGGAGATTTGTGTTATCTCACATATTTCCATCTCTGTCCTGTGCTTTTGCGACCAGAGTCATGACTAAGACCCTATACAAAACTTTTTTTTTGTTCTTTAGTAGTTCAGTGTGTCGGCAAGGCATTTTGACGAGCTCATCGCACAGATCACAGCGAGGGAAAAGGCTCTGCCTGAAATAAACAGCCAATCAGCAGCCTTACAACAACAGTCATCAACTGTAGAGTACGAATCTCTCTATGTCTTAAAGGTGTAGCCATCTTCTTGTTGCAATCAGAGCTGCTGATCTGGATAGACACACATGCACTTTGCCTTTGGCACAGTCATCAGAGCGCATTGTCTCTGAAAAGCTCCACAACGTAACTTTGGACAAACCCCTAAGGTTTCTTTACTTTGGCACTTTGCTATGCGTTGGGTTCATCAGAGTCTGAAAAGCTATTTCATTTTCTCATTGTTTCATAGAAGTGATCAACAAGCTTGTGGGGAAACCAAAGATCATGGAAACGTTGCGTTCAGAGACTTTCTAGTCTGTTGAAACTCAGAATCTGATGCCCCGTGTGTGTTATCCTGAACAGAAACAGTTCTAAGGCTGCAGTAAATGTGCCAGTGCTAACTGTCTGCTTGGATTGCCAGGATTTGGTCTCTACTCCTAAAGTGAATAATTGCATTCAATCTGAGCAAACGTCCAGGCCAGTGAAGCTTTGGATTTCATGTAAAACTGGAGACAGACAGGAGATCAAATAGCTGTAATGTTGCGAGTGTTATGGAGAGATCCCGGGGTTCAGCCGTGGTTTGACATAAATCTCCTCCAGAGTTTCTGTCAGATATGCCACAACAGCTTCTTGGCCATCTGGGCTTAGTTAGAGAGCAAGATACCTTTTTAATCAGCCTATCATTAAGAGTTTAGGGGAAATCGTAAGGCTGGTATTCCCTCTCCATGGCTCATCTCCTGCAAATAAAACAATTCAAATGGCTCTCTGCTTCGTTTTGAGCACACTGGTTGTGCAAACACCGAAACACAAAGAGCTGGGTTTTTACAAACCTCTGAAGTTTTATCTCATTTCATACCATGTTCTTCCTCCAAATTTTCAGCAATATCCGAGAGTGGGGTGAAACACAACTGTGTTTAGAAAGTGGAGTTTGAGGTAGATTTTGGTGGGGATGTGATTATTGTCTTTGTTAACATGCTAACATTTACTTTCATCCAGCAAATACAAAACTTCTCCTGCCATACCGAGGTTTAAACTAAAGTATTGTAAATACTAAGTTAATACGGTGAATTTAGCTTTAGAAATTGGCACACTAATGTTTCATGGTGGGTGGATATATATGTGGACATATTTAGCAACAAAATCTGGCATGCTATAGTATGATAATGTGCTGTAATGTAATATTTAGTAAACATTCTTGCAAGGTTTTTACAGAAAATTATCAGATTGTCTGCCCAAAAAAGGATTTCCTGTATTTTGTCTGTATAGAAGCATTCCTCTCTAATATGCACTCAGATCAGCAGCCAGTCTTCTAACAGTAAGTCAGAATTTAGCAGCGCTTTGATCCATCAAAGCAAAATTTTGCATGTGCTGAAGGCATAATTTTGAGAAAACACAAACAACAAGCACAGCATTTGATCATTTCATGCAGCAGGAAGCCACCCAGTCTGCCTTAAACAAATCTTCCTCATGTACATTACTACAGGAAAAACACAATGACTTTTACAGACCACCAATCACATTCCAACTCAGGTCTGTGGTGTTGAAGTCCTGCTCTACTTCTCTGTAGTTTTTCTAGTTTTCTGGCGTCATTACAGGAACTTTAACAGTACACGCAATCGCTGTTGGAATGATTTCTACAGGAGCACATTTTGGAATCAGGGAATGCTTGTGCTCCTGTCGTTGGAGACATGATGAGGATACCACAAGGCATTGCCATAATAAATGCGTCTGTGTCAGACAGGTGCCCTCCTCTAAAGCAGGAAAACAGCACATGCTGCACCTGACTGCAGGACTCCCCACTTATGCAAAATAGCTTTGTCTGGGAAGTTGTTCTTGTACTACAAAAACACCAAACTGAGACATCTTTTTAAAAAATAAACATCAGGAAATGCTCTTAAGTTTTATTGGGACAGATCTTTTTATCAAAACTATTTATGAACATGAAATATGCTCAAAGTAAAGATAATAATCTATCCTTGATTCTTCTTTTCATTAACTCAGAATATAAATAAAGTACCTCCTCTGGTATCATTTCCCTGTTTAGTCTCTGTTACTGCAAGTTTTGGATGAAGATCCAGAGAGGAATGGGAACAACATGCGCACACACACAAACACACACAAATGGCAGACATACTTCCGATGACAAGCAAACATTAACGTTGGCCAAAACCATAGCCAAAGCGTCTAACATTTCTGCTCATTTAACAGCTTTCTGCTCTGACACCTAAAAATCTAAAATATAAACATTTGGATGGAAGATGACATCTAATCATTAAGTTTAAGGCATTCCAACATTAGCATGGCAACGGAATGAGAACAACACCAGCAGTGTGTTTGAAGAAGAAAACAAGAAATCCAAATCTACAACAAATCAATTCCAAACAGCATCCTCAGAGTGGGGGAATCGGATTACTTTGGTAAAGGAGCCGGTCAGACTCCCTGAGCTTCCTGCTCTGATGTTGACAGACTAGTGAGGGGAGCTGGGACAAATAGGGGGCCAAAAACTATAGGAAGGAGAGGCCTTTAAAGGGACATCGCAATGAGAAAAGAGTCATTTAGGGAAAGAGAGGCCTTAAGCATTAGAAAATTGAAGAAAAGAAGGAAAATTGTAGATTTGCGCACCAAAGGAATGTGATTGTCAGAGAAAGTTCATGGTGTGAAAGGATGTGATGCAGAGCATCAGAAAAAAGGGCCCATGGTGAGTTTGGATAAATGTGGATAGATGATGAGGTTTGACAGAAGGTAATACTGAACTCAGTTTAAGAGTATTTGGACATCGGCAACAGTTCTTCGCATTGTAAATTAAATTCAGATACAACAGACGCTCATTTCAAACTGAGGACAAAGTATTCAGACACCTAAAGAGATGGCGTTGTGCTCGGAATCGCTCCATCATTTTGTTATTCTAGTGGTCTCATCCTGACGGTTTATAGATATTCTTGACTCCATTTCAAAAGGCCTGCGAGATGATGTCATCGGCCTATTGATATGTATCTATGATGCAACCGGAGCGGCTCAGCTTTCCTCAGTTGTGCCATCCCATCTGCCCCTTCTGGGTCTTCATGCATGCCTTCTGCTTCTCAGACCTCCATTTATTAACTATGAGACAATATGCCCGATTGTGGGGGGCTGAAGATGGAATTTTTCTTTTTGCTCATCTGGTGAATAGAGCTGTCTTTTTGCTCCGGACAAATGATGCTTGACCTTTGCAGCGAGACCACTTCACTTACATTCAAATGTTCGGCTCGCCCGTTCGGGAGTTTTATTTATTTTATTGCTGATAGCTGAAGTTTACGGCGGGATTGTTTTAACGCATTCTTAAGCGACAACTTCATATATTTATTTGAGTGCAAATGTTTAGTCAAGGCTTTTTTTTCTGTTGGTATAACAGCAGTTTGCCCGTTATTTGACAGGACCTCGTGAAGCATGCGGGACTCTGCTGAGGGCTTAATCGCTGTCAGTAACCATGAGGGCCGGCGTGCTGATTGATGGAAAACTATAAAAAAGGCAGGCGACGCAAATGAGTCGAGCATGTTCTTTTGTTTTTCTTGGGTCTCCGGGAATCCTGTGGCATCGGTGTATTTTCTGGAGCACGGGAAAGGCTTGGACCACCAGCACGGTCCTGTTTTTTTCCAGGACGGCTTCACGAACGTCTTGGGTGGAGGATGAGACGGGAGCAGTGGCAGCGGTGGCAGGCCTCGTATGGCAGGACGTCCTGTCCTGTTTGGCCGCTCCGCACGGAAATCAGAGCAGGGACTGGTCTTGTTTGTCGGTGGAGAATTGGTAGATTTGCAACAATTTCGCAATGCAGTTAAACTGAGTAGGAAAATTTTCAGAGATTCAAAAACTGCCACGCGTAAAAATTCAATTTCAGATATCTCGGATTTAAGGCCAACTTATGGGACTGAGTAGATTTCCAGACCTCTGGTGGAGGACTGGAGTTTGAAGGAGGGGGGCGGGGTTGGGGAATGGGGAGTGGGTGGGCGGTTGGTCTCCTGACCTCCCAGCATGGGCGCCATTTCTGAGCGAAACCTTGAAGCTTGATTTTGCACCATTTCTTATTTTTCGTGTGTGTTGGGTTTGAAAACATCAAGGTTCTAGATGAACAATTGGGACTTCTCCTGATGCCGCTCCGACATATCCGTGCTGTGCTGGTTTACCGACTCAGGCAACATTTGATGGCGGGGGTGGACGCAAAAACCAGAAGCCCCTGCCCAAATGTGGGGACAGAGCGAGCTGGGAGTGGCAGCCGCTCATCATTTGTTGTTCTGATTGCAAAACTACAGACTCTAAATCTCAGGGAAACAAGCAACAGACGAAGCTGAGTGAACAGAACCTTTCGTCAAACAGCAGAAAACCGCCCGTACAGTTGTATGAATTGATCTAATTTCATTTCAAGGTCTTGAACACATGGGCGTCACCATAACCAAGCTGCAAACAAACACATCAGGAGTCATTTCCATCGATTGGCAGATGATTTCTGCACAGGTCTGACCTTACACATGTTTGATTAAAAAAAGTATTTGAATTGTTTCGGCCATTGTTCGACGCGGCTACCCTCTTGCTCATGCCCCACGTAGGGTCACCGCTACTGCCCTTTAGTAAAATCTGTCAGGCCCTCTTTGACGCAGATCCGTTTCCTCTCGGAGCCAGATTTTTATTGTTCCAAGGGTGCAGCCTCCCGAATCTCGCTCCCCCAGCCTTTTCCTGTTTCCTCGTGAAGAGGAAGCGCTGCTTTGCCTCGGCCCGTTTCCCGCCTGCCTGCATCTTCTCTGGGACAAACGCGGAACGGCTGGCTGCGCAGCTCCGCGTGTGGCGGGCCAAGTCTTGATTTCAAAGAATGAAAAGGGTCGCTTAAAGAGGTAGGGCCCCTCCCACTTTGGTATTCGTTACACAAGATTTCACATACAAACCCACACTGATTTTGCGTCCGACATTCTAATGCGAAGCCCTTTGAGCGATTGGTATTGAAGGTGTGTGCTCACCTGCGTCCCTGAAGGAGAGCGTTCCCATGGTGCTTCAGCACGTAGGCTTTTTGTTATCACACAGAAAACACTTCTTTGTGTGGAGAAAGTCGATTGTGAATTCAGTCGGTATCAGTCCTTCTCCAAACACCAAACCAAACCCACCAATCACTGAGGAATCTTTGGGTCTACATAACAAAGTAAGACAGTAGAGTGAGTATACAAAAAATGACAGAATACAAACAAATCGATCATAAACCGAAGCGGAAGGAGCAGTCAAGGTTTTGGTTCATGCCACTTGAATTCCGGCCACTCATGCATAAACACAAAAGTCGTTTTAAAAGTGTATGCACGACTCCGTACAAAGGGCTGCTCTGCACATACTTAGAATGACAAACGAGCCCTTGTTTTCCAGCAACTTTCAGTCCGTTTAAGGGCAGAGGAGGAGCTGCATGTCTGTCTTTTCATGCATCATGTCAGCAGCACCCACTGGCAGTCTTTTTTCGAGCTAGCATGAGATGCCGCGTCTGAATGCAGGAACAGGCCCATCCAACCATCTGCGAAACACACACACACACAAAGGAAAATACTCAGAGGCCTGTCGATGCAAGAGGTCAGTCGGAAATTAAGATGAAGAACGCAGTCCAAAAAACCAAGACCTCATTTCAAATTTAAAACCTATTCCCTGTCCAATTTGCAATATCACAACTAACACGTTTTTATGCTTTAAACTATCAATTTGTGTCTGAGATGTAAAAACACAAACCAGTCAGTGTGAAACTGAAATCTGCTGCTTCCAGTAATCTGCTAAGTATGTTTTTTAATGCGCTGACCTTATTCCAAAGGCCTCCAGAGGAATACCTATCACATACTTCTGTGAAACAAACCATTAGGTGCGACTGGTTAAAGTATCAGAGGCTTTTAAAACTTTAAGATATGATCATAAATCTTTCATTTTTTATTTAGAGGGAGATTTCGCTGCTTTTTTCCGTAAAAGTCTTCTTGGAACATGACCAAAGTACTTTTCTTTTGAGGTCTGTCCACATATCTTCTATAAGGTTTAGGTTGTGAAGGATTTGGCAAAACTCTCACATCTCAAGAAATTTCTTGATGGATCTCAAGGTGGGCTTAGAATCTTTATCTCATAGTAGAAGCATTTTCTCAGCTTTCATGTTAGTATCTACTTTACTTTTTTTATACTACACCTGCAACTTTACTAGTTTCTATTCTGTCAAGGAAGCCAATAGACAGTGCTTTCACCAAAACTAAAAAATTGTGCATTTCTCAATTTCAAACTGAGGAAACGACTTCCTGGGAACAATTTGCAGTCTTCTTTTGATCATATAAGAGCTACACAAAGCAGACAGTAAAAAGAGGCTACAATTTGTTGGGACAAGATTTGATGATCCAAAATATTTGCATAGATTCCAAAGTTTCCTTATCTAGTCATTGTCAGAATTTCTGAATTTTAAAATCTTTAAAACTTTAAATCTGAACTTTTTAAACTGCTTTTTAGGGTTCTGACCAGTAGCTTGGCTTGCACTGATGCACAGGAGTTGGAGGAGGGAAAAGAAAAATACTTTGCCTTATCATGCAACCGTTTGGCTTCAACAAGCTGCAATTTCACAGATTTGATCTCTAACAGCTGTAAACATCAGCCTATATAAGCTCCCCCACGCCATCGGCTCAAACATGGGAAAATCAGTTTAATACTCAACTACCTGCAAGATTAACCACACTCAAACAATGTCCCAGTTCTCTATCTGCACCACCAAGGCAGCAAAAGGCCAAGAGGTGAGGGGGCCGAAGGCGCTTGCCCCCTTCAAGATGCCTGCTTCACAATGGGAGCACAAAACTGCTTCAAAATCAGATTCCAGCAGGATGGAGAGTGTTTGTGCAGGAGAGGGGTTTTATCAGCGGCAAACACTCACAGGAAGTCCGGTTTGGGATTGTCCGTCCAATTCCTGCGTTCCACAGGAAGCTCAGCATAAAAAGCAACTCAAAAACGCCCAAACACATTTCATTTGTGGCCAGCCGCCTCACGGGGAGCATCTAGAGTCAGCGCCGCGCGATTTGTTCGATTCCACATCGCCAAACTCGAGCCTTATAAAGAAAAACCAACGCCATGGAGAAGTCCTCTAGTCCAGCGGTCCGGCGGCCCGTGCCCAGGGCCGCTGCCCAGCCCCCGCGCGCGCACACGCCCGATGAACCTATACTGCGAGGGTGAGATTTTGATTTTCATATGTATATTTCAATCTTTGCATTCTTCTACATGTCAACCACTTTGTATTTGATGGTTATTTATTGTGGTCTGATTTGGCTCTATTTGCGCAATGTTCTCGCCTCATGCGTAACTGACCAATTCACGGAGGGCCAAAGATCTCAGACCATGAATATAACTCTGATTTTGATGCTTATGTGCTAATTCCTGTACTGTGCAGAACAGCAGTCAGTGCAGGTGCAAAATGAGGCTGCACGAATGAACAAGGCTTTGTTCAATATGCCAGGATTACATCAGGGATTCAAACCAATCTCTTTAGATTTTTCTTTTTTTTCTTTGGTCCAAACAGTGATCTCTCCCCCTTAAAAGTGGCAGTAGAATGTGGGAGCAAGACACTTGCGATGTACTGATGGGAAGTATGTCACTAAGTAAACTTTTTTAGAGCAGAATTCGGACTTTATTAGTTTTTTTTTTCATTTTCGGTGTTTTTACAACAAAAACAATTGACCCTCATTTTGAGAAAAATCCACGGCTCATGTCCTAAAACTACCAGTGCGGGCTTTAACAAATCAAGAAGCCTTTTGCCAAAGTTTTCCAGCGTTGTCTGGAGATTGATGGTTCTGTAGCCTGTGTTTTACTCCACTGCCCCCCTACCCCCTCCTTTCCCCTCCATCTTTGAACAAACAAAAAAAAGTGGAGCCAGTACAGTGACGTCACACGGAGGGTCCCCCTCCCGAGCAGACCTTGTCTGAGCTGCGGGACACCCAGCTGGAGGAGTGGGAGGAGGTCCTTCCATCACCCCCCATGCGCTCTGACAGTCCGAGCTCCGGGAGAAATCTGACCGTAGCGGAGTTTTATCACTGGACTTTTACCTCCTCAGGAATTTTTCTGGAGACTCGGGCGCTTCTTTTTCCTGCTCTCCGCGGCTTCCCAGAGAAGGCTGGTCGTTTCATTGCACGGTTTGTGGTTATTCTGTACCCGTGCGCGCGGTCTGGTTTGGTGGTATTTGGCTTTATGCGCGCGTGTGCGTCGGCCCCGGTAACTCCTCGTTTTGCAGAGCTATGGTGGGACTTTCTTTGCATTTCTTGTTCAGTAGACGACTATGGGGCCTCAGCTTTAGTTTGTGAGCGCGTGAATCCGCGTGTGCGCACGTTAATACTTCTCATAGGGAGAGATGTGAGATGTTCATGCTCATTTCCAAACACGGGTAGTGTAAAACAGCGCCCTCTGGTGGCTGTGGTAGAAACTGCACATGTAATGATTCATGATGGGTCAATAGGTCAGAAATGGTTCATGAAAACACGTGTCCTGTTTCCGAAGTGGCAGATCATCACGATTCCAAGCCTCCATAAGACCGACGAGAATATCTATACCCACAAGACAGTCTATTTGCGCATTTTTGCGCAGCCTTTCTTAATCCTGGTGTAACCACGTTCTCTCTCTCACACTTATAAGTCAAAAAGTGCGTGGCCTCCTGTACCAATAGTCCAAGTGGGGAACGGACACAGGCTTGCCCAGCAGCTGGATCCTGAGCAGATCCTCTGAGGATTAACATCACCTCCACGTTGTCGTAACCCGCCATCGCACCCGGCCGGCTTTAATGTGCTGTGAGGGATTTCCCCGGGGGGTTTAGTGTCTGCTGTGTTCAAACATGCCCCTAAGCTCAGGTTTTCTCACCATCCCGGACAGTGTGCTATAATCTAATGCGTCTCCGAGGGGAAAAACTGTCTACTTTGTGTATTCTATCGTGTTGCAGTTTCATAATCTGCCTGTTTTGAAGGAATGATGGCTGATTTTTATTTGTTTAAATGGATCCAACAAGCTGGCAACAGGTTGTCAGAATCCTCTGTGTGTTAGGGAACATTAACACCCTGCTGCATCTCGAACCCAAACAGTAGACACGACTGTTCTTAACCATCAGAACCGCTCTGTTTTATGGTGTTTAAATGGGTCACCCGGGAGGCCAGCTCAATTTATGAGACGTGAACAATAACGATGATAAAAAGTAAGAAAAATCGATTATGGCAGCTTTTTAAGAATAACAGCACCACACCAAATCCAACAGAGATTCAAACACTGTTTAATCCAGCTGTTGTTAGACTTTTAATCAAAGAAAAAGGGATTTTTGGACAGCAGCGCAGAGGTAAAAAAAAGACAAACAACAACATAGAGAACATTAGGAATATTTGAAAGAAATCAGAAATAAAAGGCGCCAACAAAAATAAAAAAAGCAATTTCGATATGGTGAATACTAGTTCTGGTGTTTTCTGTGGTTTTAAAAGATTTTTAATCATTCTTTTCCAAAAGCCGTTGTTTCTTCTCGCATATTTTGTTTCCCTCTTTGCTACGCTTTCTTATTTGTGTTTGTTTTTTTTGGCTTTGTTGTTGTTATTTCTGAATTTTTGCTCAGTTTTTGGCTTTGCCGGTGCTCTCAACTTTGTTCGACCTCCTCCGACAGAACCGGATCTCATTCAGAGGCTGGGACTCGTTCCTGCTGCTCTGCAGCCAGGGTTTTCCCACCGGTGATACGGTGTCTTGTGCCTAATTAGTGGTCGGGTTGGAGGTCTTCCCTCGTGTCCCGCTACAGGACGCAGCTCTTAGACCCTTAATGGAATCAGCCTTCCATTCAAATGGACATTTAATCCAGGGGAGTTTTTGTTAACATTATTTTGTCAAAAAATGCATGTACTTTAAATTTCCTTCTCTATTCAGGTAGCTGTGGTCATCCTCCTGAGGGAGAACCTTCACATCCAGCGTGAGGAGACTTTGGCCTCAGCCCACCGCCCCCCCGCCCCTCATCCTCCTCTCCTCTTCGGTCTGACCGGCACGGAGCAGAGTGGGCGAGACCCCGGCCAGCCGACGTGGGAAAGAGGAAGATGATGTACCGAACGCTGCTCCTCTCCTCCTCCCTCCTCATCCTCCACGTGACGGGCACCCCCCAGCCCTCCGCCCACCTCGGGTAAGGGCTCACTCCGCTCTCTTCCTGTGTTTGTTATGGCCTGTCGTTTTTAGTCACCGGGTTGGCCGGCCCGCGCTCGTCTCAACACAAAGCGCTCAAACGACATTTAAACATCCCAGAGTTCGCTCCCTCTGGGGTCAAGGCTCTACCAATCACGTCTCAGGGCTCATCCTGTCAGTTTTGCGCTGATGTGCGGACAGACTAAAATAAACTAAATGAGAGGGTCAAATTGACACGCGGAGGCCAAAGGTCAACTTTTAAATGTGATGCATTCGGGAGGTATTTTTTTAGTCAGTCAGGAGCTTTTGAGGCTCCGGTCAGGCTTGAGGTACATTTGAGTCTCGTCACACTTTGAATCGGAAAAGTCTGGCTTTGTGTTGATGATTTTTATTAATTTTTTTTCATCCTTTTGCAGGAGGAGGGTGTGCGGTCGGGAGCCCCGCCGCAGCGTGGTCACCGTCACAGAGTCCTACATCCAACCCCTGCACAAGCCCTACATCACGCTGTGCCAGGGCCATCGGGTCTGCAGCACCTACAAGTGAGAGTTTCTCCCTTCCGGCTCCCTCAGTCATACAGAACAGCGCTACAGCCATCAGAACCCTTTTTAATAGGGGGGACCCTTCAGTTGTAAACAAAAACTGACGCGTTTAGGGAGGGATCGGATTACAAGCGCCGTCCGAAATAGCCGTTCTGTTTTCGTCCACACACTCCCACGCAAAAACGCGTCCGACTGTACATCGAAACTGTGTCACAGCGGTAAATATCTGAGTGGGACCTAAATGCGAAGCACTTTGTGTAACTACGGGAAATGAGCTGCCTGCCCACAGAGACCACGGCCCTGTTTATTTTGGACCCCGTCTCCCTCCATACTAATCGCTCTCCGGCTCCGATGCTCTCCGGTCTCAGTAACATTCTCTACATTTTCATCCCGTTTAACTATTCGCCCGCTGACACTTTTTAGATCGCTGTTGCTCCTGATGCTATAGAAATGGCCTGCAAAACGACTACTGGAAAATACTAAAAAACACATCTTTAAATTGGTTTCTGGGTTTTTTTTTTTTTTTTGTGTGTTCATCACCGTTTCTCTCCTCCTTCTTTAAACTAAACACACACAGGCTGCAGCAGAATCTCACTCTTTAAATCTGATTTTGCATCCCCCACTCCCCCCCCCCCCCCCCCCCCCCCGTCCTCCCTCAAACTTGCGCTCATCTCTGAAGCTGCTCAGCTGGATGTGGTCCCACTATTCCAGCAGATTTTTCTTTCCCCGTCGCCAGCTTTTCTTGAAGCCGGAGAATGTGGAAACGGCCAAACGGTGACGACAGGACAAGTATCCTAAGTGCTGTTTTTGCGTGTGTTTTTTTCTCCTCAGGACGACGTACTCGCTGGCTTACAGGCAGGTGAGCAGGGCGGTGTCACCTCCACATCTGTACGCGGACTGCTGCCCCGGCTGGAGACGATTTCACTCTCACAACTGCAACCAAGGTAAGCCAAGAGGACTTTTCCTCCCCCCGTGCAAACCAAAGGCCAATTCACTGCACCTAGCTAATAAACAGTAGTCTGTAGAAGGGAAAATAAAACGCTAAGGATAAAAAAAAAAAGCCTCTTCAATTGGATCGGCTTGATCCGATGCTGCTTTTTATAGATCCTGGTGATGTCGGACGAGGTTTTCCGTAGCTGAACCTCATTTCTTTTCTGTAGTTTGAACAAGGCACATGTAAAAAGGCGAGGAGGTGGAAAGGAAACAAAACAAATAAGAGGCAGCTATTTCCCCCCCCCCTATATGTGTATCAAAGAAAAGGCTAAAGAGGATGTGGCCTATCAGATAAATAAAGAAAAAGGAAAAAAAGTTTGCCACTGAAACAACAATTTCACAGATAAACCAAAGTACATTTCACACAAAATCAAATCTCTGACTTGTTTAAAAAAGTGCTGACTGTGCGTTTGTGTGACTGAATCCGCAGCCGTGTGTGGGCGACCCTGTGTGAACGGCGGTACCTGCCTCAGACCCGACCAGTGTGGCTGCCCCCCTGGCTGGACGGGACACCAGTGCCAAACCGGTAAACGCACCTGGGTCTACCTACACACACACACACACACACACACACACACACACACACACACACACATGACTCTCTTTGTCCGTGCTCACACCTGCTTTCTTCTTCTCTTTCTATTCTTCCAGACGTGGACGAGTGCAGCGGGCGGCGGCCGTGCGGTCAGCAGTGCCTGAACACACCGGGCAGCTATCGGTGCGCTTGCGGAGAAGGATTCAGGCTGTCAGGAGATGGCCGTTCCTGTCAAAGCCTTCCTCCCGCTCCCTCCTCTCCTCCTCCTCTCCCTCATCCTCCTCCTCCTCCCTCCCAGAGCAGCCAGGCAACAGCGGGCGACCAAACGGATACGGGTAATGGAACAAAATGGCACTGTGTGTCAACAGAACGTGACTTTTTTTTTGTGCCCCCGCAGCAGGACAAAGAAGAAAAAAAAGACACATGGCCAGCTTCGCGGTCCATTATTACTTTTGGTACGCGCTATGCCACTCTCAACTCGTACCGTGAGTAATAATGCACTGCGACTGGTGCCGACTCCAGACAGATGTCGTGCGGCCCCCCCCCCCCGCCCCCCCCCCCCCCCCGGATCATTTGAACTTTGATAATGGCTCCGTTCACTCTCCCCGTGAGTGCCGCGATCGAAAGCAAACATCTGCCTTTAATAGAGCTCCCGTGCTAATGCTGACATATTCCTACCCCGCACACCACATTAGTTCCCATAAGAATGTTCAATTATGTCTGTAGAGCAAGAAAAAAAAAAAAGTCCACTTTCATTCTTGTGTGTTTTGTCGTATCTAAGCAACCAAATAATTCAATCCCCTCCCGCTTTTTTGTCTAAAAATGTGGTTGATCCCCTGGATATTCCCTTTTTTAAGTTCCATTCTGTGTCAGCCATATTGGTCTTTTGGGAAATCAGGCAACATGAAACCTTAAAGCAGATTTACCTTTTCCTGATTTCTCCCTCATTCTTTTCAGCCTTGGGGATATTCGTGAGTCACCAAAATGTAAAGTCTAAAAAAAAAGGGGGGGATGCTGCCTCCAGCACTTCCAGAGAAAAGAAATATGTCTGTATGAATGCGAGGCTGCCAAATTTCTCAGGCTCTGCTCCAAACTCCCCTCTATTTATCAGAGTTTACACTAAAAACTTTACACAAAAACACTATCTGCTTAAAAAGCTGGCCCAAACAACTGTGTGATGGATTGCTGAATCAGGAATCAACAGAAAAAAAAACTCCTCACACAAGAATGGGGGTTGAAAAAACTTAAATATGACAGATTTCTTTTTGTTTTTTAACTCTTAAAAGGCAGTGAGCTTTCTTATTTTTCGCTGCCTGGCTCGGATGCAAAATATGTTGTTGCGACATGGCTTTGAGACATTTTTATTATCAGCTCATATGCACATGTCAGAGGGATGTTGATAGAGATCACGAATGTAAACACGAGTTAAAATGTTCCGAAAGTCGACTCCCTTCGCTTTGCCAAGAGTCTTGGACTACTTTCATGCTTTTCAGCCTCCCCCTTTTTTTTTTTCACTCTGTTCTTGGCCAACTCTTGTGTTCTCATTCCAGCTCCATCAAGCTTGTCTGCTGGGGGTCAACGCCAGCACACCCCCCTCTCCCCCCCGCTCCCCCCTTTTTCCTCCCACACCTCCTCCCCCATCTCACCCTGTTTTTAAACTTATTCTCGTCTTGGTTATGGACCACATCTGGGAGAGATTGAACATCTCCCGGAGTATGGGGGGAGTTCCTAACTCTGCATCCCGATCTGGGTCTTTATTCCACCAGGGACATTTCCCCCCCTCGAGAAGATCGAGCCAGACGCTTCTTTAAAAAGTTTGCAATGTCTATTTCTGTAGGCCTCTCTTCCCGCTTGTGTATTGGCTTTTTCAGCTGTTCCCATATCTGAGATTTCCCCTCGTGCCTCGAATAACCTCAGTCCCCCGGCAGCTCCGTGGTCCTCGTGGTTGGTTTCTGGTTAAGAGAAATGTTGCAGTTGACATCAATCACCGAATGAGAAAGGCTTGATGAAAACTTCATGCTCTGAGGAATCTCTACATTTGAAACCTTATCGCTCTCACCTTCTGCCTCTGACTCAACCCCCTTCTCCACGCTCCTAGTTTTGGTTTCCAGACAGGATTGTCCACCCGCTCTCATGCAGATGTCTGTCTGTGTTCGGTATAGGTGGAAGGTGGGGCCTGGTGGAGAATGTGACGGAGGAGGTGCAGAGCCTGAGGAACAGAGTGGAGCTCCTGGAAAAGGTATTCGAAAGAGCTTGCGAACACATGTTTAAACTCACATGAAAGCCACCTACTCGGATACCTCCCACTCCGGCTCACCAGGAGCACCTCTGCTCTTTATATGGCCGCTGCTATTAAATCCTAAAACCAAAGATTCTTTGAAATGCCAGACCTGCAGAGTGGCATTATTAGAAATCCTAGTTGCTTTAAAAAGAATAAAAAAAAAAAAAGCTGAGTGTGTAAATTACCATATCAATGTGTTGCCATTTCTCATTAAAGACTTTTTTTCCCCCTTAAAAACAAAAATGAAAAACTTCCTGTCATGTTTGTGTCGTCCTCAGAAATTACAGTTGGTTTTGGCGCCCTTCAGCAGCTACTTCCCGCTGTCGCTGGACGAGGGCTACTCGGAGAAAACCACATTACTGTCCCACTCCTTCCAGCAACTGGACCGCATCGACTCCCTCAGCGAGCAGATCGGCTTTCTGGAAGAGCGAATTGGCACGTGTGAGTAACATGCGGAGTGACCCTTGATTGTTCGTTTCAATTAGAGATTCCGACACGGAAATGTTCTGTTACCCGGGAAAGAAAGCCCTTTAACCTCCAAAAAAGAGCTGTCCATCAAAAAGGCTCAAGTGGAACAATAGTCCGTAATGTGATCAATTCTAAGTGAAATGCTAATATAAAAAAAAAATTAAATAACATAATTAAATTTTGTGCCTGTAATGTAATCATTTATTTTATTGCATTGGGCTAAATCATACACTATAAAATGTTGAAATATCTTTGCTGTTAATATCTAATTGAATTAAGACAGTAAAAAGGTTAAGAATAGAATTACAAGAATTGCATTTTTAAGATTTTTAAGCATTATGCTTAGCAAAAACAGAGGGAAAAAAGAGAAAAGTTCTTCTCTTGTGGAGTTTTTGATAAACTTTAGAAAAATAACAAGGAAAAAAAAGCTGCTGAGAAGAGCAAACAATGACTGAATCCTTCATCATGCACCCAGATCTTATCTTAAATGCCTCATTAACACATGTGGAATGTACACATGCGTCGTGGCATTGAGACTTTTGCACTTTTTTATGAACCACAACTTCCAGTATTCCTTATGTACTTTAATTGCATGCCAAAATAAATGCATTTTATCCCTGCATGTTCAGATCTCTCTTTAAATGCAGGACTAGTTCCATTCTCAGACATAAACTATTTTTCTCACATCGGATTTAATTTTGTTTTGTTATTACTCCTTTATTACACATCCAACCTTGCCCGAAAAAGAAAGTCTGAACAGCAACATCCTGCTACATGTCACCGTCATTTCCCTTGAGTTAGTTTAAGCACTAGTGAAGTTTCATCAGTCTGGCAGCTTAATTGTGTCATAAAAAGCACAGTACAACCAGCTTTTGGTTTAGATCAGAGTAACGCTTTCCTGTCATCTCTCCTGTAGGTTCTTGCCAGGAGAATTAGCAGATGATCCACGGCCGTCAATGGGCAAAGCCCACCGGGAAAACGGGAAGCATTCCTCCTCACGCTGTGACGCAACCAACCGCACAAATCTTTTTATGGGTTCATCATTCCAGGCCGTTTTTTTGTTTGTTTTTTTTTGTTTCCCCCCAAAATGAATCATTGTCAAGATCTTGATTTTGCAACAGTTACCTGCATCAGGGTCGGTTTCAGCATTACATCATGGCTGCAGCATTTGAATCAAACCCCCTTTGGGGGTCGAGGGTTGAAGTAGCCGCTCGGTCTCCGTTTTGTTTTGCATCGGTGCAGATGTGTCCTCTGTCAGAGCCCCGACCCGTCGCAGGACTGGTGTCCGCATCTGTATTTATCTATTTAACTTATGATCAAATTTAGTCATTTCTCAGACATTTTAAGTAGTTTTGTAACATTTTGTAATAAAAGTCTTAATCAAAAACACACTGTGTTCTCACTAAGTGACTAATGGATGTGTGCAGCATGTCAAAATCCTTCTGAGAAGTATTACACCTCCTTCACCTCCCCCAGAAGGAATAGCCGGGGTGAAAGCAAGAATGCACTTATTTGATATACTATTTAAGGAGTAGAATGCTATCCTAATATACATTTTCCTCTAAGAAATAAAACTTGTGAATCAAAACTTAGGTCACAGAAGTCGACACGGAAAGTGATAAAGTAGAGATGTGATTTATCTGAAATGTGTGAGAAAATGAGTTAAAAGGAGCGGAAAGTGCAGGTCTTCAGACTCTGAGGAAACCTTAAAAAAAAGAAAACAAAAAGGCAAACACAGTTCAAGAACAATTTGAGAAAAAAAAAAAAAAAAGGTTTATTTCTTTTTATGCAAGGCATTCACATTTATCCAGAACAGGTGAAATCAAGATCACTATAACCATCAACATTAACTGGATACTTTAATGGGCATTTATACCACGTGTGCATATTTACACACACACCCACACATACAGTAAAGGACCACACACACACGCATCCGTGCACTCACAAATCCAACACGCATTCACACACACGCACACATAAAGGCTCTGCAGGATGTCAGCTCCATTTCTCATATCCATCCAAATTACACTTTGGTGAAAGAAAAAAAAAACAAAGTTTGCACACCTGAACTTAACTTGGAAAGTGCTTCGATAAGGTTGGGAATACTTTGAATCTTTTTCAATAGACCAGAAACCTCACAAACTTTTGGGTGGTTGCAGATTCCGTTGGTTCGGGCTCGTGCCGCAAAGCTTACAAATCTCTCCCGCAGGAAAAACAAAAACAAACGAAAAACAAACAGGAAATAGGATAATTTCTGAAAATGATATATGGTATAATTTCTGTTTTTTGGAATAAAACAATTTGGTAGAGTGCTTTCATAACATTCTCACTACAGAGGTCAAATCTGTTCTTAGAAAAAAAAAAAAGTTGAATACATCTGTAAACTAGAACAAAAATAGGTTATTAGTAGCTAGAGCATATATTCCTTACCATATATTCCTTACCAACCCTAAACAAAGGAAATCCTCACCTTTGCACTTACTTAAAGCAGGAATCACTACAACTACTGTTCCATTCAACTCTGAACAGCAGGGATGTACAGTAGTATCTAAATATAGATAAAGTCATTCATTAGAGCATCTGTGTGAACAAACAGGTTCGTCTAAATTTAACATCTACAGCCTGATTAACATCTAGATTTGATGCCAGCTGTATGCAAGGTCGCGTCCCACTTTTACTAAAATGAAACCAAAAAAAAAACTGGAACTAAACCTTATCCTAAATGCTGTAGTACATTCTCAGATGGTGTTGGATGGGCAGAAGAGGCGAAAGTGTGAAGGCAGTGAGCGAAATTAAGACCTGGATGTGAAAGTAAAAACAGTTCAGTCAGTTCTGTGTAGCTATTGTCAGAACATGTTACAAAATGTAGATTGATAATATGAAAACGTGTCCAACAATCCAAAGTGCAATGACCAATCAAAGGTAAGGCCAAAATTCCTGCAAACATTTAAATAATCTAATACTCCCCGCAAAGGTCAAGTTAGAGCTCAGTCAAAAAAAAAAAAAAATCACAACTAAAACAGTTTCTCGCTTTCGGGTTAATAAAATCAGGGACCATTCTTCATTTAGACAGTCAACAAAACACGTTTTAAGTTATTAAACCTGTTAGGATTGTTTGCAATTAGAGAATAATGCAACAGATAAGAAAAAAAAAAAGAAAAATCCATCTTATATCATGAATAAATTGTAATCAGTTAGTATAAGACTGATTAAATGAATAATAATAAGATAAACAGGGAAAACTTCCACAGTCTTTGTGATGGCACAGCAGGTAGCTCGCACTTTGGAACTGTAATGCTAAAAACAGCGTCACTTCTGTACACGAAGCCTCCTTTTTGTTTTGACACATCTTAAATAGGTTCAGCCATGAGCGCCAACGGAGGAACAAAGAAAAAAAAAACAAAGAAAAAACATGTGACCACTTTTAAAACTCAACCAAAATGAAATGATCTGGTGTAGAAATAAATAGACCCTCCGTCCCCCCTGAAGAAAAAACGAAACAAAAACAACAACCCGGAGACTCTCGCTGCTGCACGCTGGCTGTTGTTGCCCTTTTGAAAAGAACCTGAAAGAGCGCACCGCGACACACCGACAACACACGACACTGAAAACGGATTCACGGGAAGTTCACGCGGGTCCATTAATTCAGAACAGATGGGTGCGACTGTTAAATACGCTATATTGCATCCCCCTCCTTTGGGCATTGTAAAGTACTTCACGGGGCGATCCGCCAACAAGGAGATGGAGAATAGTGACGGGACCTTTGCCTCCACGCGCTCCGCCGTCTGTGGAGACCCGGCTGTGTGTGTCTGCACGCAGGAGACTGGAATGCAGGGAAAGGGGGAGAAGCGACGGAAAGCAATGGAGGGAAGAAGATGGGGTGCTTTGAACGTGTGCGTGCGCATGTGTGTCCGCGGAGAGCAGAGACTGAGGCTGTGCGAGAGGAGCTCGTAAACATCCGGCGACGTTTACGAACAGAGAAGAGAGAGGCCGAAAAGTATCTGCTGGACAGAAGGCAGAAGCAGACAAAAAGGGGGGGGGGGAAAGAAGAGAGGCAAAAGAAAGCAGCGGACGACGATGATGAGGTCGGACGATGACAGAGAAAGGCTTTCCAGAGCGAGGACGAAGGCGGAGAGGGCCATCCCAAAAGGCATGCATGAGCAACACACATCCACACTGGTCGGCTGACCGCCCGCCCGCCTGCCCGTCCATCCGCCCGTCATTCCACTCGCGGCGTGCGGCTGTGCCGAGTGGTCAGGCCGGAGGCGGACCGGACGAGAGGAGACCCGCGTCGTGTCGTTTCCTGGCCAGCGGATGGGACAGTCTGGGGGAAAGCGGGGAGCTCTGGGGTGGGGTCGGGAGGAGGGGGTGGGGGAGTTCTCTCCGATAAGAGGGGCAGAAAAAAGATGCGGGGGCAGCGGCAAGTGTTCAGTGCCTTAAGGGCCCGTTGCTCCGGGTTACAGTGCCAGAGATGTCCAGGAAAGCCGAGCGCATCACGTCGTAGGACTTGTCGGACAGGGAGGACACGTCGTCCGACGTCATCCCCTTCGTCTCAATCTTTGGTAGGATTCTCAATCGGATGGTCCCTGCAGATACAGAGAGCCGCCCCGTCAGAGGACTCGACAGGACGACAGGAGCAGATAAATCCACCCCAGTGGGTGGAGAAAAAAAAAAAAAAGAAGAAAAGGCGGAGGTACCTGATTTGAACTGCTTTTCTTTCCGTAGGTAAAAGCTGCTGTAGCTGGAGAAAACGACGGGTATGATGGGAACCTGAAAAAAAAAAAAAAGGACCATGCATCACGTTAAGGAACTTGATTGCTTCAGCACAGAAAAGGGTGAACAATCGCAGAAATGATTGAGTCAAATTTCCTCTCTCTCTCTCTCACACACACACACACACACAAACTCAGCGTGACTCCAGCAATCTCTGTCTCTTTCAGGGCTGCTAATAGAGTTGCTCTCTGGAGGCCCTCAGAGCCCCTTCAACAGGACAGGCTGAGCCAAACGTTTCTGCCCCCCTGGGGGCTGTCCTGCTTCCACTCAATCTGGCTGGCTGAGTACAAATGGAAAGGCTCCACTGTAACTCAGCAGAATCAAACAGAGATCAAAATAGCCTCTAATGTAAATCCAAGACACGCACACGCATAAAGACGTTTTTTTTTTTTTTGGTTGCTTTCCTTTTAAGTACAGATTTTGGAAATGAGAGTATTTTATTTCTGTAGCGTTTCAGCTCCGATGCACATCTGAACCAAAGTGATATTCATCTTTAGGAAAAGCAAAAGAAAAGACTTCTTTGGGGGACCGACGTTGTGGATTCTGGAGAGATTTGTCTGTAAAATAACTGATTCCACCTCTTTGAGCTCTCGGGTGTGTTGGGACCCCCACACACACGACCCCATCTGCACGCACGCAGACAGCTGTGAATGACTCTGCGGACACTGTGCAACGGCACTGACTGGAAAACAAAAGGGAGGGGCTTCGAATCGGATTCTTAGAGCAAAAAAAAAGCCACAGATAACTTTTTCCGACGGTTTCAAGCCTGGCTGTAACTGGCGCCGTTTATGTAGTGAACGTGGTCGGATTTTGACTGGGTCTCGCGGCGCACACAGGACTTGTGGCTCCCCCGTGTGCCTGGAAGCAGCACGGTACGGCGGCCTCCGAAAGGCTCGCAGAAGTTTCCTGGAAGGCAGCGAGAGCCCTGCAGCTGGTGCCGGAGCACGGGACTCAAAACAGGAGATAGAGAAGCGGACACTGCGTACTCACTTGTGCCTGCACGGCCAGGTGGAAAGCCCCCTTTTTGAAGGGAAGCAGGTCGCCCTTCTGGTTCCGCGTCCCCTCTGGGAACACCCACAGCCGGATCTGCCAGAGTCAAAAAGGGGAAACGGTGACTTTCAGCTCAGGCGGAACGAGGACGAGGGAGACGCTGACCGAACCGGCCGGTTACCTGGTCGTCCAGCATGGTCTGGGCGGCGTCGGCCATCACGCTCTTGGCGTCGCTGGTCTTCTTGCGGTTGATGAAGACGATGCCGCCGAGCCAGCAGATGAGGCCCACCGTGCCGGCGTAAACCAGCTCTTTCTTGGCGATCATGGTGCAGCGGTCGGGTAAGATCTCCATCAGGCCTGAGACACCAGATAAGAAGCTTGTTCTTCAAGAACTGGAAAAGGCTATTTTTTTCTTTTTCTAAATCTTTGGAAAGTTCAACACTGGGACCACTAAATTAAGCTAAAGCAAACCAAAGCAAATAAACCAAAGCAGTCCCCATACTCAGTCTGGAATGAGCTTTGACCTTTCCACTTAATCTCTAAATGGCCGTGTAAGAATCTGGTTTCTATCTGATATGAAGCCTGAGGCGATGCCGGGGCAGATATCTTTCCTTTTACTAACAGGCGTGTTTGACCAGCCCCTGTGAAGACGTAGTGAGATGTCGAACGACACCAAACGTCTGCTGAATAAATAATGAGAAACACGAGTGTTTACAATGCCGCTTCGTTGGTGAAAGTGAGGTGAGGATTTCCGCTCCAAAGCGTTTTAACACATCCACTCCACCAGGAGCTGCCGTTAATGGCTGGGTGCAGCGGTTGTCAAGGTAACGTGGACGCCAAATCGGCCTCATGCCGTGTTTACTCTGTGCTAATTAGATGCCTGGCCCTCATGTGCTGTCACTACACTGGCCTTGATCCTGCCCTCATCACTCAACCCCACGGAAACGCTCCCCTGGGCTCTGATGGAGAGAAGAAAAAAAGGAAAAGGAAAACACATCTCTGCTAAATTACCATCCTTTCCAGTCATATTTAAGCCAGAGACAAATGTCCATAGGAATTCAACAAAAAGCAAAAGCAAATACATTTTCAACACACTTTAACTGAAGAGGAATTAAAGAGAGAGGCTTTCTGTAGACTGACTAATGAGAACAGGATTGGGCTACATGGCACTCCAGTTTGTGTTCTGGCGGGGAAATGAATGAATAATTCTCAATACTTAAAACTGAGCAGTAGCAGGTCTTTTTTCAATGTATTTATTTATTCTTAAAGCAGCCACAGAACAAGAATGCAGACACGGCGACTCTGACCATCTCCATCTGCTTTGGCTACTTTGACACACACCTCACTTTAAATCAGCGTTGTGTGTTTTGCTGAATTAGTTGAATTATGTGGCGGAAATGTGAGAGTGGGTCAGCGATGTGTGCCTCATTAACCCCTCAGGTCAACAGCCAGTTGTTTGTCTACATAGTCAGGGGATGGTTTCTTATGCCACCCAGGCACCAACCAATCCAGGTCAGAAATCAGCGCACTCAAAGCAGGAAACAGACCGATTTTTAATATTTTTTCTCTGTCTGTAAATCTGTTATTCACCACTTTATGGTCAAGTCTCTCACCACTTAAACCACCATGAGGAGGAAGATGTCAACTGGTTATCCAACATCCAATTACCAGAAAGCAGAATTAGCTACTTCTTGTTTTCTTTAAGGGAGAGGCACTTATTGTTACCTGCATGGGGAACAAAGCAGGAAACGGGGGACAAAAAGGTCCAAAACTGAGTGTCTGAAGTGTTCAAAAGCTCAAAGCAAAGCAGGGCTGAATGTATAGCTATCCTTCCCTGGTCCAGTAATTATGACATTAGTCAAGTCTCTGAAGACCAGCAAATGAAAAAAGCGGCCATCTGCACAGCCATCTTGGACTATTCTTGGAGCTGAAAATCTCTGCTTGGTTCAAGGTTTCATTACAATTCACTTGTTAAAGATTAAAAACAAAAAAAAGCTTTTAATGCTGGCATTTATTGCAATAAAAAACCTTGTAACTGCAGTTCCCAACATTTCCATTAATAACTCAACATAAGCAGTGAGATTGATCTGATTTCTGAGCTTTTCAGTACCAGTGTCCTGAATAATATAATGTTATTTTACAAAAACATCAGTCGTTCTGAAGAGTGGACGTGCTGAATGGATAAATACTGCCCAGGTTTTGCCATTCTTTTTTCTTTTTGTTTTTTTTACTATACTAAATCCATTATATTGGCTGTAGAGCTGTCTTATCTCATCTACCAGTTGGGAACAGTTGTTTTCAAGAGCTACAACAGCTGGCTAAAAGGGCTCTGTAAGACTGAATACATGTGGGGATCCGTTTGTCTGAAAGCTGTATCCGATTTGGTGATTTTCATCCTGGTCAGATCACAAAGCACACAACATGTAGACCGAGCAGTTTTAATTTCTGGGATCACTGATGATCCCGATCACTGATGACTTCGTTCCACAGATATCTCATTGGTATTGCTCTAAAGCGTAAAGTTTGGGCCTGAAATCTGCCATTTCAAAACTGTTTATCTAAAAAGAAAATGCTTCTATGCTCAGAAAGGTTCTAGGATGCCCACCCAAAACATCCAGGGAGCTCTGGTGGTTGGAGATGATGACGTAAGGACCCTCTGACTGCAGATGTTCCCAACCACTCACTTCGAACCGAAGACCCAGCAGATACTTCACGTGGCGGACCATGGAGCGGATGACCCTACGGAGGAAGAAGAAGAAGAAAGAAAGAAAAAAGGTTTCATTACAATTTGACCTGAAAATAACATCAACCTCAACATTTTGGAATGAATGAGGAATTGCAAATCAATCAAACCAAATCATCACTTCATTTAAAGAAAAAAAGAGACACGAGGAGAACCATGTTGGGGTCGTGCCTTCAGCTGTTTATTAGTACTAGTCGTAATTAAACAGCTGCTGGAGGTAAGCAGAACGCTCCAATTGCCTTTGAACAACATCTTACCATCTGTTTGTCTGCCTGCATCTGCCAGGATTTATGGCTTCCGTCTGATAGCAGCGTGATAAACAGAATGACAACAAAAAAACAAAAAATGAACAACTGTATTTCAATTTTGGATACAATGTATGTGTGCTGGGTGGCATAAAGAATTGCATCATAAAATTCCATTTTTGATGATGAATAATGGTCATTTCGGAGCAAAAGAGAGAGATTTGCCTCACATGGATGTCTCCGGTTTACACCCTGACGGTTTAACTTCTCTAAACTTTGACCGGAATGCAGACACAGATGATGACTCTCATTTGACTTCTGCCCTGATTAAGAAAGCCTCTGGTGTTGTTCAAAGCAAGCAGATAAACAGAGCCGCCTTCAGCGGGGTGCCTGTTTTTGGGCATATCCTGTCATTGTTGAAAAAGGGCACAGGGGAGGTACCATTTAATCTGCCTGGAGCACATGCCCCCTCCACGTTTTGGCTAAATGCTTTTTCCAAAGCTTTGTGGCCCCTGATGTGGCACCAGCTTGAATTCCCTTCACTCTCAGAGCAACTTTATCTTCAGCCAGTTTGAAAATCCTCCTTTGAATCTGCTTTCATTGCTTGCATCCACTTGCTCCTCTGGTTGTCCCTGATTCTACTAAACTTCCAGCAGTTCAGTTCAATGTCAGAAATGTTTTAAATGATAGTTTCAGACTTTGCCACTATGGCTGTTAGGAGGAGCAAATTTTAATCAAGGACATGAAAACGTAAAAAAAAAATGTCAAGACCTCAACAAAGAGGTTTTCTAAATCAGAATAAAAAATAAAAAAAAGATTACTGTCACACGCTGTCTGTTCTTTTCTGTAGG
Organism: Menidia menidia; assembly: GCA_907169785.1. Classification (NCBI taxonomy): domain Eukaryota; kingdom Metazoa; phylum Chordata; class Actinopteri; order Atheriniformes; family Atherinopsidae; genus Menidia; species Menidia menidia. Next base: position 14,388,369 of record CAJRST010003335.1, read on the forward strand.
AGTGATATAATCATCTTCAAGTGGCATTAACCTTCATGATAAATGCTTCCACGTGATGTTCTGTATCCGTTTGTCCATTCAGAAACTAGCTCTCCTGGTAGCTGTTTATAAAGTATGTTAACATGACAACAGAGGTGAACTTAATCATTTTTTTTTTATAGCTTTTTATTTTTAATTTTATTTTAACAAAATACAAGTCCTCAGCTCTTCCTGCTTCTTCTCTGACCTTCTGGGGGCTGAGATATCTTCCTTCAGAGCAGATGGTGCAGCACTCAAACAGCTCTTTGGCGGCCTTCTGCGCCACGTGTCCCACTAACCAAGTCAAAACTAATTGAGTTAGTCTGCAGTTGCACACAGAGGCTGTCAGGTGACTAGCAAGGAACAAGAGAAATGAAAGAACTGGATTCCGTCGGCAGTGGCTTAATGATTGCATCCCCCATTAGAACCACAACCAGTCCCAGCTTGTGATAACCAGTGATCTTCAACCGATGGCGGCGTGCCAGTCCGTGTTCTTTTAAGGACTGTGGTAACTGGACACCGACATGGCCGGGTTACCGACAGTCATGATGCACACAGCTAAACATAGGTGCTGCACTCCAATTGATCTGTTACTGTTGTGATTACATTTCATGATTAGAGAGAACATATTAGGCCTTTCTAGAAGAATAAAAGCCGCACAATAAGCTTATTGTATCAGAAATGCACCAGAGAAAAAGAAGTGGGCGTTGTCATTCACTGATGCAGCTGTTTTACCATGTGACCTTCTTGATATCATTTTCTGGACTTTTATCATGTTAACACAGCATATTTAACTTTGTAAAAAAAAAAAAAAGACTGACATGTTTATAAAAAAATCAGGAGGGATTGATTTTAATTATTAACCAACTAATTATTTACTCATCTTCAATTCTAGCCAGACCTTTTATATAGATATATACATTTCAGTATAATAAATAAAGACATGATGAACTTTAACTTAACTTCAGAACTGCCAAACATACCGCTGCTAACATACCCCTCACAGGCTAAGGGTCAGAAGGTTGTGCAGGGCAGGGCACAGTGACAAAGTTAATGATCACTTCACTAAGAAAGGTAAAAGGAAAAAAAAAAAAGACAGGTCAAGATGGTTGGACTATGAACTATAGACCATAATTGCATCCAAAATCTAAGATTGCCATCGTGATTAGCAGACATTTGGCTTCAGGAACGGCCAACATTAGAAATGTCTCGCAAACAAAGGCAAGAGATAAACCTGACGGAGCCAGAAGAAAGTTATATCAACAGTCTGTGTGTGGCTTCATCCACAGAAGTGTGTGGCCATGTCTTTAGAAGTCTCTCCCTCTGATTTGACATTAGGATTATGTAATGGTTAGTTTTAAAAAAAATTAAAAAAAAGGTTCTTTCAGGGATTATTAAAGTTGCTCAGCAGTATGGAGTCTACAGTCTAAAAATATGTACAGCAACACGCCTGTAATCCCCTGGTCTCAGTGAAAACATAACCGCCAGCCCTGGCACAATATCGGTCCCCCACTGATGTAAGAGGCCATTACACAATGTGGAACCTGAGCTGGAGCAGTTGTGAGTGAGCAGACTAAGCTTCCATACCTCAAGTGTGTTATGAGCTCCAAGCTAATAAATCAATTCCAGATAAATACTCAGAAGTACGCTGGTTCATTCATGGAAATATCACACGCAATTCTAAGTTTGTATAACGCTGATAATAAGCTTAGAACCAACAGGAGCGTATCAGGAACACTCCTGTCCTGATTTTTTGTTTTTTCCTGAGTGACTGAGCACACACAAGGCTTTTGTGAGTTATTAGCTTACAAATATACATACAAGTCAACTTAGTCTGCTGCGAAGTCAGCAGTCCATCCCAGAATTCAGGCGTTGTGCGACGGGAAAAGCCTGTGACAGACCCCTCTGTTCTGATGAATGACTGAGCCCTTTCTGCTACGCCTGGCAGGCATGTAAGACATGCATTCAATAGGATAAAATAAAAAAACCCTTCATGTTGTCTTTAAAGGTCTGACCCCTAACCAGTCCCTTTTGTCAAAGTCAACAGGTCCAGATAACCTTTGAGCCAACGGGACGGTACAGCGTTGCAACATGACACCACCATCACACCAGGGCTGGCGTGACTGGGAAGCACCGAGGCAGCGAGGTCCACTCCTGCAGCTGGCAGGGCCGCTGTCAGCAGGTCAGGGCCAAGTGAGGTCCTACAGACACGATGGGCCTCGTTATTCAGTCGCCCGAAATCTAATCACGAGAAACGCGCTGGCACACGTCTCTTCAAGGCAATAGCTGGGGTGAAGTCGTTTTGTGTGTGGCGCTATCCATCCTTACTGAGGTCCAGCAGATCCAGCAAAAGAAAGCTTCCCCCACCCCCCTGCTGTAAAGTAAACACTGATAATAATGAGTTAATTACCACCTTATCAGCTTTCACTTAACCTACTCACTTTATCTGTAAAGAATCGTGAAAACGTTATAATTATCTGTGCGACACTGAATATCAGAACAATGGTTGGAGATAAAGCAAACATCAAAGGAAATTACGTGAGATCTGTTTAGAACCTCAATGACTGAGTCAAATGCATAAAAAAGAAGACAGAAAACAGATTGTCAGAATAATAAAGATGTCATAATTTAAAGCAATGTTGAATTGGATAGTTGGAGAGCGCGTGTGCGTTTAAGCATCCCACAGAAAAGTCAGTTCATCATAGATTGCCAGTAGTTTTAACTGAATTTGTTTCATAGTTTCTGTAGGGACAGGGATACAAATAAACAATGACTGACTGATGTTATCACTTAATGCAAATTATATAACATGAGTGTGAATGGGAACGTAGTTGAAACCCTTCTTTACAGCGTAAATAGCACAAATACCGTGGTGGTACAGGTATGTTCTCACTTACTTGAACGTCACAAATCAGAGTGAACCGCATCTGCTAACGTTAACACCTCCCAAGTGCCAATGGGTCAAAGGGGCCAATGTAGCATTTGTGTGATTAAAATGAACTGAGAATTATTTTGTTATTTCGCTCCAAATAAAGTTACATGTTTAGGGTTATAGTATACACCCTCTGTTCTTACAGCACATATGTGTCACTCTAAATGCGTGCCAGACTGAGACCGGATAGCGAGCCAAATTCCAATGTTTAATATCAACAACTGCACATGCTAACCGGCTAACGAGCTAACGCAGGCTAGCTGTCAGACGGCGCTGCCAGCGACGTTTCAAACTCACCTCATGTTTTCAACGTCTCTGCCTCCGCTTTTCAGGATACACATGGGGATCCCCAGCAGGGCCAGGAGCATCATCCAGGCGACGTAGAAGCACTTTTTGAAATAAAAAACGAACGTGCTGCTGGTCCACATCAGGAACGGGATCAGCAGCAGCGGCACCATCCACAGCACATCCATAGCGGCGCACGGGAGAAACTCGCGGCCAGCAACGACGCTCGCGGGGTCGGATGAAGAAACCGCTAGCTCGTAAGACAACTACGGAGCAAGTGAGAGGGCCCACGCCGCGACCCCGACAAACATTACACACTTGGTAAGTCTCCCTGTGGGGCGCTGCGGTGACGGCAAGGCTGGACTGTGGCCGCAGAAGAAACGAACATGCAGCGTTGCTCATCTGTTGCTAAATGGCATCATGAGGTGGAGTCTAGTCGTCATCGGTGGTGCTTTTTTTTCTATTTCCGGTTGCTTCACTCTCACTGTTTCAGACGTTATCAATTACATCTTTATTTCAAATCTTGAACCAGGCTGACTTACACTATGTTCACTCAGACTATTGCTTCTCGATATATGACAGTCAAACTTCTTTTGGGGGCTTTTTATTTAGGCGCCATGTGGTTAAACATGCCAACTTAACTCTCCCGTAATTGGCCTATCAGGATTCTCTCTCCTTATCCCTGTTATAAAACTGGTTCGACGGCAGATTAAAACACGCATGATTGGATTAGTGGTGATCATCCCTTCCTCGGCCATAATCTGACACTGTCCACTTGAACTGACAATCACACTTTTGCTATCATGAGGACCTCTGTTTCTTATAATTTGGCACATTGGAACCGACTCAACCTAAATCCTGATGTGTTCATGCTTATGTTTATGCATTTTAGCAGGCGCTTTTATCCAAAGCGATTTACAAAGTAGACACAGTGTTTGAATAATCTGACAATAAGCTCTCCGGAGGAAAATCCCCAGTCAGAGTCAGTGATGACAGCGGAAAGATAGAGGGAAGCACAGAAAGAGTAGTGAGGGGGGTATAAAGGTAAAAAAGGTAAAACATATGCATTGATCCAAATCAGTTCTATACTCAAGCTCTAAACTTCATCAAAAAGTGTCCTCTTGAGCAAAACTAGTGGCAATATACTATTTACTTATTCAGCGAGTGGTGAAAGAGTTCTTGAAAACACACATTCATATAGATGTCAATTTTATGGTTAAATTACAAATAATACATGTCAGAGCATACGACATAAGTACATTCTATGAACAGTCAGACCATTTAGTCCTCTAAATCGCCCCAAAATGGAGTTGTTCAGACTGATGGCTCTGGGAACAAGGAGCTTTTTCAGTCTTTATGCAGCACTGAAGGAGCTTTTGGCTGTCAATGATCAAGCTCTTCTGATGATGAGGATTGTAGGCCGATGATGTCCGGTGTCACCCAGAAAGACAGGAAATTTCTTCACTCGTCTTTCAGCCAACACCACCACAAAGCTGGCTCACCTGATCAGATTGTCCAGCCTTGAGGTGTCCCTGCTGTACGCCTCTAACTCATAAGACAAAGACTGGATCCGAGTTATCGTCACTGTCTCAGGAAATGAAACCTGCTCCGACACTTTGCGAGTGGATGTAATGTCAACATCAAGTTAGGAGAGTTTGCCTTTGAACTGGTGTGGCGTGACATTGTTTGTAAAATGGAGCCTAAGTCAATGAACTAGAGTCACCGGTAACAAATCTGCATTTTTTTATCAGTAGCATTTCTTTATTGTGAATGTAAGTATCATTCATTATTTCCAATGCAAAAGAAGAGCCAAGAAGTGATTACCTGTTCCAAAACTCTAATATGAAAGACATTAGTGGTCAAATTAATCAATTTGGCATGCTTATTTACTATAAATGGGGAAGTTTTCTCTTATATAACTTTATTGTTGTAAGTGTGCATTTGAAAGGTGTTTCATATGGGTGAAAGGTTTTAGTTTTTTGTGGTAAAAGTAGGGAATGATGCCTAGACTGTATTCTGTGAATGCTTACAGAAATAAAAGGAGGAAATTTGGAAAGTGAAGTAGTAACAAAAATAAACAATATTGCATTGTACAAATGCCTCGCCCACTGTACATTGCACAAGGAAATCATGAAAAAACATGTGACAACATTACAAAGAACACCACAACAAACCAAAACACAGCATAACCAGATTAAACAACATATTTAGATTTTTAAACCATAAAAACACAACACAAAAAAGTACAGCACTTGATAAACAAATGTTCATTAAAATCCCATGTTCTTCTCTGACGTGTCCTTCTTTAGAGTTCAGCGAGTGTGACTTGTTTGGCTGCACGTATGAACCAAATTAAGTTCCATGTTGATACACCAGCATCGACACTCACAAGGATCTGAAAGAAACATTGTTGAAGAAATGAAAACTGCACACTTCTGCATATAAAAAGGGCCAAAGTCACATAAGACAACTTTAAAAATAAACTTTGTTGCTGGTCAAAAGAGCAGAAGTAAATCTATACTGTGAATATGGAAATAAAAATGTTACTAAGCTTTGAGAAATTTATACAGGAGTTATATCTGAAAAGCTTACCATATTAACACACATCCATGTTTATGTTACTTCAATTGTCTCTCAATGGCACAAAAGGCTCTTGTGCTCCCCCGACTGGTGAACAAAATCATTTGTACCAAATCAGTCACAGCCTTGTGAAGCTGCATTCACATGTCCAATAAGTTGATTATGTTAAGCTAGTTATGTCTAAATATCTTGGTCTCAGCTTTCTAGGAAATAATCAATCCTGTGTCCATCTCCTCTCTCCAAAATGGCTGTGTTTCTGTTTTTGTCCACTAGATGTCAGTGTTGTTGTAGCTGTGGGGATCCCATCATCATCACCTAATTGAATTTCATCACTTTAGCATTTCCAGCCTTAAAGAGGCCGTAATACTGAAACTTTAGATACCAATTAATTCATTTGTTAATAGCAAGTGTTTTCACGCCTAAACAAACGAGTTAAATGGATGTCTTCCAATTAAATTGTTATTTTGTAGCTGGTATTTGATGAGAAAAGACAGATTTCCTGTTGACTTTAATGACTGTTAGCAAACTTTAACCGTGATCTGCTGCTATGATTGAGACAGTACATACAGGGCTGTCAGGGCTCCTTTTTCTAATATATATCTCATCATAGTGATCTAAAGACAGAATAAAACTCCAACTTCGCTCTGAGTTTTGAATAAAGAAAGCAGTGATTTGAAAAGGAAAACCTTGTGCACCTAGACTTGCCAAAACTATGCAGGGGCAGGGGACAAAGCCAAGTAGAGAAAGGTGGGTTAGTTACACAGGGGTTAGGATTAAACCCTCTTGGAGCCCTCAATAAAACATCTGCCAAGGGTGGTGACCTCTGACCCCCCCCCTTCTTCTTCATCCCCCCTCACCCTGCATTCGATCATCTGCATTTGAAAAACAGAGCCTCTCTCCCCTGCTCAATCTCGCAGGATATGCAGAGCAATAGAGGCGTTGTTGGACAGCCCCGCAGTGACATCAACCCCCCGTCAAGCTTTTATTTTTCCACCCCTGCGCGTGCACGCGCGCGAGCAGCTGTCATTGAAATAGGGCGGGCGCGCGCGCGCGCTGCATATAGCGAGACTATCCTGTTTGAAGATTTTGCTGCAGCTCTTGGCCATCTTGTGTCATACACGATGAAGCTCTGAAAGCCAAGAAAATTGAAAAAAAAATAAAACACTGGAGCGTTTGCTGGGGGCCGTGCTTGGTGACAAGCGAACTATTTTTTCCAGATAAAAAAATATCACGTCTCGTCGCTGCTGTGTGTGTGTGTGCTGAAAACATCTCCTTCCAGTTGTGGATTATTCCGAGGACATCGCGCTGAAACCATGAGCTGGGGGTCGGAGCTATGGGTGAGTCCCGGCGCACTTGTGCCCCTCAATGCCCGTCGGTTATCGAGGCTATGTAACGGTTCTCGTGAAAATAAACACCCCCCCTGCCGGGTCACAACGAAGCGCTCCCGTTTTTTACCGCTAAACCGCCTCCATTGTGCGCCACTCCGCAGCCGTTAAGCCTCACCGACGTTAGCTAAACCGGGGGGGCTAATTTGATACGGTAATTACCGGAGCTTATTTACGATTTGTTCCCGGTGTGTCACGGCGTCAGAGGCGACGCGGGCTAGGGGGTGAAAAGCCAACCGGCGACCCATTTTTTTTTTTTGGGTTGATATTTGGGCTTTTCAAACCCACGTTGGACACACACACACACTCACACACACACCCCCTCATAATGTAGCACAGCAGTCTGCGTGTGTCCCCCTGCGGCAGCGACGGTAGCCCTGCTTTTATAACCATGTGTTACACGTGTAACAAACAGGTGAATGCCCCCCTTTATCACAGGCAGTCTGGACAGCAGGTAGACCAGGTTAGATTAGGTCTATTTTCTTTCTTCTTCGTTTTTTTCCTGCACCCAATAGTTGTATGAAAAAAAAGACTGTTGTTTAATGATAGATGGCGTTGTAATGGAGGCTCAACTGCTTGTCTTATTAGTTGCAGCAAATGCACAGATTTGAGTCCAAATATATCCAGAACTGTAATCTTTTTCTCAATAGGAAGCTGGATGGTAAATTGCCACCCAACTCGTTTGCATTGAATTTGGTTAATCAAACTATTTAAAGCATTTGTGAGCAGCAGATGATGGCCAAGTAAGGGACCCAATGACCTCATCATCTTACTCATGCCTCTGCTATGATGTCACTTTTTTTAATCCCACTGAAATCTACTTTTCAAGGAAACCTGTCGTTGTTATCATCCGACCTCTGTGTTCAAGTGTTTCTCCATGTTCAGGCTCCCAGTCATAGATGTAGGCCAGCGTCTGAGGGGAAAAACAATAATGATGAATATAGGCACGTGTCGAGCTATTTTTATGACTCAATAATGAACAGTTCTGGGAAGCGGAATTCCTTTTGTTGGGGTTTTGTTTAAACGGCTGATGTTATTTTATGCGCAGAGGTGCTGGCAGGTTGCAGAATTTGTTCCGTGTTTAAAGAGGCTGCTGATAGGTTTCCAGTCGGCGTTCCTTTGCTCCTCATACAACATGGACACACATGCCTGCAGGTTACTACACGAAGCTGGCATTTGTACGCAAAAGAGGGTTCTTTTGCACTCCTTTTAGTGTAAACATTTGCGGAATGTAGTTTTCCTTCACATTTCTGAACATTTGCTGTGGCACATTCATGCAATGCATTTTTGCTGAGACATTTGGTCTGATGTGCATTATGGAGCACTCTTTGCCCTGATGCATATTTCAGTCAAAAATGCCTATTGGTAGTTTTAAAAGGGGTTGGAGACAATGACATCATCTTTGTGTTTTCCTTTCTCTAAAAGAAGGAAGCACTCAGCAATATTCCTGAATTATTTAGCTGATCCAAGTTCACTGCCACAGCCGCTGGCACTTCAAATTATTGACATTTTCCAAGTGTTATCTATGTAGTTTTACTTTTCTGTTGCAATGCCCGATTGAGAAACTCCTCTACCCAGGTAGCCATGCAAAGCTAACACAGCCCTGAGGTGCTTAAGGGGCTTTCATGTATATCTTTGGGTCTGGAAAAGTTTTTTTTCTTTCTTCTTCTGACACTGAACCTTTTCAGAATGTAATGTATTACAACCAGATGCTTGCTTCTGCTTTCCTTAGTGGGCTCAATGGGATCCAGACACTTGTTTCTTTAATCTCGGTCTCTGCCTTAAAGAAGCAGACACAGCTCAGCAATTCTCCACAGGTGGCTCTTGTCACTGGAGCGTGCACACAGCTTGGTGGGATTTTGCTTCAAACCAGCAGCCAAATATATGGGCACCTTGCTACTGTGGCAAAGTCAAACTGGGATGGTGTGGTTTAGGCTCCAATGATCAATGAGTCACAAGTAGGGCTGCAACTAACCGTCATATGAATCATACATAAAGCTACCAACAACTGTTTGTAGTTGGTTTATGATACATGCGCAAATATTCAACACAATGTTTTTTGCCTACCAACACTTCAGAGACCTTTGCACATTTTAATATGATTTAATATGAAAATGTTTGCCAGTTGTGTCTAGCTATTGACCGTGTAGAACACTTGTCTGATTTACAGATTGTGTTTCTTCCTCTCCTTTTTTAAGGCACGTTCATGCACAGATAAGAGATGAGGCATGAGGCACGGCATGCGTCACACATTTTGTCGTGTTTTTCAAACAGGAAATCGAATGATATTTCAGGAAGTAAAGTCAAACCAGGGTAGAGTTTTTCAACCCATCTGCAACCTAAGTACAAACTGGTCCTTCTGTGAAGTTCTCTCACATTTCTGTCTATGACATTTATAGAACTAGCATTTGGGGTGATGACGACTCAGCTTTACTGAGTGAGAGGGTTTTTCATGTTGTGACTTGGAGGGAATGTTTATGCTCACACAAACAAACAGAGTAAATAGATAAGTAGAAAGATTATGATATTGCTGCCTTTAACTTTGAGACTCAAGTTAGTCGACTTCAAAATGCTGAATGCCTTTTGTGCAACATCACTGAACTGATTATAGTTCTCTGTGGGTTCTTAAAGACAGGCCGGGGCTGTTAGCTGTCATCACTATTCTCTCCTTGTATTATTAGTAACATGATCAGAAGCGTCACTAAAGCAGTGACTGACAGAAGTGTAGCTGCAGACTGAAACAAAGAATCTGTTCCGGTAAAAAAGAAAGAAAGAACCATGTTGTGATAGATGGCACCAAAGGTTATGTGAGTTTCTTTGGAAATGATGGATGCTCTTTTGTTATGCCAGCAGAAATTGCAGAAATGGGCTGGAATCACGTGCACTGTAGGGACCCCAAATACGTTCTGATACAAGCATCATGTAGAAACCGTTACAAAGAAGAAGAAGGAAGTCAAGTGTGGTGAAACTTGTGACTGTTTAACAGTGGTACAAAGGTCAGAAAAAATAGATTATAAAAGGATATTTTGTAACTAACTTGACTCCAAACAATAATTATGTGTCCAGTCAGAGCTGCTTGATGGCACTATGTGGCCGGAGTTAATTTGTCAAGAAAGCTCAGATACAATAGGTTATAGCATCATGTTTTCAGAGACAGCACTGACTGTTCACATGTCCTACATGTAATAGTGAAAAAAGAAGTGATGAACAATGCAGTGCAGCAGACCTGTCCACAGGGACACACCCTCACGTTTTCACTTCTCCCGTGTGGGTCACTTTGGAACTGGAAGTAGGCTACTTTGCTCACAGTTACGTGCAGGAGTCCTCACACTGCTGGATGTAGGAGTATTTCCCTGTCACACTCCACTTTACTGATGAGAGAAAATGGACAAAGCTGAAACTCTACTCAAAGAGCAGCAGCTTAAGGTGAGTCAAACTGCACTGCAGTTGTCACCATCAGATATAGGGAAAGTTTTCATTTTTCTGTGGACTGAACTCACTAAATGAGAGTGTTTCTGTCACTTGGACAGTGAAAGGGGAGCTGAAAAGGTCTCTAGCAAATTTATTGGCCATATTTCCACAGCATTAAGGGGTCCAGGTTGGTTTCCTTGTGGTGTTTGATATTGCTATTTGGTTGTAGGACTGGTTCTCCCCTTCTCTCCTGCTCTTCTGTCACATCTTGAGTCAGTATTTCTGAAGTTCCAGCCTCATTCCCTCCCTCAGTTCACTTGACATTCAGAACACTTCCAGGACTGAAACCCGAGCCCCTTCTTTGCTTTCTGTGTGTGTGGAACTCAGTGGGGGTCAGCAACTGAAACCTTTAGCAGACAACAACAGACCTCCCCAGTAAATCTTAGGCGGATCATCACCCACCTGCTGACTCAGGGAAACGACCTCAGGCCCATTTTCTCCTCTCCCCTGTCTCCAACCCACTGTGACAGTGAAACGCTGATAAATGGATCCACATTTGGTCTGAGTGCACCCCTGGGATTGAGGGGGGGTGAGGGGGAAGAGTATGGAGTCTTGTAGACAAGTTTAGATAAACAAATGAAAGGACCTGGACACAAGTTGAATTGTGCAATCAATTTATCATGCAAATGTTCATTTAAACCAATATTTTGTTGCTAATTATGTTTAAACTTGAGACTTCTTAACATTATCACTGTCAAGGAAACAAAATATGTACTGTGTTGAAGGTGTCTTCTTACTGGAAATGTAGTTCTTCTGTCTCCCCAAAAACGAACAGAAACGATTCAAGCCAGTTGGTCATCTCTCCACGTAGATATGACTCATTACTTCCCAGCACAGCCTGTTGCGGCCTTTAATCTGTGGGCATCACCTCTTCTGCTATTTGCAAAGGCAGGCTCTATAATCACTGCCGTGGCACTGGAAATTATATAGCCATTCAGCCAAAGACATTCAGGCTCTGACATAATGCAACCTGAGCTTTGTAGCAGACCCTGCGCCGCTAATTGTTGCTGTATTGTTCTACATAGTGCAAGAGTGACTCAGTATTTAGGACGCCACAGCATCATTTTCCTTTTTCAATGATAGCCAAGAGCATTATTGGCTCTTTATAGCTGTTCAGGGACGCCAACAAAGAGCTACAACACCTCTCTTTTGTGTCATTTCTTTTAAACATCTCACACTGTTAAGTTGGTCCATCGACTATGTAGCTCATAAACGAGGGACAATAAAGAGTCAGAAGGCTAAAAGAGACTCAGCAGGTGGCAGATGTTCTGAAAAGGTCTTTCTTTTAACAACCACATTAGGTTTTAGACTGCAGAAGGTATCAAATTTGAAGAAAAGACAGTGGAGTGTTATACAGCATACCGTTGGCTATTATCTCAAGACAGAATGGACGGGACAGCACACATGTTTTCTACAGTCATCAAGTACAAAGTAACTGACTTGTTATGTGTGCTGAAGATGAAAAAAAAACCTGATGGCTCTGTTGTTTTAGTTGTCCATCTGTGCACATCTGTGGTCATGAAATTAGTGGATGTTTTCAGGGTCACGGAATTTAGTTTTTTCTGTGTGTGGGTTTTAATTTTTCTGAGTAAACGCAGATGTGGTTATTGCAAATATAAACCGTTCAGCCACCTCTACGGTTGCCTAGAATGAAATGATTCATAGCTGGAATGAAAAGAGAACTTAGCCAGCAAGCTGTTACCACACATTTGTCTCTCACTGAGTTAGCTTGTCATAATATAACATTTACTCCAGCCCACTCAAACTTTTCTTTAAATGTTCTCTTCTCTGTTTTACTGTTATCACCATCTAAAAAGATACAGTGTAAAAATAATACTTGTCGGCTATGAACATTTTTGTAGACAAGCTCTAAGAGACAGTTTGAACACCTGCAAGGTGTGGAATGAACACCTTTTTGCTGGAGCTGGACTATCATTTGGATTATTGAGGTATGGGGGATGTGTGGATACATGCAAGTGTAGATGACGTCATACAGACAGGGTGGAGATCATGTTGGTTTTTATTCATCATCAACTTTAGAGAGGTCTTTTTATTTAACAGCGATCAGAGCTTTTCTCACTAAATTCAGTGTGTTTATGTCTCCCAGTAGGCGTGACCCCTAAGTCTGCTGCACATTAGCTTGGGAAACTCATTTGTATAGATAAATCATACTTCATGACAGATACGAGTGCCCTGTCAGGAAGCCTCTTACACAGAGCCATCTTTACTCATATCCTGCAATGAGGCAGAAAGGGGTGGAGTGAAAGTGTCGACACCAAATTGAGAGAACCTTTCTGGGAAACCGTTTCAGCTGCAGATTCAGTCCTATTTATTTGCACTACCTATATACATTTAAAGTTCTCAATGGTTTTTTTACCCCCTGAAAAAAGGCAAGAGGGGGTTTTGCATCATCATGCATGAGAGGAGAAGGGAACAGAGCTGTGGCTCTTGTGGTCTGTTAGCGAGTTAGCAAAGTTGCCATTTATCCAAGAAAAACAGCTGGAGGAAACCATGAAAGACCTATGGATCACTGACTTTAATTCACATTGAAAAATATTAGCTTTCCAAACAAGAACATCTTATAAAGACCATTTAGAAACAAAGTGAATATTGCTTTTATGAAAATGTCATGGGAAGCATTAATAAACTTGTCAGACAAAATAAAAAAAAACCACAACCAGCTATTAGTTTTTACAGTGTAGAACTTTTTAGTATGAAATCTGTATTCCAAAGCATCAGAGTAACATAACTTTTCATCTTTTCTGTGCCTAACTTAAAAGGAAACCATGTTGCCTCAAAGACTGATAGCAGGATGGATACAGCCAAGTACAGCCAGATCTCCAACAGACTGATTTGACCCCTGGCTGCTATCTGCAGCTAAGCTCCCTTAATTAAAGAGCCTCTACACCCAGAGAAGTCTTCCATGAGACAGACAGAAGGAGCATTTTACTGATCTATTTATGAACTTGAACTCCACTGTACACATAACAACTGTAGTTCTCAGTGCAACGCCAATAAAACAGGCATGTTTTATGGAGTCTGTCATTTACTACTACGATGTTACCCAACTGACGTAATTATAAACTAGTGGAACTTGTTTTTGTGTTTTTTTTTCTTTTTAATTGCACAATCTGCCTGGCAAGCAGTATATAATTTAAAGACTGACACCTATTGACGTGCAAGTGTAGTAATCATTCTGAATATGTGGTTAGCAGGCTTCCGAGAGGAACAGGAACATCAAACATGTTGTGGCATTGCATGGCATGACTGTTGTGACATGCGAATCTACAGAAACCTATGTAGCATCTGTACTGTAAGTGGTGAGCTCAGCAGGGCTGTCCTTTTCTCGGTTGAGTGACTATAAACTCCTCATTTTGGCCTCCTGCAGGTTCTATTTAGGTCATACATTTACGTAAAACAGCAGGAGCCTGATGTCATTTAGCAGATTTGTCATTTTAGGCTACATATAGGGATGGGACGGTTTCTGAAAACCGTCCGAACCGTTCGGTTCAACTGTCTCGGTTCGGTTCGCGTGTGTTGCGTTCGGTTCACGCACTACTCCTTTTTCTCAGAGGGAAGCGTGTTCACTCCAGAGCAGAAGGGGGCGCTACTGTGCCCAAAGCCAACCACCGGTAGTGAACAAGAAGAAGAAGCGAAGCAGCGTACCGTAGCCGATAAAAATCCGACGCGCCAACAGCAGTTTATAGTTCTGCTGTATGGGACCACATTAGCATTTAGAGTGAAGCACATGTTGACGGAACTAGCACTGTTTCGTCGCTTGCAATGCCAGAATCTCACCTACTTTTAACCTCAGACTGTCACAATAATGTGATGTCAGACTGCTTTTTTCTTTCAGTTTTAACCTGACTATACAAGACATCATAGATTTTCTTAATAATATACATATACCGAACCGAACCGAAAACCGTGACCACGAAACCGCGAGTCGAACCGAACCGTGGATTTTGTGAACCGTCCCACCCCTAGCTACATAGTATGTATAAACTATATTTGGAATAGGAAATCAGTCCATGCTATAATAAATACCCAAGTTGCTTTAGTTGGGCAGGTTATTAAGATATTATCAAGCTTTCTGGCCACTATATTGATTCTACTTTATTTGCCATCTGAATGAGGGCAGTAGCTTAGGTTAGTATGTATAGAGAAATGCAATTGCAACTGTCAAAGATTGGCCTTATTTCAAAGTTCAAGGTTTGTTTCATTCCAGAGAATTTATTATATAAGAATTAACAAGCTTTATCCTCCTAAAAGAACAAAAACAGCTCAGAGGGAACAATGACTAATGTGTGTTTGCTGGTCTGGAAGGATTAAACCACAGAGCAGCCTAATGGGTGTTAAAGCTAGCAACAAGGGAGGTTTAGTAATCAGATTAATAACAGCGTCATTTAATCAACGTCTGTGCTGGTTGCAGGAGTTCTGTTCCTACTGTCATTTTACTTTGAGCTCTGCATCCATTTGGCCAGCTTCAATTCAAAACTGCATACTAGAAATGTTTTTTTATTAATATTTTGCTCTGCGTTAACCGGGACATATCTGGGTGTTCGATTGGTGAGGATTCCAGGCGAGACTTGCCCCTCTGTTGCGTTCTAGTCCTCCTCAGATGGATTAACTTCCTTCTGGACTTTGTTTTTCCACTTTGCGTTTGCATGAAGCCATGAGCATGTTGCGTAGAAAAAGCAATTTTTTTGTTTTCCTGGACAATGCTCTTTCTGTCAAAGAGGAGAAGGAAGAGCAAACAGAAGAACAGCCCAAGCTGGGCCCTTTTGAGGAGTATCTGCAGGGGCTCCTTCAGATGAAGATGACCAGTGCTGTAAGTGAGGTGTCACATTTCTTTAGAGATTCAGAGCTAGTTTTATCAAGTTTTTGGTGGGCGTTCTTGAATGAAACCAAAAAAAAAAAATCACCCTAACAAAAGGCAGATAGTAAATTTGGATAGTCCATTTAGAACGTGCAGTGATTTGGCAGTACATGATTTCCCTTTTGAGAAAAACCATCAGCTAAGACAATATATCTCTCTCTGCTCGTGATAGACATAGGTAATATAATTAAACATCAATCGGAGCAATGTCGAACGGAGCGGAGACATGAAATGGGAACCGAGAACCATGGCTTATAAACCTGTGCATATACCAAACGACACTCTGAAATTTCAGTCTGGCTGAAGTGTTGCTGCTATTAATATCTATGTGGCATGCAAACAAGAGCTCTTAGACATAAGGTCGCACACTGCCACGAACAGCTGCTCATGCTTTGCACTCGGTTTTTGTCTGTACATGTGTGTGCATTTCTCTTTAAACAAGCGCCTCGTTGAACCGTTTCTTTTTTCACACGACTAACCATAAATAATGATAATATATCTCTGCTTGCCAAGATTAGCTCCATTGGTGGACCAGCATTTAGCCATAACAGACAAAATCAAGCTAATTTTCAGTGGTGGCTCCTCAACAAAACGATTTGTACAGTGTTTTATTAGGCCGGAAAAAAAGCTGATGGTGGGGGTACAGAGGTCCCGCACATGATCGTCTGCCTTTGTTTATGTCCGTGCATGTGCATGTCCCTTTGTGTCTTTTCCTATGAGTCCTCTCTGACACAGAGCCTTAACGGGGCTATGGAGACATTGTTCCACCCCGCTTTCTTGGACAAAGCCTTGAGTGTGCTCAAGTGGGTGTTTGGCATCGCCGTCAAATATTTGTTCTTGCTGCTGGACGCCCACCGTGGTGACACACAGCAAAACGCGGCAGTGGCCAGCTCACAGACAGGAGAGGACAGTAAATCTGAGAGGCAAGGCTCCAGTTTGCGCTGTATCCGCTTATTTAGAGCCTATTGTAGGATTATGAATGATCGGTGAAGGAACACGTCCAGAGAGTCAAACGTTTTGGGGACATTGCTTTATTCGAGGCAGTGTGCGAACAGTTGGCTATTTGTCTGCTATTTTAATTGGCAGTACCCAAACCCGCACAGTCCAATGAGCCTTTCTGGATGAATGCAGTTTCCCACCCCTCTCACTCCCACTTTGGTCCCAGTCTGAGTCCGTCAACTCAGGAGGCTCTTCTTTGTTGGCATATTTTCCAGATTTTATAAATCAGCCATCAAACCATGAACGATCTTGGTATCTATAGATTCGTTTGGGGTCTCAGTCCATTTGAACCTAGAAGGTTGAGACACACACTCATTTTCTGAGCAGCCTTCTTGTGATGTCTTGAGGCTGACCACCAGACTACTCCTTCCTCTTTAGTTAACAGATTGAACCCAAAAAGAAACCCGCAGCATTCCTCTTGTTCCTTCTGAACACGTCAGTTCGGGGGTTTGAATTAAGGACTGATGATGTCCTTTCATTATCTTTCTTTTTTTCTGACACGCTTCCTGTTGATCTAACCACCACTCACTGACACATTGTGAAAGATTGAACCAAGTTTGGAAATCGTTCATCTTCATCGTGAAAGAAAGCATACTGTGTAACTTTTTTTTTTATTGGTTTCTTCCATCTTTTAGAAAAAAAAACTTATTTAAACTTTCAGTTTTAGGTTTTCGTGATTGCTGACTGAATCCTTTCTTATTTATGAGTTGGTCATTGGTTTTTCCCCCCTCAGTCAACCACTGAGCAGCTTCTGGTGTGTCTGTGTATTGATTGGAGCTGTGATCATCCAAGCAGAAAAACTGTCATCTGTTGATGTGGTTGGGCCACTGAGTATTAGTCTCCCCACAAGTTTTTCTCAAGTTTTTTTACAATCTGTGCAGTTCTTTCGCAATTATTTTGTAAATCTATCAACCTGACTTAATGATACTGCGAAAAATGTTGGTTCTTATTTTGCGCATTTGTTCAATGTATGCGACCTTTATGTGACATCTTGTAGTTTTTTAAACCTCAGAGCTTCTAGTTTGGTAACCACAAGGATAAACTAGTTCCTGATTTAAAACACGGGTTTGTTACTCTCTACCGCCCTTTGTGGAAGAGAGGAGAACAGCTATTGTGTCCTTACTTATTCATCTGTATTTAGACATGTTATGAACAGGCTGTGGAGAACAATGAAAGTTTTCCTTACCTTATTATTGAAGGGATGCAGGTCATTGGGTTCTCAGTGTGGATGTGATTGAGACATTTGGTCTGAAATGCTTGCTAAATAATATGCATTAATACAGATTAACTGCCAGTCGGTTACATTAACCGGATCCATAATCCCCAACACTATTCGTTGCAGGAGAGTGGTGGCTTTGCAGGTCAGGGGGCTGATCCTTAAACAGGCATGCATGTTTTCTTTTAACCAAATAATAAAAAGTAAAAACTAGTTTAATTCAGCATCTGGATTGTCTCCGTTTGAACCTGCTTCTCATTTCCTGGTTAATGAGAAATATCTTGCTGCACAGTTCTGTTTATTATCTTATATGTTCTACAACAATAGTACAAGTATTACAGTGAGTGGGACCGTGGCCTGAAATAACAAGCCGAGTGGGCCTGTTTTATACCCTGAAGGGCTCCCCCACATCTGTCCTCCTTGCAGGAACAAGGTCAGGTGTCAGAGGATGCAGATGAAAGAATGGAAGGTGGTCAAGGTCAGGACGAGAAGTTATTAGTGTTGTCTGAGAAGACGCTTGTGTGTGCTGAGTTGACCATGAGACTGGCGACTGTTCAGCCAGCTGTGACAAAGTATCTGTCATCGTTCCATTTGCATGCAGGAAGCAGGAGCCAACGTTTAGTGAGAGGGAAGCACGCTTAGTTTAGCCCACAGAAATGTTTTTATCTTATGCACCATTGACACCCTGATGCCCTGTGCCTTAGATTAGTTTGTGTAACTGAATGGAAAATGGTTGTGACTTTATTTTAACCCTTGTTTTGGAAGTAATGGTCCTTGAAGCCAGAAATAGAGTTGAAAATGAGATGATTTTCATTTCTATTATGGTATTCATTATCACATGGGTCATTCCCCACCGAGAATACGAATTTTTATTAAGGCCACGTGTAATGAATTAGGAACCATCTCATATAACATTATGACCACCCAGCAAATATGGAGAACGTCGTCCCCATGCCGTTCTGAGGAACATGGACAAAGCAGGTCTGACTTTAGCCATAGATCATTTCTGCCCTGCGGGTTGTGGGGTGGTGTTTTTGTATATTTGGCTTCCTTCCCAGAGATACCATCACCTCCCATCGGATTTTAATCTCGGGAGTTTCATCACCACAAAGTCTGTAGTCTGTTCTTTTGTTTTTCCACAGATGGACTTGAGCATAAATTATTTTTTCCCATTTTGTAAGATCTGCACATGTGGATGTGTGTACGTGTTTCTTCTGATAATTTATTTCTGAAGATTGTCGTTCCCCTTTGTGTAGTAAATGTGTACTTTCCTTTACTTTGATGGTTTTCTGTCACTGTATTTTCACTCCTTTGTTTCAGAGAAATGCATTTTCTATAGGGTTTAATGCTTTAGTTGCTGGAGTTGCAGGAAGTCAGTGTGATAAGGAAGGAGACTATGAGAGTAGTGAGTCATGCTTAGTTGTCATTAAATGTTTTCTTTGATAGTTCCCTCCCTCTAACTCATGAATTATTAATATGCTCTTTCTCTTGGAGCTTGGAAATTGTTGATGGATTTTCCATTTCACTTTAGCTCATTTCTCTGCTGCCTGAACAAAGGTTTAGCATCTCCCCATGACTCATCATGATGTGGAAAAAGAGCCTTTTGCTAATGTTTTTTTCCCACTTTTTTCTATTATCATTTTTAGAGTATTGCACATTTTGCAGATTGGCAAAGTTAAGAGGCTCCTGCAGCATGGCCTGCAGGCCCCCACCCCCCACATGTAATCCCCTCCCATGTAATCCCGCCTCAGCTATCATTCCTATTCCTTTCAAGCCCCCCTCCCGTTGTTTTTCCACTCTTTCACTGTCCTCCTCTCCCATCCCACTTATTCCACCTTACGCCTGAGAGGGCATTAAGCCTGAATACTGCGAGCAGCCGTGGCCTCTTACTCAGAGCGTGTTGTTGAGGGAGCCAGTACTGGATCGCTTCCCCTCCTGCTTTTTCTTTCCTTTTTTTTTTTTTTTTTCACTCCTTCCAGAATATCAGGATTTACTCGCTACGTCTGGGTAGCCTCTTTTGGAGTTGTGTGGGAGTGGGGTCAGTGGACATTGTTCCCAACCCAGGCACACACTTTTGCTGATCAGCGCTCGCTTCACTGTGGATACGTACACAAAGGTCTTGTGGATGACCCCCCCCGACCCAGCAGCAGCATTCATTTGGAGGGTGACGCGTTGAATGGACATTTTCCGGATTTGGGCGTTTCAAAGGGTACACATTCCACGCTGAGAGACAGTGGATAAAATGGTGCCCCTGCAAAAAAGGGTAATCTGAGAAATGTGTGCGGAGGAGGAGAGGATAGTTGTGTGTGCGTGATGTGGCTGTCGTGACGTTTGCTGCTGACGGCTGCTGTCTGTTTGTAATGAAGTAAATTATTTTGGATGACTTTAATTGGCACACAGGGGTGAGAGTGAACATGCTCACAGGGATTGCAAAGAAAAACAAGTAATCAGGTCCCTGCAAAGATAACGAGTGATGAAGCAGATGACTCGGGTCGTTATTTCAGATAAATGTCTGATTGCTTGGTTTTATCTGGTCATTATTCTGTTTAATCTGAGTGGGTTGTTGTTAATGACTGATCTCTCATTGAAACCGACTTGACAATGCAGACTGGAAAGTCCCCGTCATTCAAAGTGACCTCTTTTGTTTTCATTGAGTGCGTCAATTGGGAGTCGTTTAATTTGAATATTTTTTTAGAGGTGTTTTTTAATTTTAGATTAAGTTCTGTTAACAAAAATACATTGGGAAAAAAAGTATGCATAAGTCAAATTGAACTAAAAGATCAGAGGCATACTTCAAGATGCCTGAAACTGCCGCACTACACGTCTTTATAATCGTCGCCAAAACCGCTTCCTGTGTCTGGTATCACACTGCTTTCAGCTCATGATGCTTAAAGTCATCCTACAGTGCGCTGCATGGTCCGCTTTAAGAAACAAAGCTTTTTGTGCTGACACCTGCTAAGTGTGTCGACGGTGTGTCATAGCCTCACTCAGGAGGACTTCAGACATGGTAGAGGAAAGGATGGGAGACTGTTGGAGCCACACCAAGGTTTTTGTTTTATTCATTCATAAGATTCTATCAATTCCATCCTCAGAAATGTAGTCTTAAAGTAGCGGTGGGATTGCTGCAGATGTTTCGTCACAGCATGTGTGTTAATTGATATCCCAGATGAAGCGCTCTCTTTTTCTGGAGCTGATGAATTTTACGAGGTGACCTCAGCCAGCTTCAGGCTCATATTTTCCCCACCAGTCAGGCGCAAATTATGAATTATGACTTCAGCCCAAACAGCTGTGTTTGGTTATCAGTGCTGCAGACTGCTAATGTCTGTTTTTACTATGAGCTACTCGAGCCCTCCGATACAGTCCACATTGTGACATTGTATTTGAATGTCCAGGGAGAACTAACTGGTCACACTGGCCCCTCCATATGATTGCATACCAAGGCCAGTGTCAGTCATATTCCAGGTGCGCCGGTCTCAGAAATAAAAGCATTATGCAGATGTTTTTCTGACTGATCTCAGTGGCTAAACACCTGGACATATTGCATATGTACTAAGCCGAGTCGTGAGGCGAGTTGAGTTGAGTGTCGGGCTGAGTGGGTACAAATGGAAAAACCCCAACATGCGTCGTCTTTACTTTTTGTCATGCTCTTTTCCATCCTGCTGGGTTGTCAAAGTGGAAAGTGCTTGTTTTTCAGTGTTGTTAAACATGTTATCCTTCTCTCTTCTACAGGATCAGTTTGACAACTTGGAGAAGCATACACAGTGGGGAATTGAATTTGTGGAGAAGTACACCAAATTTGTAAAGGAGCGATCAGAGATTGAAGCCAGCTATGCAAAGCAAATTAGGTGAGTAAACAAACTGGAGGTATGATCCGTTTTGTAGTTGCAAGATTAATTCTAAATAGGAAAAAAAAAACAATTGCAGATTTGAGTAATTTAAGTGTGCTTGAAAGACAGAATATCATCTCTCTCGTTCTGTCCTGCAAGCAAGGCAAATCGGTTACACTTTACTGTACAATCAAACACAATTCCACCTCTTGGTCCAAGTCTTTATTTGATGTATTTTCCAGAGAAATAAAGACTCTAAAATAAGCAGATTATGCAAACTGTTAAGAGGGCATAAACAACTATATACTTGCAATTGTATTATAACACATTTATGATGAGTAGAAGTGTCCCATCATAGGAATCTGGAACATGGACCAGTGCTGATCCGAGAATGACCTCATTATTGGAACCAGATACCAAAATAAGATTTGATTAGTTCCACCTTTGGTCATAATCAACACTTCCCCTATATTTTCTGGCATTGCAGTTGTTATGTAATGCTGTTTACCTGCCCTAATGCCTATACTTACAATGCTTTGTGAGTTTATAGCCAAACAGAGCAGAAGAGGATGTCCACTTCCCCCTCCATCCTTTTTTTGTGCAGAAGAGTCTCTCTGTCTGCCTCTCTCCTTCTTCTGAGTGCAAAGTGGATGCTGTTGTTTGCTAGCTTAAGCTTCAGGCGAGAGGAAGTCAGGTTGTGGGGGGAAGGGGTGAGGCCTCTGTTTCCATAGAGACTGCAAAGTGTAAGCATTATCATCCCCACGTCTGACCCAGATTTTTTTTATTCCTGCAACTACAAGTGTTGTAGCTGCACACGGTGTTTCACTACAGTCACTGATTTTTAAAGGCAAGCATGGAAGCATGAGATGCATCCTGTATTGTGAGAATGCATCTCCTAAGACCTCATGCAGCTCAGCCAGCATGGTAGGAGATACTCCCCCAATTCCACAATCCCCATCTCTAAAGAGGATGGCCAATATGGCTAATGCCTTAAGTATTTACCCTACCCCCCTCCATTTCAGAATAACTTGCCAATACTGTTCCACTACATATGTAAAATCCTCCCGAACAGATCTTCTGCAGAATTAGTGAGCATGAGATGATAAGACGAGCTGTCTGTGTACACATCCGTGCTTTAACCACACAGCTCTTTAACTGTTAACCTTTAACAAGATCACACCTCAAACAGGAAAACAGCCTTTTTTATTAGAATGCTCATAGCATTCATTAATCATCTTAGTGTTTTAGTTGTGTTTAGCTCTTCTTTTGTACATCTTCTAAAACATGCTAAAACAGTATCTACTTTTGTTGTGTTCTTAACTGATACAAGCTCTCCACAAGGCTTAGGTTTTACCCCTTTAGAGTGAGGCTAAAACAGCATTGAACAAAAACAAATACAATATAGCCCCCACAGATCTGCACATGCCTTTGAACACATTTAGTTAAAACAATTAAATTAGCATCTGTACACAGTATGTTCACCCCATCTCACCGTGGCAGGTTGGCCTTTATTTAACTTTATGCTACACAGATGGTGCGGATGTTTTCAGTCTCTGTGCTTATACTCGGGACCTTCTGTCCAGCTGGGGTGGATATCCACAAAGTGCACGCTGAAAACATGCATGTGCTTATTGGCAAGCTGGTCAAAAGAAGCTAAAATTAGCCAATTTTGCAAAGACAGGGCAGATTGAGTCAGAATTTTCCAGTGTTGTTAACACACTACTTCTCTGTTTTGGTGATATGTTGCCAACCCTTAGAACCAATTATCCTTTAGAAGTAATCAACTTAGCTCATGAGCTCAGGTTTAATCTATCAGCCACATTCACACCAGAAGAAACACAAGGCACTTAGATTTAATAAACTAATGAGACTGGCTCTTTGATCTTGTCCTCTTGTGTTGTTGGGCAGATTTGTTTTTTTCAGGTGTTAAATGTCCTTTTAGAGCAAATATTCATTGGAAAATAAAGCTGTGCATGCTCTGGTTTAGCCAGTACTAGTTCACAAGTTAAGTTAATTTGGACTGTACTGTAATTCACTATATCAGTTCAATATCAATATACATTTTTCAGTCCTCGATACTAAGTAAGCGAGAAAACATTAACCAGAGCAGAAATGACAAATGGCCTGTGGAACTGGGTCAGTTATTGATCACCAACTGGCTGGTCAGTGGAATACAACAAAGTTTTTTTGGGGTAAAAGAAATAACCAAAACACCTCATCAATTTAATTTCATCCAAAGCTCTGTCTCTGCTTTGCACCCTTTCTGTCACCATACCAACGACACACCCCACTAATCCATGAATAATCCTCTTCTCCGCATTGGTGTAAACATCCACAATGCTTCAGTCTCTTTATTGCAGAGCAGTGCATTCAGGCCTCCTTCCTCCACTCCCCAAATTCAAATTACAGTCTGGCGTAATCCACGATAAAGTGGGAATAAAATCCTGCTAGAAATAGAGACTGGATGAGGGCAGAAAACAGTTTGTTATATTATTTACCAGTATGTAGAAACAATTTTTGCAGTGACTGTCCAGTAAAGCATTGAGACATAATCATACCCTCCTTGTGCCACAGATGAAAAAACAAACATGCTCAATTAATCCCTCTTTGTGAAAACACACAGCTACCGAAATGTAGGTTACCAGTGAGAGTACAATCACACATGTCTTCTGGCCGTTAGTGAATGAATGGGTGAAGCAGTGCTATATTTAGAGATGATGTGGGAAGGACAGGGAGGAAGATCCACAGATAGATCTGCCTAGCAACAGTAGAAACTCCACAGGGGAGTGGAGGCGTGGGGGAGGCTGGCAGAGAGCTGGATTGAGTGCTCTGTAGACCTAGATTACATATAGTGTTTAAACCCATTCATTATTTATTTAAATAGGAGTTAAGCATCCTTCTTGATAATATATGTGATAAGATGAGGCGCTTTTATTCTCTCTGAAAATGAAATGTTGCCTCTGACTGCTAACAGCTTCTCAGTGCTTCTGATACAGACTGTTTTGATTTAATAGTATAATTTTTCATCTCTGAGTGGATTTATCGTCTTTTTTCTTGTTAGCATTGTTGTGTTTATTTTTGTTAGTCTGTTGATAGAATAACAACATACCACAATAACAGTGCTCTTTAAATAGACAAAGAAACCTGAAGGCACAAGCGAATCCATCAGAGCATGCTGTGTGATATTATGTTTTACTGACAGACTGTTGGGGGGGATGATTTTATCACCTTGTCATAACGAAAAAAGTGACATGATGTATTCTATCTGATCCAAGGGTTAAGAGTGGGACATTGAAAGTATAATCCAAACACTGCTCTTTTTTCCTTTATCCATACATGGCTGTGTTCACTGTACATTTCATTTATACGCTCCCCGTGTGTTTTGAGCTACTAACATACAGCCAGAGTCAAAACAAACAACAGTGGTTGTTTGAGAGAAGCATGCTTGTCTGCATGCATCCTTCTGGGGGTTGTGATATATGGCATGAAGTGAGGAAATGTGGATGTAGTCGCAGGAACAGAAAGCACTCAGGAGGATTGAATGGAGGATCCTTTGGCAGGTCCATAAAGGCACACTCAGGGAAATCTAAAGGCAATGGTGCACAACTGGTCTGCAGACTGTGCATTTGTAGAGATGCAGCCAGAAGTGTGTGACAACGCTGATCTCTTTGTCCTTACAGGAACCTATCAAAGAAATATCAGCCCAAGAAGAACTCAAAAGAAGAGGAAGAGAGCAAGTAAGTGTGTAAAGATCATAAAACATAAAGTGAAGCTACCATTTTTAAATGAAGAATAACAGGAGTACAAAGATACCACTATAGTATTGGTTAAATACACGAAAGAGCTGATCCAGTTATTAGAAACACAGAAACACATGATACTATTGACCTGAAACTTAAAAAGAATATTTCCCTAAAATGTCAATTTGATTCTTTTGGAAGTTCCACTACACCAAATCCAGACTACTACCCCAGCTCCTGTGTTTCCCTGACCTCACTTCCTGTCTCTCAACAGATACTCCTTCTGTCGAGCCTTCCTGATGACACTTAACGAGTTAAACGACTATGCGGGTCAACACGAGGTTATATCAGAGAACTTGACGTCTCAAATCATCACCGAGCTAACTCGCTACCTGCAGGATCTCAAGGCTGAGAGAAAATCGGTGAGGCATTGTGCTGAATTAATCTCGTTTCATTGAAAAGGATTCCTGAACACTTCTGTGTCTGTATTTTGCCCTTTTTGATTTCTCAGTCTCCGCACATGAATGCAGTTTAGATCAGAGGAATACAGGACATGGACTCTGTGAAATAACTCAGAAAAATTGTCCAATTAAAAATAAAGTAAATACTCGATTCTCCCTGAAAGGAAGTCAATCGCTGAGTAAATATAGATGCCCCCAAAGGCAGATTGCGTCGGAACTAAATGTGACAGTCACAGTCTTTCTTACAGTACACATTTTTTTCCATCTCTTAGACCTACTTAAGATTTATCTTTATCTCTTTCATCACTGCCTCCATGAGATCATTTGATGAAGCTGCAGACCGTAGTTAACAGCACAATGTCCACAAACACAGTGGAATCGGAGTGGAGGAACAGCCAGATGAAAAATGTTCACTCTGAAAACTCTGCCATGAGCCCTCATGTCTCCGTAGTCCATCTGAGGGAACTGGAGTGGAAAAGCCAAGCGAGCATGTTCATGTGCACGAGTGGTGACATAAGGGCAGCTGCATTTACTCCTCATACGAGATACAAGCTGCGGAAGTCTGTATTTTAAGCCCGGTTTTACTCACAACAGGCACAAAGACAAAAGGGGATTTCCAGCTTTTGCAAAGGGGAATCCTTCACTCTTGCCAGAACTATTTAACTCCATTTTTTTTAGCTGTGGTTTAAACTGCGGATTAGCGGGGCATAGCAAAGATGGCTTGCTGTGATCACATGCGTGTCCTGTTGGTCCTTAGACAGACCCTTGCTGTTTTCAAGCTGCAGGATGTCACTTTGACACCTCTCTTCCTCTACACATCCATGACTGTCTCTTTAACTGTTGCCGTACATACTCACTTGTGGCTGACATTGCTGATAGCGTGTCATGTGTCCTAACTAAAGAAGCCCTCCCCTGTGTTGACCCATGTAGCCATTGCTGGGGCTTTCCCTTTATAGCATTCCTTACAGTATCTTTTCTGAACAGAGGATTGATTCATCTGGAGACATTGAGCTAACAGTTTCTCTGTTATATTCAAAGCAGCTCTTTATTGGGACAATGTCACCCAGGCATTTCGACACATCTGGGCAACTGATGAATAGTGATATCTTGTGCAAATGAGAATAGTAAGCTGCAGCTACAAAAACAGAGAACTCAGTTTGGTTCCTGATTAAAACCCTGTTTTTTTTTGTGATAGCCCTATGGTGGTCAAACAGAAACAGTGTACATGTGTGTACAACTCAGTGATCTGTTGATTTGTGTAAATGCCAGACAAAGCTGTTCAGGCAGACCCAGACAGTGGGATTAAAGGAAGGCCAAAGACCTGCCCCTTCTGGCTTTACAGGGAGCTCGTTGGACAGGTCAAATCCATAATAGAAACCCAGAGGGAGATATAATTCCTCATTAGTCTCTCGTGTAAGGTTGTTTTGTAACTGTTCCCACCTACCTTTGTTGTGTCCCAGAGTGAACCTTTGAGCTCAGTGAGGGTCAGTATGGGTGAAGTCAAGAGAAAAAGTTTAGATCTGGAGACAACAGATGTGTGTAAGATGATTTAAGTTTTGCAAATGTATTTTAGTTGTTACATGAACTCTGTGAAAGATCCGTTGCCATGCATTGTTTAATTCCTAACTGCATAGTGTGTAACATTACAGATAGGTCAGGCTTAGTATGGGATGAGGAGCCTAAGTCTTACTGTACTGTATTTGTGCTGAGGAATCATAATAAGGTATTCAGTCAGCACAATGCTGTCCTCACCAAGGCTTAGCTGTCCTCTCTAATGAGAACTTATAAAGACCCTTTAACACAATTCAAGACCTCCCTGTCCACCATGCCCCAGTGCTTCTATCAGGATTGAAATGAAACTGTGCTGTATTTCCTGTTTGTATCAATATGTGTGACTGTGGGTTGGTTCCCTGTGTGCTTTATCTACTTTTACCTTTGTTACATTATATAATTATCTGTAGGTGGTGGCAGAGTTGAAACGTTCTGTTCAGACAATTTAAAAAATAAACTAAGAAAAATGACTGAAGGCAAATTCGGTAGAAATATAATGCAGAATGAAAAGTGTTTCACTGGTTTTGCTAAATATAACTGGCCACATCAATCTTGTAGGGGCAGAGATGAGAGGTGCATGAAGGTGGTAAAAACATGGTTATTCTGGAGAGGCTAAACATGCAGCAAAAGATGAGTCTGATGGTAATAACTAATGGTACCACTGTCACTTTTTCACTGTGGTCCAGATTTACTTCCCAATAAACAACATCTGCGGCGTTGCTCAAGTTTGAAATAACATATCAATGCTTACACATGGAGGCTTGATCATCTTTTGCATCCTCACTATTGGCTCGCATGCGTGCATCCCAGTCCACAGAAGTAAAGCATAGAAACCTCCCCTATTACCAGGCTTTTGCCCTATTTTATCACAGAAACTGGTTATTTTTCTGTACCAGGAGGGAATAGTCAAGAGGATAGAGAGCTGCTTGGCTCTGCATTGACAATAGTCTAAATGTCTGTTTTGTATTACTTTGCCGTTGCAATTAGCTGTTAGAGCTGTTGTCCTTTTCATACCTTTTATAAAGATTAATTTATTTATGTAGTTCAAATTTTGAGTCAAGAATGTTTTTCTTTGTATCAAGTGCCTGGGTAACTGAGTGGCATGGTCAGGTCAGTGGCCGCTGTTGCTGCTGGCTCTGTCAGATGTTCCTGACAGTGTCTGGAGTCACATGCTGTTATTGGCTTGGATAAAAAAAGACAGACGCCACCCGCTTGCTCCAGCAACGCGGGCTACATGGACACTGTGAGGATAAATGTATCTCCAAACACAAACAGCCGGTCACCCCAGGAAATCTGCCCAAATGCTCCGCTCACTCAATACCTGCATCCCAGCTGTCCGAAGGGCTGTGCTCTCATATTTGAACGGAAACGAGCTGATGTGCCTTAGTTTGGTCAGGATGTTATCGTTACATGTACATGTGATGCTTCGCAGTGTGATCATTGTTTGTTTATCTTTGTGGTGATTGATGATTAGTTCAACAAAATGCGATGCTGGATAAAATTCAGAAATGTCGTTATGGAGACAAATATTTAGATGAACTAATGCTCTGCAGTAACAGTGAAGTCAGCCAGTCTGGCTCTGTGTCTTATCGAAAGACCTTAGGATATCTTCATTTTATCAGCATCAACTAAGACATGAATTTAAGGTATTAAGAACATTTCCTTTATCAAGCAAGTATTTCAAGGTAATAGTTGCTGAAAAAAGCACCTTATGTTGAACGGTGAGCAACAGCACAATGTCCCGTTTCTTTTGCTAGTTCAAATACTTCCTCTAAACCACTGGATCACTTCCCTGTTTTATTCAGCTTCCCTAACAACGTTGGGAAATGAGAAGTCTGACGATTAGAGAGTAACCCAGTTCCCACAAATTACTCTCATATCCAGCATTTTCAGGTGAGACCTGAAGACCTGCTTCCAGCAGCAGTGTTGATTTCACATCTCTGGCTACTGCGTGTGTATGGCATTGCATGGAAATACTGACTTCCCCAGGCTCTGAAATACCAGAGAAAGCCAACAAAAACTTTCTGTTCTTTACAAGGGGCCGTCCGTTTTATTGAATGGCTGCATCGATATTCAGCTCAGCTACAGAGCTCAGCTTCCGCAGCCTGCGTAACCAGGGGAGACCTCATTCAAAGTTCTGTCCTTTTCTTTTAAAACTGGCTCTGTTTTTATAATTTGGCCGAAGTTGAAGTAATCTCAGTGGAATGGAAAAAAAAAACAAGCAAGTTTTAGACATTTTCTTCGGTTTTTCCACTTCCTAAGGATTTGGCTTTGTTCCACACTAAGAGCTGTGAGCCAAGAGCACCTTGACAGGCTAAGTGACACCTTTTACAGTCACACAGCATATGTGTCGGAGTTCAGACCAGCAACTGTCACCTAGTTTGTCCGATATGCCACACTTGGCATGGCCGACATCCACCAGGGCCCGTTTGCCTCCCAGAGATTACAATGTCTGGTTTTTGCTTTATTCATCCTTTACGCTTATTGTGTGACGATCTGCCATTTCGCTTTAAATCCTCCCTCGTCTGTTTCTTATTTCAGTCTGTCTGGTTTGGTTTGGTTTGGTTTTTTATTAGACAGACACTTTCCTGAAAATTTAGACACAGAATTCAATTGTCATTGTATTCTCTACAGACAAACAAGCGAACCCACAAAAATACATCTGAAAACATTTGGAGCTTATTGATTCTTCAGTGTCTGCTTTGGTCCAGACAAAATAACTCAAAACAAATCTGCTTTCCACACATTTGGTTACCTGGTGAAAGTAGCAGATGGAAACTCTGGGGAACCTCCAAAGTTATTTTAATACATTCAAAGGGGAACACACAACAATCTGAAGGGGTGGCGTGTCATCCTGAGTATAAAAATAAAGACAGAAAATTGGCTGACAGATACTTTTTTATTCCTTTCTGTCCTGATTCTTTTTTTTGGGCCTCAGTAAATGGATTACACAGTACTATATTGTTTTTTCTATAAATAATTTGAAAAAGTTAATTGTGTTTCAGACTGAATATCTTGTTTAGATCTGCCATGTTTATTCTTGAGCTCAGGAACTTATTGTACATTCATACAAAGAGAGAGAGAACAGCTTTAGACAACCAAAAGCTTGATGCCGGCACATTGATCTAAAAACATGTGACACCATTGTCTGCTCTGTTTTAGCAGACTTTTACTGGTCCTTTCCTGTCATTGTTATCTTATCTACCATATGTTTAACTTTCACAAATTTAGTGGAACTTCTACTGCTTTTTATCTTGGTTTTTAACCGTAACCCCAGTTCTCTGGAGGAGTGTTGGTGGACCGGTGCTGAATGTGGGACATGATCTTTAGACTCATAGCCATCTGTTCCAGTTTGGACAAACCTCCCTGTGTTCAGCCCGTGGTGATGATAATTACTGCAGCTCCATAGTGCCATCCTGAATTTGCCCTACTTTCTGACTTACCTGAATACCTTCCTGTTACGCCGTGAGCAGTATTCATAGTAGTTAATAACGTTGAGAATTCCCTTCTACGCTGCTGCACTCCTCTCATTTCAAATCCCTAATTTGACAAGGTCACGTTCACCTGCTTTTAAATCCTCTGAGCTCATGAATGGGATGATAATTTTTTTTTCATCTCCAACAGCATTTCCATGATGGGCGTAAGGCACAGCAGCACATCGAAAGCTCATGGAAGCAGCTGGAATCAGTAAGTGGCTTCCATTGATGTACTCTTGAATATACTCTTTAAAATAGCTCTCCAGTTTTAAGGAATAAATAGAAATACTGAGCTTCACTTTAAATCTTCATTTAAAAGATGTATGATTATATGTAAATGTGGAGTCTAATTTTGACTCTTGAGTAATCAATTTGAAATAAATGTATTGTTCCTGCACAGCACATTTGTGGTTGGATATTCTTGCAACAGAAACAGATTTTTTCATAACACAAAGCATAGCAGAATCTTCTGTCACGTGTATGACACTGGTGAAACCGGGGAAAATGTTACCAGTGTCCAAATAAGTAACTCTGTAGGTATTGCAGTGTAATACAGAAACCAAATCTGAAATATAAACACTTATTGTAATGAGTTATTTAGCTTGGACTCTAGAAATGTTTGGTATTTCCAAAAGGAAAAAGAAAATTGCAATTCATTACATTCATTTTATTTCTTATCAGGATCTCAAATGAAAGAAAACAGAAAAGTATAAATTGAGTATGTATCCATTTTTGTTGCTCAATGACCCCTCAGCCATGAACAGCACATGATACAGAAAACCACACGCCGCCTCAGGCGCTGAAGTAGGAGCTGTGTGACGCATGTCATCAAGAAACGGAAGGAGCACAAACAAGAGGTCATCCAGTTTCTGACTGAACCACTCTTCGCTGTGTTAAAAGGAGATCCCAGAGGAATCGGTGTTGTACTTTTCCTCCATTTCTTGGACATCATATCTGAGGACACTTAAAAATGTTCAAACCACCAGCTTTTAGGCTATACAGTGAACACCTAATATAACGTTCTAAACAGCGCAAACCCAAATTTGTTCAAGGTTTAAACATTGAGCAATTACAAATGAGGTACCTGTCTGCATTTTGCTTAATATAGATGACATCACTGCCCTATATTCAAATGTGATTTGTTATATGTTGAACTTCAGGTCCAGGATTTTGTCTGCCTTTGTAGAGGAGTAACAGCAGAAACTTCACAGAGCTCCGCTTCTTATCTCTGCCTGGCCCCTTTGACGAGGGAGAGAAATGCATAACTGCCTTGTCCTCCTCAAACTTCTCTGTGCACTCAATGATACCATTGTGTGTGAGGCAGAGAGACATAGTTCAGAGTGCACGCTGGCCCAACAAACACTGATTGTTCAGTTAAAGGGGTCGAAAGAGGGTTGGATGAATGGTTGTTTTTCTGTCCACAAATGGCCACTATGAATATTTGTTTAATCTCCAAGCTGCAGAGTTTAACAGACGCCATTGCTGTGTCAGTGACATAAACTCACCTCTGCTGTCCACAACACAGGGCCTGTAATATGTGTGATGAATATGTATATCATGATGTGTGTTTTCTGCCCAGCAAAGGTCATGCTTTATATTGTTAATGCTAAGTATCATCCCAGGACCTTTACTGATGTTTCTGTGCATTCATATTAGGTCTGTCATTCTCTCATTTCAGTGTAAAAGAAAGTTTGAGAGGGACTGCAAAGAGGCTGACCGAGCTCAGCAATATTTTGAGAAGATGGATGCTGACATTAACGTGACTAAGGCTGAAGTGGAAAAGGTATGTGTCATTTCACTCCCCGAGCAGCAAACACCAATCGGGAGCTCGTCCTGTACCCCTACATGCTTCACACAGTAGCCTGGCCTTCCTTCTCACCCCTTTTTTTTATTTCATTACCAGTTGATCCCACAGCCGTGGCTTGTCATTCCATTTAGCCCAAAAGGCAGTGAAGATTGAGTAACCTTGTGCTTGATGCCAGAGGTGTTGTATAAAAGGTGGCATTGTCATAGCACAGCGGTTTGCTTCTAAACAGGGCCGATAGCAGGACTGAGTGCTCATTATCATTGTAAAGCAGCCACTGAACACTGCTGTGCTGTGCTGTATGGGCTCCAGCCACAGAGGACAGATTGTGTTAACGGTACCCATGTGTGTGGTTTACGTGCGTTATTTATTATGTATGTAGATTAGGTTACTGTAGGCTCCAGCCGGCATGAAAAGCGGTTTAGAAATTGGATGGATGGATTTGCTTCCTTTTTTTTTTAAAGGAGAGTCTGATATGTCTGTTGGTGTGCACATTGGACACACACATCCTGTGTCATTCCCAGGAGTTGTAGACCATGGAAACCCACTGGCCTGTATCTTTTGTCATTTCCTGTTGTCACGTTCAATTAACAAATTGCTCAAAAAACATAGCTTTTAACCCAAACATCTCCCACGCCCCAAGGCAAGCTCGTCTTCCCGCTGCTACATCGCTGCTGCTAGAGCAGAGCTCAAGCTCTGATTAACATAGTTCAGGCCCATTTATTATGCAAATATAGACTGGAAGAAAGGGCCTTTCTGCAATTTGGACGTACAGCCAGACACCGACAATAGGCTTAGACTGACACTGAATTCAACTGGAAAGATCCAGCACAGCAGTTCAAGACACTAGCCTCGAAACAAGAGCTGTGCTGTCTGTGTTGTGTTTAACAAAGCATGACAGATTCAGCCAGAAATGATTCAGTAAAAGGAAGTTATGTACACCCTCAACAATACAAGTTGTAATGTCCTTAGAGTGAATGAAAGTTTGCACAGAGTACTTTTTTCCCCAATTTCTACTAATTCTAAAGTTGTCAAATAAAACTCGTAAAAGAGTATTTATTTCAAAATTACCAATAGAAATGAACACGTGTACATACATGATATTCGGACAAAATCAGCAAAATGATCACTTTTTAAGAGCTTGGTTTGATCTAACATTATACTATTGTCTGGTCTAAATCAGATGAAAAATAAATGATGTGCCTCTCTGAGTCTTTGCAGAGACAGATTCTGTTCATTAGGTAGAGTTTACAGAGTATCTCTCACCCGGAAGGGATGAAATGTCATAATGCTTGACTAGTTTGTGTTCAGGTTGAGTCACAGTGAAATCCTTTGAGGCATGGGTACATGTGGAGTTAAAAGAACAGACAAGTGTACGGGAAAAAGAGAAAGGGAAACGTGCAACAGCAAATGTCGACCATAGGATTTTTTGTTAAGTTGCCTTTTTTTTTTATGAATTCCAGTGAAGTGAGACTCACTAGTTTGTATATTAAATACATTATGACACGTTTGGTTCCAGTAGTTGGAAGAAGTGAATGGATGGATGATTCAGTCCTTCTTGTCTGATGTACGACGTCTTCTTTTAAAGTTTAAGAGCTAATGCTCGTGTAGCCAAGGTTTTAGTGGTTGTCCAGAGCTAGACCCCCCAGCCCCAAGTAGTCGGATAGGTAAAAAACACACTGGACAATTCACCATCTACCAAAGGGCTTTTTTTTAAGTAACTTTTTTGTGATGCTGATTTCAAATGTGTAAAAACTTCCCGTTTTGAAAGATGACACCACTGAAGCTTCAGGAAGTGCAACTATAGCAACTTCTTGTTTAGCTGGCAACAGCTAACAGTCCTTTTGTGTGTGTGTGTGTTTGTATATTTATTTTCTGACATGCCTTGAAGCGAAGTTACCATAAGGTAGGTCCATCGGGCAGAGAACCTTGTATATCTGTGGGGAACACACACTGTCTCGACTTGTGTCTCAGTACACACGTGGTCTCCTGTTTTATTCTGACACATAGCCTTAAACAGGTCTATTAGCACATCCTGTCTGTCTGACTGTGGTGGCTTTCTGCGCTGTCGTCTGCTGAACACCTCCCAACCTTGATGTTTACGGCTGTAAGAATAAATAATTTACGAAAATCCCTTATGCGTTCTTAAGGGCAGCATTCCCCACACCAGCCACCATCCAAAATATTTAATGGACAGATACATGTCAGGAAATAAGTAGCATCCGTGCACAGAGCTGGCAGTCAAAGAAAAAATGGGTAATTTCCAGAAAATGACAACAGGATGTGATGTGGCTGCAGGCACAGCGGCTTGTTAAAAAGTTTTGCTATCAGCATTGTTGTCATGGTGACGACATGTACCCACATTGTTGCTCAATACAATCAGTGCAAGTTGCATGCCTCTCATGCATCTACACCAGCAAAGCAAAGATGCACACAAGCATGCTCACGGGTCACTAGGCCCATTTAACACCACTTGACTTTCACATTTTTCAGCTTCTGTCATATGTCTGTTTTTGAGGCTGTCATTGGTCTTGAGTGGATCTTCTCAACACATCTTTACTAACACGTTTGTGTGCGAGTTTTTGAGGCTCTTTCCTCTCCAACATTTTTCCTGTGACTGTTTTTTCACTTATGCATTTAGCCCCGCAAACGTCGATCAGAATCACAGGCTCGTAAGGGGACACCCTGGTATAGATAAGTTAGTGGAATTACTATTAATGAGTGGACGGGCTTCAGATCTAATGGAAAAAAGGAAACAGATATGAGCACTTAAGCGTGCAAATGCTAACACTATACGCACCCACGCTGTCACATTGCGTTAATCTCATCTCCATCTGCTTGCCGTAGGCCTGTAATTGGCTTCTCCTTCTGCGTTTCTGACTGCCTGCTACCCTTCCCTTGCTATCAACTCAGCTAAAATGATCAACATTGTTGGCGACAGGTATAGCCCAGATTGGGTAGGCAGTCAAAATCCAAATTCCTCCATTCTGCAGCCGCTGTAGTCCTTTTATATATGTCTGTCCTGGCCTACATATGATCTGGTGCCAAAGGCTGTCACTGCTCCCTTACTTGGATTTGCACCTATGTCTATGAGCTCCATGTTTGTTTGTGTGCATGAGTGCTTAAACGGACAGATAGTCCTTCAGTCATTTGATTGTGTGGAAATGTGTGTGTGTGTGTGTGTGTGAGACATTTTCGTGTATTAATCAATTGGACAACGGGTTTTTTATGTGTATATTTGTGTGTATGTTTTTTTTCAGGCACGACAGCAGGCTCAGATGAGGCACCAGATGGCTACAGACAGTAAGGGCGATTACTCCTCCTACCTGCAAAAATTCAACCAGGAGCAGAATGACCATTACTACACAATTATTCCCAGTATATTTCAGGTAAATACAGCAACAACACACTCATGATTTACTTCTGACTGAGGGCTTTACCAGAATGGTGCATCCATGTGCAATAATTAAATGCACCCTGCAATCCGCAGCTCCCTCTGGGTTGCCAACTAAAAATACATTCTTAACATGCAAGAATGAATATACAGTCTTTATTGACAGAAAAAGTCATTTTTGTAAAAGGATTTGTAATAATACAAACTTCTTTTTCCAGATGGGCTTGAAATGGTAACATATTTCATGTGAAATTGCATTCCAGTTCACACTCATGTATCTATATACCTGTGCTGTAATGCAGAAACTTCAGGATATGGAGGAAAGAAGAATCGAAAGAGTAGGACTATGTATGAAGACATTCGCAGACGTGGACCGCCAAGTGCTGCCCATCGTGGGGAAGTGTTTAGATGGCATGACCAAAGCTGCTGAGTCCATCGAACCCAAGACTGTAAGTATGCAGAGTAATATATCTTTACACAAACACCACCATATGGGACATATTACTCACTCGACCAGGCAGCCAGTCACAGCCCACGCATGGTCGATAAGGCTATCACGGTGTGCAAGTGCAATGGAACTCTTGGGCTCCTTTTTCAGGAGTAAAAACAACCCACCGTTGAACAATAAAGTGTTGTAGAGGGTAATATTTTTACGGAGAAAAAACAGACTCAAACAGACAGAATTTAATGTTACGCTCCCCTTTATAGTGAGAAAATCAATGATACAAACGCATGCTGTGTTTCCCCCATAAATTTCTTGCAAAGTACACAGACACAAAATAATCCGTCTTAAAGATGTATTTCACAGGTTTTTTCTTACACAAAGTCGAGTTACATAAGATGTCACAAGACTTACAGCATTATGCGCAGATTGTGAGAAAGTTTGTGTAATTTTTCTGTTGCTTTGAAGTGGGGCTTGGAAAGGACTGAAAAAAATCAGATGATGTCACAGGGATTATTGCAAATTTGGCTTTGGATTTAACATTTTGGAGAAAACTCTCACTTCACATTAGTTGTGTGGAGTCAGTAAAACCCTGTCTTATGGAATAAGCTTTTTATAATAAGAAGTAAACGTCTGGAAAACAAGCCTCTGCTACTTCAGTTTAAATATTCTGTACTTATGACATGGATCTGCAGTTCTGAATATTCAATGATCTGTTTAGTTCAGCGAGAAGTTCAAAAAATAAATACAGGGTTCCAGTTGGTATTAATAGGAGAAGAATAAA
This sequence comes from Menidia menidia, assembly GCA_907169785.1. Lineage (NCBI taxonomy): Eukaryota > Metazoa > Chordata > Actinopteri > Atheriniformes > Atherinopsidae > Menidia > Menidia menidia. Next base: position 14,425,613 of record CAJRST010003335.1, read on the forward strand.
ATAATCTGAAGATATTGAACACGCTTACTATCTGACAAGCTGAATGTAGCCTCTAGCATAAAATCTGTGGCTTCATGCTGTTATTGTTACTGTTACTCAGCTCAGAGAGGTAGCAGTGCTTATCAGACCAGTTCTGAATGCACTGAAAGTCCCAGAACTCGGGTAAACAATGTGCTGTTTGCAATAGGAAAGGATTTTATCAGTTCCCTTTGGAACATGTGTGTACGTATAGAAAGCGTGTTTAAGTGTGCTAACTTTGGAATAAAATCAAACAAACATCTATAACACGGTCAGCAGCTCTAGAACCCAACAATTAAAATGTTCTACACTGTTTGTAGATTGACCCCCCCTTTTCCCTGGTGCTAAGTTGGGCTAGCTTACTGCTCCCGCCTAATTTGTTAGGGAACAGATACTACCATGAACCCACTGAACTCTAAGCCAGAAGGTGAATTGTGTTATTATTTCTAAAATGATTAACTACCTTTCTCCCACACAGTCAGGAGGCTGTTCAGCACAGCTCTTCAAAAAAGTTTCTTCTTTCTCTCAGTTGTTATTTTCTTTTGAAGAACAGTTGTTGGCCCACGTTCAGTGTTATTTCTTATTGCTTTTTTATCACCTGGATACTGAAATGGAAAACAGCTCACATTCAAAAGAACACGAACAGCGTGATATATCAATATGTCAGACGTTGGTGGCCTGTGTTATGATTTAAAAAAAAAAAAAACCTTCTCCAGGGATCCCCTCATATGTGTGTTTGTGTAGCTGCCTGCGTGGCTCATCTCCAGGGAGATGAATCCAGCCTTTAATGGTGCTGCCGCAGTAAACGGCTGGGAATGACGACTCACAGGCTTCTTCCTCTCCGTGTGTCTCTCCTTGTCTCTTATCATTCTCTCATATATGGACAGAGTGACTGCAGACCGTCTGGCCTTATCATTTCAGACATGTCACTGTACACAGCCGCAGAATTGTTTTTGAATAAAGAGAAATCAAAGAAAAAAAAGATAAAATCACCAGGCCACTGAGGTGTCCAATCTTCTGACAGTCCCAAAAAACAGTCATCCTCCTTTAAGTCATTGTGAAACATGGAAAAAATAAATAAATCTACTAACTCCTGCCACCACTGTCTCCCAAAAGGACTCGCAGCAGGTGGTGGAGTCCTACAAGTCTGGCTTTGAGCCCCCAGGAGATGTGGAGTTTGAGGACTACGGTCAGGCCATGAAGAGGACAGTGTCTGAGAACAGCCTGTCCAACTCCAGAGAGGGCAAAGACAAACCTCCAGGCAGGAGCAAGGGCAAACTCTGGCCTTTCATCAAGAACAAGAACAAGGTAACACATGAATGAACACCCAACAGGAGTCACGTGTGCACGTAAAGCAAAGCCTCACTGGTTTCATTCTCACTCGGAGGTCAACGTGCTCTTAATGGAGCGTTTGGGGTTACACGGGCACAGTAGATCATTTGGTTCTGTTTCTCTTGTAATACAGCAGAAATATATATGTTCAATGTTGTCACTGTAAGTTTGTTAGTCTGTTTGATTTTCTTATATTTTTGTGTATGTTTAGCTCAAGAAATGTGTTGCTAGTTCTTTGCTAGTATTGCTCTTTTTGTTGTTATGATTTGCCACCGGTTTTTCTCCTCCCTCACAATCACCCTCACCAAATTTGGAGCCTCCCCTCTGTAACACACACTAATGTTTTTCTACCTGCGCTCTACGGACGAACCTAACTGGCAGATTTTAACTTGCTGTCGGGTCTGAAGTATCAACTCAGTGTTTTTCCATTGACTTTTCATCAGCCTGAACATCAAAACTGATCTGTGGCTGTCTTATGGGCTGGTGACACGGGTGGTATTGAATTCGACCAGAGCACGAGTGAGCTGTTGGGCGTGCGTGAGTGTGTGTGTATGTGAGAAAACGAGTGGATTAAAAACCCCAGCATACACTTGGTAAACCAAAACAGACACAGCACTGCCTTACAGATCAGGGGTTTCTGGTCATTTTTTAGTCTCTTTTTTAGGAGAAGGGTGTTGGAATCGGTTAAACATGCATGCACCTCGGTATCTTAGAACTCACCACTGCTTCGCTCTCACTCGTCTGAACTGCTGTCCGGTGAAATCTTCAGTCTGAAGTTTTAGGACTCGGATGTGAAATTAGATTCTTTTGCCGATCACCTAAGATTCTGGGCTTAGTTAAATTTCTTAGCTGGTATGTTGAGAGAAAAGATGGAGAGGGAATCCTAAAATGAAATCCAGCATGCGCTTTTAACTGTTTTGCTGTATGTTGTGTTGCAGCCGCTTGCTTTAACACATTTTATGCTTCCAACTCACTCTGGTCGTTTTGTTCTATTTAACTGTTTTTTTGTTTGTATTATATATTTTGACTTTTTTTTTTCTCACCCTCAACAAAACTACTCATGAACTAGGTTTGGCATTCCTTTGGTTGACTTTTAATTTCTGTTTGGGTTTTCCGTTGTGTGTTTATTTTTTAATATTTGTAGGAGGCTTATTTATTTCGTTTTGTGTTCCCTCCTCCTTTTCCTCTTATGTCTTTTTTCGTTGGATTCTCGCCCCCTTCTTCTACTTCTTCTTCGACATCCATGTTTTTCCTCCTCCTCTCTGCCATGGCTCCCTCTCATACCGGTAGCTTATGTCCCTGTTAACGTCCCCCCACCTGCCCCCACCTGCCCCCCCAGCCTCATCCCCGCCCTCACCCTCTGCTGTTCCCAACGACCCCCAGTCTCCCAAGCAGCAGAAGGAGCCCCTCTCCCATCGCCTCAACGACTTCATGACCTCCAAACCCAAAATGCACTGCCTCCGGAGCCTGAGGCGAGGGGTAAGTGTGTGTGTCCAGCCAGCTTTGTGCATGTGCGTGTGCGTGAGCGTGTGTGTCTACACCTGTACCTGAGCTCTTCTGGACTGTATGGCTGAAGCAATGCAAATGAGTCTCTCTTAAAGATGCATCATCTTTTGGCATCATTGAGCCATTGAGATGTTGGAGCTCTGAGCAGTCCTAAATATTCGATTTTTTGTTTTAATATTTACTAAATCAAACTGTCTAAAATGGTGCAATTAGCCATGTTCACCTTCACTCATGCAGTGCTCAGCCTCAGTGCTTCTCTAACAGGCTTCTATAGCAGAGTGGTAATAGCTCTATGTTACTTGTCTGACTCACCGTTGTTCTCCTCATCTTGTCCCTTCATTTTTCATCTTAACTGTGCTCACGATGACAGTCCCGCTCACCAGCCCTCCCCCTTTGACAGAAATTTGCGAAATGCTTGAGCAGTCCTTGCAATAGCATGGTGACTACAGTTGCTTCCTGCAGCCCACGCTGGAGCTAGATTGTTTCAGATTTGTTTTTCTGCATGTGATATGAGGAAAAGAACATAGTAGAGAATTTTAAAACCTCATGATAAGATTCAGCCGATAGGTACTGTGGGAAGTGGCCAGGAGAGAAAGATTAGAAGGCCTCCCAGAGTTAGGTTTTATCAGCAGCTGCACATTGTCCTGGTTCATGTCATCACCAGTTCCTGCTCTGAAGGCCCTGTATGCATTGAAATGGCGTAGATGGGTGACAGTCACTGGGGAAGGTCATAGCATGCTTTCCCGTTACCCCCCTCCTTCAGCTCTCCCTGACCTCAGGAACGGGCGGTTGCTCACAGTGTTCCTTCCGGTTCCCTACAATTATAGTATTTGTTTACGCTTATAATTTTAAAGGGCAGCAGGTACTCACAGAACCAACATTAGCATGAATTGATGCTTACGTTACATCTGAAAAGGCTAGAGAACAATATGGTGCAACGGGGTAGTGTGTGAGTGTACTGTAGAGGAAATGATTAAAGGCAATGCACACAAGAGGGAAGTGTGTGGCTCTGCTGGCGCCTCACAGATCTGGCAGGAAGCACACGTTTCTGAATGTGGAAGTACTGCAACAGCTCGCGAGAAGAAAAAAAAGGCTCAGAGATTAATTGCATACCTTGATTTTAACAGAGTACATATTAAAGATTTCAAGAAGTGAAAGTTTAACTTTACTGTCGCACCCACTTCCACCTAAAGGGTGGTTTGGAAGTCTGAAATCAATGGCCTTTTGATTGGGGAAATACTACCAGTACACCCCTTTGTTTCTCATTGCATTGACATTTTGATGTTTTGATACTTAATATGTTTGATTTACACTGAATACACTTTTAACTATGTGTTTTTGGTCTTTTTGGAGACACATGAGGGTGTGTGGTTGATCCGGTAAACAAGCCTTTCACGGATGCCAGAACCCCACTGTTTCTCTGGCACAGCTGCTGATACCGAGTCAGGACTCTTCCTCTGTACTATAACAAACATCTAGAATCGCTGTGGTGGTATATGTTGTTATCTTTAGAGATAAGGCATTTTCAGTCAGCTAGTTTCAATATGTTTTACATATATTGTGTACTGTCAGGAGATGACACACACTTACAAAATATAATGTCATAATGGTGCTTGATAAAAAAGTGTATAATTTGACATAATTGAATTCATCTATCCCTTTTAACTGGGTGTCCTTGCACATGTCACATTCATTCAAATGTTAATAGATAAAATATAGCATTGAAATAACACACATTGCTCAGCCCATACTATGAGGATACCTCAAGTTTAAGTTTTAAACTCCTTCTCTAATCCTCAACAAGAAGAAAGACTAACAGTTAAACCATCTTCATAGTTATATTTTCAGGTTATCCCTGTGTACAAATCAATATAATACCATATATACCTTTGAGCTACAGGGAGAACACAGAATCACATTTTGGATTAGACTAAGTATGCCTGTGGAGGTGGCCTGTAGTGTAGCTCTGCTCATAGGAACTATGGCACCGCATCTGGAGGGCCTTCACGTGCTGCATATTAGCTGTGTAATCCATCCACTGTCATTGTGTATCTACGCGTGTGCTGTATTTGTGTTGTTTCGGGGGACGAAAGAATAAACGTTTGTGTTTGGCGAGTCAAACCGAGGCCGCACACGCTACAATACAGTATAAGAATTTGTTTTCTGAGTTCCCATTGACGAAGCTTTATTCTCTCTGACGACCACCACAGCAGCAATCCCCACGCTCGCTCATTTATCACAAAGAGCTCATGAAGAGGACTCTGGGTCGACCCACGTATGCTTTCGAAGCAAGGCAATATGTTGTAAGTGTGCGCGTGTGTTGAGCAGGTGTGCGCTCAAAAGAGTGGACGGAGAGGAATAAAGAGTGAACGGACATTGAGTATGTGCGAATGGTTGTGATTAGTAAAAGCCACGTGAAGCTCAGACAGTAGCCTCTTTAAATGTGATGCTCCCAGTGCCTTGGTTCTGATTAATGAGGCAAAACACGCTCACAAAAGAGGCTAGTGTCTGCGGCTGGATTGGTATTGATCACATGGCTCTGACACGTAGAATCGGGACGAATGATCAGAGAAGATGATGACCTCATCCCTCATCACATGAATCAGCTTAAGGTTTGCCATGTCTTGCAGCTGTTTTCAGGGCTGCCCCACCCAGCATCCATAAGGGGTCAATTCACAAAGTGTCGCAAGCACCTGAGGACGAGGCCTGATTATGGGTGTCAGGATGCTCTTCATCCCACTCAGGAATCAGCACTCTATGCTAAATAAATGTGGAAATTTGATTAGACAAGGTGTTGCTCACACTTCGGATCTGAGATCAACCTTCAGTTCCAAGAATTCACCCCTCAGACAGGGCTTTCTGTGTGCTGGTGTTCCATCCTGCAGCGGTGCTGTCTGTCTGTAAGAACCACAATGTTCTCGTATATCTATGTCTGTCTGGGTGGTTGCAAAGAGTCTGTGCTTGCAAACGTTTCAAACTCGGGACTTAAATTTTCTCAGCAAAATGTTGTAGTGAAGAAAGCTCAGAGAATCAACTAATAAGAAATACAGACGCACATCCCTCCTTCAGTATTTCTGCGAAAGAAGATCTTTTAGTTACTTTTAGTTTAGACGGTGCAGAAAATTCAGAAAATATGAGCTGCTGTGGTAAAGCCACTTTTCATCTAAAGGAACAAAAACTCATGGGATCAATTTAAACTTTTACCAAGGAAGCATGTGTCCTTTTGGCGTTAGGGCCACTGAGTGCTTGGTTATCTTTTTTGGTATTATAAACTGCTTGGACCTTTCACTTGACTCCAAATCGTTTTAACACTCACAAAAGCCATCTAGAATTTCCTCAGCTTACCATTTAGTCCCCTCACAAGTCTGTTTTCAAAAACAAGCCCCTTATTGGATCTTGAGGTGTTTATGAGGGTTATTCTTCTACAGAAAGTGCTTTCAGTAATGTCAGAAAACACAACTGGAACGTGCGGGTGTCGTATACACATACAGAGTTAAGGGGAGGATCACAAACGTGTCGTAGTGCGGAGCGTCACGGGCCATTCCAGGTGGATGACTTGATTAGCGGGCTAAAGTGAGTAGAGCTCCTCAGTGCACCAGCCTGTGAGCCTCTAACAGGATTACAAGTCATCTGCTCCAGCTCTACCAGCCGATGGTTGTTAACCTGCTCTTAACGCTGTTCTTTGTTTTCACAATGTAACAACATCCTCTCAGAAATAACTCAATCGCTCAAACAACCCCTTTTTTTCTTCTCTTCACTTAGCTTTTTGATTCGTAATTTTTTTCATGCATTTTAAGCTTCTTTGATTTGCAGACCTGACTGTTAGATTCTTTTTCCTGTTTTGTGTCCAGAGTCTGTCTGTCAACACACAGGCCGGCTAGTGTGATGCATGCTTTTGACGCCCTCTGCTGTCCCTCCTGGTAGATAACTCTGAAGAAATAAAGGGCTGGTTCACCTCTGTTGCAGTCACTCTCTCCCTTTACTTCTGTTCTCTACATTTGTATTTATTCATCTTCATTTAATTTGCATCACCCTTTATTTCATGCTTATCAAGAAGGTTGGCCTTTTTTTTCTTTTTCTTTTTTTAGATTTCCATCAACATGTTTCTCACACTTCCATTGATCAACCATGTTAAAGAAGTTGAACTTCACCACTTTAGGAAAGAGTGGACGCTTTGTAACTGAAATATTTTCTAAAAGAGCTATTTTATGACACAACAGTGTTAACGGTTTAGCCAAATCCTTTCAGCCTGTAATCGCTTTACCCTCTTTTCCTCATATGGTGAAGTCTGGCAAAGTAAAGCATTGTTCTAAAATGCAGATAAACTATTCTTGTTTGAAGGAAAGCAATAAAGAGTGGCTGTGATATGCTGACTTATCTCTGTTTCTTTCTCCCTCCTGCTCTGCGCCATTTCTCTCTTCTCTCCTCCCATGAAGCTTTCTCTCAAGCTGGTAAGCATGGTTGTAAACTGCACGTCCGTAGTGGCATGACTACAGCATGCATGTCCCCCTTCCCCAGTAACACGGTGTTCATAACCTTATGTGCGACGGTGTTGTTTTGTCGTGTTTTGTTGTTGCTGTTTTGTTGGATGTGAATTAATTATCACTTTTTTTTGCTGTGACACATCGATGGACCCAAGACCCATGTCGTTGTCTGATTTGTGTTTTTTTCTGTTATTTTATTCTGTGTGCTGTGGTTGTGCTGTCTCTCCCACACTGTTTGTGGTCTCTGTGGTGCAGATCACACTCAATTCCCACGTCCGGAGTCTCATTGAGGTGATCACATTTACTCTATGTTTTATCTGCTAGCCTGTCTCGTAGAACGTCTCAACAAATTGTCCATCCTTGTAACAAATACTAATCTGATCATATGTGGGAAGGCTTATCTCGTGTCTTTATTTTACATTGCATGCCAATTTCAACACAATATTTGTACTTTTATGATGTTTTGATATGAACCGACGGAAGGTGAATGACGGGAGGCCTCTACAGACTCTGAGCTCGATATTGATGTGTCTTCAGACAGCACAAACTACCAGGACTGACGGGATACATTTAGGAAAATACTTTTTCACTGAATGTTCTGTTGTCAAGATATGAAATTACAGCTAGAAGAATGGAAACAGGGGGAATCACGAAAAACCTATGCTGACATAAAAATCTACTATAAAATTAAGTTATGCTATGCACTATGTACTACTATACAAGTACAGCTTGATATTTTCTAAACACAAAATCCAAAGTTGCTGCCATTAGCTATCATGTAGATGTCTCCACCTTTCCCCCTGCATTCCATCTTTATGCTAACAGCCAGAAGCTATTGTTTCATATTCTGGCTTTTCAACAAATTCTCACTCCCAGCTCCTTCACATACTGATTCTTGGTCTAGAGGCCATGGGGTCCCATTTGAATGCAGCAAGTATTACATTTTCATAATGATTCACTTGCAAATCAAGTGAGTTACAGAGTCATATGGAGGAATCAAAGCCTTTGCTGAAGATCCTGGAATTTACATCAATTAATTTTATGTAAATTATTTGGTTCTCTTAGTGTAGGTTGGTATACAGCACTTGATGCTAAGCCTGTCCCTGATATTTCAATGGTGATATTTACAGTGATACTGCCTAAATATTATCCTGTGGATTGAAATGTGACTCAAATGGGTTCTGATGATGTGATGACTTGGGAGTGGGTGTTTGGTTTAAGATGAAAGTCTACAAATGTATTTTAAGCTGATTTCGTAATGGGGATCAATATGTGTGTTTGGCTATTATGCTGATAAATCGGTCTGATTTCATTTGAAACTATTTACGGTAATCTAAATCAGTTGCGCCACACAACAAAAAATCAATAAATGATTTTCCATGTATAGCTCGACATGTCTTCATCCGTCACACTCGGTTAGAATCTTAACACTAATAGATTAACTCATCATTGATAGAGGAGCATGGTGTTTCTGCATGATTACTGACAGATATTTGTTATGTTGCATGCCTGGTTAAGTGTTGCATGATGATACAGGGAGAAGGGGTAAGGTTACCATGGTGACCTAGCTGCTGTGTTTGACTCGGCTCATGTGCAGTGAATCCCGACCTCAAGTGCATAGCTCCAGCTGTTTTATCCTGTGACAACAGTCTCAAAGAGCTCCAGCAACAGGCCTTCACCTCTTCAGTCCACACATATTTTCCTTTTCCACTGATCAGATCAGAAAACAGTGACAGATTCCCTAAGAGAGCCCAAAATATTCAGTACTAGTCAAAGAGTTCAAATCTAAGTCATTGTAAAGGTTTTAAATCAAACAGAGTTTTTTATTTTTTGTGTTTAAGTGCAAAAATAAGACAATCATTCTTATTAAGCGTTTTTGCCTTTTTAAAGTTTGCCCTGTCAGTCAGAAGTGTACAGAAGTTTGAGAGACTATTTAGCAGCATGACTCACCTCAGTTCAGTAACACAGCCTGGAAACAGACTGATTAGGAGAGCATTCACACTCACGCAGCCTCCATTTCAGGAACACACAATCCTGTAAGAGAACAATCAGACAGCTTCAGAGCCATTAGCCAGCTCATGCTGACATTTTATACGAGCCGTAATGGCAAGCCGGGGTTCTTTATTGCATTTCCCATGTATTCACAGAGGGTGTTTGCTAAGGTGCGGCGACTGAATAGGTGAAAGGCCTCAAGTGTTTACACAGACCAACATCTTAGCTCTCAGTGAGTCTGTTAGAGAGCAGCTGCAGTATCTCCTTCTTCCACTCAGTTCACTTTTTCTACTGTTATTGGTCCACGGGCAAAAGGAGATACTGCACCTGACTATAAATGGTCCCTTTGAAAACAGCGGCACAATAATAGAAAATAAAATCTGCTCTTTTTCTAACACAGTTTTGTATGTAGCTTATCTCTGTTTTTTTCTGCTGCTCTTTCCCCTCTTTGCACTCTCAGGGTTCCGGACCAGAGGACTTCAGTCACTTACCACCAGAGCAGAGGAGAAAGAAGCTGCAGGGCAAGATCGACGACCTCAATAAAGACATTCAAAAAGAGATGGACCAGAGGTTTCTATACTTTATGAAATAAGTTTTGCAAGGCTTTCCCATCCAATGATTGAAATCCCTATTTCTTTTTCTACCCCCTAATGTAATACTTATACTGACTGTAGTCACTTGCTCTCTCAGGGATGCTCTGACCAAGATGAAAGATGTATATGTGAAGAACCCTCAGATGGGAGACCCTGCCAGCGTGGACCCTCGACTTGCAGAAATTAGCCAAAACATTGAGAAGCTCCGGTTTGAAGTGCAGAAATTCGAGGTTAGTTCAGTTCGTGTTGCAGCCCTCATTTCTGTCAAGTTTTAGTGGACGAGGGGCAATCTTGTTTGGTTTATCCAAAACAGTAAATGAGGAGAAGCTTAAACACATCTGAGGTAAAGCCAAAGAAGCCTTTCACTCATCCATATTTGGAGAAGATGTGATGCAGCTGTAGGGACTTCCTGCACAGAACTGCTGTGAGCAGGCAGAGTCTGCCTCTAAATAAATACAAAGGTGTTCAACTCATGAGTTTTCTTTTTTGTCAGCTCTAAAGGTCTAAATGACCCTGGGCATGAAATTGTCATGTCCCATGGCAAAGTCATGGAACATGAGATTTGTGAAAATTGCATTTGTTTCAGGGCTGGTTAGCAGAAGTTGAGGAGAGGATGCCATCTAAGAGTGACACACACCGGAGAAGTGGTCTCTATGAGACCCAGAACAGCACAACAGTGAGCAACAACTGCGCACAGGACAGAGAGAGGTATGGTATACTCTGACGAATGTCGGCCCCAGTCAAAAGACCCTTTATCTGCTTTTTTTTTGTTTTGTGGAAGAAAACTTCAAATGTTTTCACAGTATATTTACTGTGTGTGTGTTGGCCCCTGAGCAGCCCGGATGGCAGCTACACAGAGGAGCAGAATTCAGAGGTTCAGGTCAAACCCAAACCCACCACCCCAGAATTTGATGATGAGTTTGATGATGAGGAGACCCTACCCACTATTGGCACCTGCAAAGCCTTGTATCCATTTGAAGGTAACCGCAAATAGCCTCCATTAATTCACTGCCACAGGTTATTTCTAGAGAGTGGTTTCAGCCTAACGGGGGGGGCTATGGGTGTGAACTTTCTGCGGAAATGTCTGGAGGAGGAGTGTGCATAGATGTGCAGTCATTTCTCTGCAGCATTTTTAAAGCCAAATTTGGCTAAATGCAGCTCTCTCAGTGTAAATCGCACATGGTGTAGAGCTTTGATCGATCTGGGGATGAAAACTGCTGCCGGACGTGTTGAACTCTCCAAAAAAAGGTGAAAGGTGTGGGATTCTCACCACTCTCGTAAGAACACAAGGTGCTTACCATTTATAGTTTGGTCGTATTATTTGTCAAGTTTATTTCATCTGGAGTAACTGAGGCTTGTGGTTTGTTGTCTAAACTAATAGCAGAACTTATGGCTCTGCTAGAGGGATGTTGGTGCCACTTTGGGGTTGGCATGTCCAGGATACGTTTTTTCCTTGGTTTATTACTGTAGTACTGCACTGATTTTCCAGTTTATGGTGTTTACTAGTTCTAATAGCAATAATAAGGAAATGACCAACCAGCAACAACTGGATATCAGGTTACAACAGAAAGCTGAATCCCTGCAGTTGAAAATGAGTCTCTCTTAATTGAATTGAAGGAGAGCTTATTTCATCATTATCAGAACGACTCCAGCCTATGCTACTCTGCTTCCTGGACTAGATCCCCACCCAAACCACTTTCCATATGCAGGAAGAGGACTTATAGAAATAAACTCTACAAATTAAATAAAACTTTGAGTCTTTTTTTTTCATTTTCATTCTTATGCCTTATGCTGATGCAAACTTTGTGTCTTTATATTTCTGTGTGGTCAGGTTAAAGCAGCAATTTTTTAATTTTTTTCTATTTGATTTCAGCTTTTAGGTCCTGCTGTGTGCATTTAAGGCCTCAATTACTTGAGGCCTTAAAGTAAAGTTCTTATCTTTTTTAACCCAAATCCTCCAGCCATGTATTTATTTTTTTCCACAGTATTAATCAAAACTCGATATTTGGGGGCTTTCTGTTTAATGAAATGTGTATTTTTGTCACATTATGTTAATTGAATGTACCTTCCCTTATTGCACAGCGTCAGCTTTTCCTCTCCGAATGCGCCTTTGTGCTCCCATCGCTTCCTTTTCCTCATTTGTGCATCGTTTCCCGCTGCCCACAGGTCAAAATGAGGGCACCATCTCTGTAGCTGAGGGCGAGCTGCTGTATGTCATAGAAGAAGACAAAGGAGACGGCTGGACGCGAGTGCGGAGGAACGAGGACGAGGAGGGCTACGTCCCCACATCTTACATCGAAGTCCTTTTGGAACCAAACGCCAAAGGTGCTATGACATACATATAACTCAGCAAGTTTGCTCCGTGGCATTTTTATTTGTTTCTGTGAGTCAGTAAGTCTCCATAAACATGCTTAAAGAGCAGGGCAAGTATTAGAGATTGCTGACAGACCTGCCTACTGCCTTTTCACAAGAAAGGACCAATCAGATTTGTGCAATGTGCGTCGTGACAGCACAGACAAGCATGTGGCACCAAGCTGTTCCGGAGCTTTGAGCAAAGCATTTGGTGTTCAAGATATGCAAGCTGAGTGAATCAAACTCGATGGGAGAAGAGATAGCCGTAGTTCATCAGCTCTCATTTACTGTAGTGCCGCCTAGTGGTCATAGAAGTCATGACAGCATCAGTCAAGGCTCAGCAACATGGGACAAATCAGATGCTGGCAATGATCTCTTGCACATGATTTCTTTTGTACAGTTTTTATCATTTAAGATATCAGACAAAAAGCGTGAATAATCTAAGGCCATGATGTTGGTCGTATGTTTAAGTCAGAGGCTCAGAAAGGAAGAGATTCAGCTGTGTGAATGTAAGAAGAAGCATCGAAACAAAGCTCAGACATCGTGTTTTGCCACCTGAGCTAAAACAAAAAAAAACCTGCTCGATGTGTAGTCACAAAAAGCTACATTTACATCTGCTGTAAAATAAGAATACCTCTACATATTTATTTTCCTAGGCTGAACAGGAGAAAGCGTTGCATGCTGTCAGTCTGTTATGATGTCACATCAAGAAATTGTGAATGTCTCCCCTGTAAGGGTTCATTTTCTAAGATTATAAATCAAGTCAGAAAATGCAATATGGTCTCGTCTCTTTTAATGCTACTTTTGATGATGATGGTATTTGTCTATTCTGGTCCCTTTTTTCCAGGCCAGTGGTAGAGGAATAAAGGCATTAGCTGTACAGATTGCTATGGTGAGACCGGGCTGGGGATTTGGGCTGGTCATGATTTGAAAGCTGTTTGGTGTCCTGCATGAGTCTACGTAATTACAAGCCCCCATTTATAACTCATTTACAGCTTCTTTTTGACTGGGAAATGGTCTCATCATCATAGATCAGTATGCAGGCCTTTGTTGGAGATGTGGATTCACATCGGTGCTGACTCACCCGCAGTTTTTAATTAGAGAGCATCTTTGGTGTGGTGCATGCTGCAGGATCTGAGGCTGTTTTGTCATGATGTGACCTTAACATGATGTGACACAGACTGCTTTCTAATGTGCATTCATGCCAAAAGAAATGTGGATAAGTTAAAGCTTACTTCATGCTTGACACCACAGAAGTGTTTCAAAGCAGCAGCACTCACGCAGCGACCTCCTCTCCGTGTTTCACTAGCTGGGTCTTTCACTCTGCTTTTATTTTCAACTAACTGTACCCTCTGTTATATTTGTTTGTGTGTATTTCCCCTTTGAATTCCAGATTCCTAAATGTACGAGGCTGGAGGAATGGCAGGGCAAGCAGCCTCGGACAAACCACCGTGTGAAAAAGAGAAAGATGACCGGAATCTTTAAACTGAGAGAGATGGCCGATAAGAACGCAGCCGAGTTTTCCAAACGTTAGGAAAAAAAAAACTTAACGTCAGAAGTCGCGCTTCCCCCCTGCACAACAGTGTGAAACTCTGATGGGTGAATCTAAATTTCAGCGCTAGTACTTTTTCAAGAAACACTCCGATTACAGTGCGCAATGTGCTTTGTGTTCCTTTCAGCAAAGCTTATCTGCTTCTTAATGTAACTAACTCCGCTTTGCACCACACGCCGTCAATTTTAACGCTCTCCCCGCTACCCGGCCTGGTTTCCTCCATGGCAATGCCCCCGTGACACACTCAACACACACACACACACACACAGGAGAAGGTGTGGTCAGAAACAGGACAGAGACCAGCATGAGCCTAGCCAAAGACAACCCAGATCGAAACCATGTGTGTGTGTGTGTGTGTGTGTGAGAGAGAGCCATGAAGTCCTCACTCGCTCACTGAATCATCCCAGGCTCATCTGTGAGATCACCACCTCCTCTCTTTCCTCTAAAAATCAGGTTTTTACCCGACAGGAAACAGAAGAAGCTGCTAATTCTCTTGTCTGTGTGTGTTGCCGTGCTTCATGTTTGTTTGACCCGAATGACTGCGTCGCGTGATGTCCAGTTCCCCTCCTCTTCACCATCACTCCCCCGCATTCAGGATCAGCCGGAGGCAAAAGCTGCACGCCACTCATGCCACCACGTTCCACCCATCCACCAGATTTTTTGATTTTGTCCGCTCCTTTCTCTGACCACACCCCCTCGCCCCCTCACCTCCTCAGGCGACCCGGGCTACTTATCTCATGGCAGCTTTGAGGCCTCCTGTTTTTATTTTGTTTTTGGCAACAGCTTGGGGCATTGTGGTGTGCTGCATGCTTGCCCTGTCTTCCTCCTCGCCCCTCTGCTGGCGGCTCAGAGAAGCGGCGCTGGCGCTAAGTCAGCTTACGCCTCCCCTCCTCTGGCCTTCCTGTGCAGTTAACCCTCATTGCCTGGTCATACTGTTTAAATTAACCTAAATGCTACTGTTTGGGTTCTGTGCCTGTGGTTTTTTTTATATATATACATATATTTTTCTTTTGTTTTTTTTTCCAGAGAGCATGTTTCCCTGTTTTTAACAGCAAGCGTGCGATCTGCTCCTAAAAAAAGAGTGATAGGAACCCCCAAATGTTGATTTCTGAATGATCCTATGCATAGAATGATCTCATCTTGTCCGTGTCCTTTTCTGTATGTATGTACAAATGTTAGTTTCTGTTACGTTACAACCAGTATTTCTAAAGCAAAATTGGGTTAGTTTACAGTTAATCACCACGTGGGATTGCTTCCACTTGGTCCAAGCAACCCCTGATTAACAGGCTCTGTCTACTGTATATGAAAATATACTGTGATGCGTGTTTTCTGGCAACTCGAATGCAACACCGTGCAGAACATCACTTGATCTGGGCCTTAGCCAGGTTTCTGTTCTCAGTGAGAGGAAGACTGATGCTGATGCGAGCTGCAGCGTGGGAAGAAGATTAAGATGTGATTAGATTTTCATAATCATGAAACTGTCAGCAGTGAAGATTGATGTCTACTGCTTTTCCCTGCTCAATGGCACATAATGTACGTGATTTTAACCTTTTTTCAAATTTGATTATGTCGAATGGAGGTTGTTCTTTTTTAGCTGGGGAGTCCTTTTGTTGCTTACTCTACTCATTATTTGGATGAAGCCATTGTTGAACATTCGTCTTATGCAGAATTTCAATAACACTTCCCATGTAGAGGAATGATGGATTTGATCATTGTTTGGAGTCTTTTTGAAGGGAGCGATGGATTCCTGTTCAATTCATTTGAAAAGACCCAGATACGCTCTGTCCTTGCTGTCGCTTCACTGGTCAAGATTTTTTTGTTTTTCCCATAAAATTGTTTTCTGATTGATAAATGTCTAGCAGTGGCTTTAGGTTAAGCATTGCTCTGAAACGAAAACAATTCTTTTAAGCCCCCGAATCACCTGCCTGTACAGAGGAAACAATGTGATGGAATTAGAAAGAATATATATGACTATATAGATAAAGTTTAAAAAGGAAAACATCTATTTTAACTATTGAGAGTCTTACCATGACTTTGTCTGCTTTGCAAAGTAAGACTTTTTGTTCCTTTGTAAGGTCTACCAAATGGTGTGTTTTGCACTTTTTTGTTTGTGTTCTATTTGGTGACCCATGCTTGTTTTGGAGCACTGAATACTTTGTATTGTGTTTACTGTGCCAATTAAATATGCCTGGAAAATAAAAGGCTTGTTTGTTTTCCTTCTCTGGAATTCATACTCAATCAAGACTAATCACCAGCAGCATCTGCAGGGTTATTTATGTTGTGTTTATTAGAAGATACTGTTCATGTTTATACAAGTGTGATCATGGAGCTTTATGATTTGATAAAATGGGGACTAATCTAAATAGCCCACAGGCGCCCCACTAGCTCTTTATTTTCATGGATTACTGTATATCAGATGGATAATCAGATGTATCAGATTAAAACTCATTAACATCACATGTTGCTATATTTGACAAAATAGAAAAAACTCATTTTCAGTAGATTTCTGGTCAAGTTCTAATTTGAACCATACGCAAGATGGACATTTGCATTGGTTTCTTTTATATGTCTGATATGTGAGTTTCTACATCCACCACCCCAACACTGAGCAGGCACACTGAACACTCACAAAAATCTGCAGTTATTTCAATAACCATTTTTATACATTAGAAACAAAACTAAAATATCTTAGAATAAGTCTCCACACTCTATTAATCAATCATATCGTTCTGTGTTTTAAAAAAGTCCAGATGACTTAGAAGGACGTCTTTAATGGATAGTAACTGCGTGCAGTTCCAATTTATGACCTGCAGGGGGAGGTCGTGCTCTATTAAAAACTCAAAGAAATCTTAACACAAACATAAGGGACATTTTTTCTTTATGTGTATTGCTAAACTGAAAATGAAGGACGAAATATCACAGATTTTTCACAAAATTGAGTTCTGAATGTTCTGAATTCCTGCGTAAGATTTCTTTACAGTTTTAAAAGTTCACAGCAGACACATTGACTGGGAGAAAAAAATATAACTCTCCAAAATATTTTAACTGGAAGTAAAATGAAAGTTTTAAGTCAGTAGGATGAGTGTGAGGCGTGTCAGGTGTGAGCTTGTTATAATTGTGACACTTTAACCAATTCACAGTGCCAAAAAAATCATATTTATAGTGAGCGGTGGGAGGATGTGGAGCGTGCACTTCGAGTGATTAAAATCCACTCGCATCCCAGAATTTCACAGCTCATATGCCATAGAATCTTGATTAATGAAACAACCGTTTTGTTTGACATTTAATGTCATCAAAACATGCTCAAAATGCAAAGAGGAGGAAAAGCTTATTATTCATTTATTCTGGCTTACCCAGCTTGGACTTGTGCTCAGTCCCAGTTGCCCCATAAAAAAATAAAGGCACATTCTGACTAACAGATGCAGGGCTGACCTCCTCCAACACTCCCAGACAGCCTCGTTGGCCTTTGCACCCTGAAGCCCAACAACAGTGGCTCGGAGAGGCTGAAGGAAAATTAATTGCCTCCGGGAATCCTGTGGGGGGGAGAGAGAAAATCCCCCCCCCCCCCCTCCAGCATGAGTCAGAGCTTCCCTCCACTTTGCTCTCTTAATTGGTTTATTTGGCAGGGACAGCCTGCTCATCAGTTTACATTATTTGCATGTGTTGATCTAGAAAAGAATCAGTTGTCCCACGCAGAGAGATTAAAAGGCGTGTTTAACTTTATGAAGACGATTTCGAAAGTTCAGAGACGTTTGCCGTGCAAATTGTAGCTGGAGATGAGACATGTGCACTCGCAACTCCCCTCTAACCATCCAACGAAACTAAAATCAGTGTCGCTCATACTCAGAATCTAACTTTTCGTAATGAGTGTTTTGGTTGAATGATGAGTTGAATTCGCACCTTTGCAAAAGGCCTTTTGAAGCGTAATTGGACCTGCAGAAACGTGCTCGCTTTGTCAATTCAAAGTGATTTTTTTGGTTGCTCGAGGCTGGAACGCTTGCAGGAAACAGACTCGCAATTTCTTTGCAAACTCGCGTTTGTATCAAAAGTCACAAATCTGAACTGATCCCCGCAGCGTCTCACAGAGGGTAGCATGTAATAAGGGCGTTCGGGTTAAAAAGGTCTGGGAAGTCTCCACCGCCTGCAGGTATTTGAAGGAGCGAGGACATCGTTATATTTTCCCCACAGTTCTCCGGTACAAAGTAAGGAGGATGGATGTCGGCAGTTTTTCTGGAGTTGTTTAATTACTGGAACTGTTTTACACTTTCTGAGTGCTTCTCAGTCACACCAGTGATGAAATCTGTCAGTCAACCAGTTCAGTCCTTATCAAGTAAATAAAAAACAATCCAGTGGTCTCCCAGAAACTTCCACAGCTTCCCAGAGACTGAGCAAAAGCCATGGACTTTTCCCTTGTGTCCAGGAGACATCTGCGGTTTTAAGTGACATGCTTCAGAAACACTTGGTTGCATTGTCAGAAGACACTCAACCCTCTGACAGGCTGAACTCTTTATTGTTGTGATAAATGACCTCAACTTTGTATTTAGTCATGAAATTTCATAACATCTGTTTTAGATTTTTTTGTTTTTGGGTCGAGATACGTTTAAAATGCGGTGAGTTTTGAAAGCCGAATGCTTCCCAAACTCCAACAAGTTAACGTTGCCAGCCAGTCTTAGTTTGTGTGCATGAATGGACAATTTAATGATCAGTCCTTCCACTGGCATCGGCTCAAGGTTCTAAATAGTTAGCGAGCCTCTGGTTTAATCCAAAACTGTATTCCAGAAAGAGAAAGAGCAGAGGAGAGCAGAAACAATGCGAATGATAAGATGCACATGGAAGCCGTTCAAAATGACCGCAAAGAGTAGGGAGGCACAAAATGTCCAAAAAGAAAGGGCCAAGATGCTAAAGGTGCTAAAGGGCGATACGAACGATAGCAGTGAAATTAAATCTGATCCAAATGAGACATGAGGTAAACAGACTTAGAGCAATAAGAAAGAATCGTGAAATATAATGTGACAGAAGTTGTATAAAAATAACACAAAATAAAAAAAACGCACTAGCGAAACAGGAAGAGGAAACATCCAAAAATCCCCTAACACACAATCCAAAAAAAGACACGAGAGGATCATAAAAAACATAGCTGAAGTTAGATATGAAGTTATTACTGTTTAATAGAAAATAAAAACACCACAGAGACAAAAATCCACATCAATCATTGAAACCAAAATGAAAAAAAAGAGGAACAAAAATGAGATCAACTAAAAGAAAATGACTGTGAAGCAGATCCAAAGCTGAAAGCCGTAGAAAAGCTGTATTTGTATGCCTCTCTGTCAGGACCTTCTACGTGTCTGTGCCCGGGGGCTCATTGGTAATTTGTCCACGTCTGGATGCTGATAATAGAAAACAGTTCAAATCTCAGGCCAGAGAAATGCATCACAGAGGATAGTGCATGGAGACACTGAAAGGACTTTTTCAGCCATGTTCTCTGATGACAGTTGGATCACACGTCGCTTGAGTTCACAAGGACCTCGTTGAACAGATTCTGCTGCCAGAGTTGAGGCTAATGCCGCTGAGCTTGGACTGGACTCAAACTTGATATTCGATAACTCTACACCGATCCGCTCAAAATCCAAGACGAGATTGCTTCATTACTCGGATTTGTCTTGAAACATTCAAAACTAATCTGGACCAGGTGCGCGGAGAGCAAAGAAAAACCGTCCCTTTCTTTGATCAGAATTCAATTTAATTCAAAGAAGAAAAAAAATACTCAAACTCGAAGTGCAATCAAATGGGGATAGTTTTGTATCAAAAATTTCCGACTTAGGTCAGCACATGCTCTGCTCCTCCTGTGGGTTCGCTAACGGGGTCTATAAAATAAATCCAGCCGCTTGTCGTTGAGGCTGCGTCGGGCTTTTGGCTTTGGTCCCCCGAATATGTTCTACCTGCTGGTTTCAGTCTGTTCCATTACTGCCACGTTCCCGTCGACTCTGATGGGGAAAGCACACCTTTTGGAGACCGGCCCCCGTCTGGCCCGTCTCTAAAGGCCCGGCGGGGGCCTGGGAAACGCATCAGCACGGTCACCTCCTGCCCCGCAAGTGCGGGAGGGTTGTGTTGCTTCTGCATTTCTGCGTGGCGGCATATATTTCCCTTTTAAATCGATTTTTTTTTGGTGTGTTATCACATGATCCAACCATTCCAAAACCTGCAGTGTCAGAACCACGTGGCTGGGAGATTCACACCGTCACTGGGCCACTTGACCATCACCTGGGCAGATGTTTAATTTAGGAAAACAAACAAGATGCAACAGTCAGAATTAAAGTCCAGATGTTTTCCCATAGAAACAAAACTGAGAAATGCGCAAAAAAAGAGGTCAGAGAAGAGGCGGCCGATCCATCTGGAACAGCTTTGAGTTTTGAGCACAGATGACGAAATATTTGCTGCGTGGTCTTCCACGGTTTTCTATATTCTTCTTATTTTTTCCGCACATTACCGTCAAAGGGGTGACCTGACGGCGGCAGGGCCCCTCTGGGCCGGGACGTTTGTGTTTGGGAGACTGCAGAGGATGCGGTTAAAGGTTCAGACGTGCTTTGCACCGCCTGGAGCAGCCATAACTCACGGTGCACCGCCGATGTGCGCTATATGTTTACTCAAGACCCGGGGGCGTGCCGGCGGATACTTTTCACTTTCTCCGCGGCGAGCCCCGGCCTGCTCTCTAATTACCTGCCACTAATTAGAAATGAAGGCGCTGGGCTGTGGGTCAAACGGCCATAAAGGAGCTCACGGCCTACCAGAGGAGCTCTTACGGGCCGTCCTCGTGGTTCCTGATTTTTCTCTCTCTCTCTCTCTCTCTCTCTCTTTTTGTCTCTCCAGGCATCAGCAGAATTATGATGGGTCCCGTTTATTAGTTGGCTCGGTTGTGGAAAAAAAAAAAGAAAAAAATGCTGGCACCGAGCGGGGAAAACTTGAGCGTGGAGAGGCTCCCGATCAGAGTGGGGGCATGCGGCTGTGCTCACATGAAATGCAAAGTATTTCTCCAATCTATTGTGCTTTATCAACAAGAGGAAGGGGAAACCAAAGGGCTCCACAAAGTGAACACATGCCACGATTCCTTATGGATTTTAGAGAAGCTTTCTGATGATGATAATGATGATGATGTCAGGATTTTTTATTTCCAGCTCCTGTGTTTGCGTCTCATCTGAGCGGTTTTGGAAAAAAGGAGTCAACAACACACAGGTTGCCGGCCTCAAAACGGAGCCCCGCCATCTGTGAAAGAACACAATGAAATTCCTCCGCTGACCTCTCCACCTTGAGTTGTAATTTGGTTTCAACAGTGGCTCGGGGCCACGCGCTTAAATTGCACAGTGACATTTTTTTTTACCGGAGGGTTCGTTTCGGTGTCATCATCCTCTTTTAGATCCCACGATAAATCACGCGCATGAGCGCGCACGCACCGACACGCACACACACACACACACGCGCGCCTCGGTGGAAAATGACATTTGGAGGCGAACCTGGGTGGGTATTCACAGGGAATACCGCAGCGCACGAGTGTAAGGAATGCCTCCATCGCAGGACAAAGAGACGTCTGTTGCTCCAGGCACTCTTTGTGATCTTTGGACAATTTCATGTGGTCTTTTTTTTTCTACCCGGCACGACTACAGCTGTGGGAAATGTACAGACCATCTGAGCAGCTCGGCCTGCAACCAGCCCCACCAACAAAACAAAAAATATCAAAAATCACTGGTAAAACCACTCATAGGGATATAATCCTCACAACCCAAAGATGTGCAGACTTTTTGCTGAGATGAGTAGAGAATGAAAGTAGATCACAGAGCCGTTGGGTGAAGGGAGTCCCGTTTTTTTCATTCTCTGTGGGGGAAATCGAGCTGACGGAACAAAATGCCAATGAAGTTGACCAAACGGCCGCACTTATGGATGACTCACAACTGCTGCGATGAGTCACAAATGTAATAAAACCTGGACAGGGTTCCAGCTTCTGAGGGAGTCGGTCTAATACGGAGCGGTGGCCGCCACCCTCAGTGACCCAGTAAAGCGCTGGAACCGAGAGACTTTGTCACCGGCCAAATCCCCGGGTACCTGTGGGCCAGCAGATGTAATACCTTTTCCAGTTAGATCATGCGACGACTCTCACAGCCGGCTCGCCTCACTTCTGAGCTGATTAGCAGTTACAGAGAGAGGAGTCCCTGGGCTCCTTTCACGAAAATCTGGCAGACCCAAACAAACAAGCCTATGCAGAGAAACGGAGGAGTTGAAGAGAAGTCGAAAAATGAAATGATCGACTTCCAAGTAGCACTGCCGAAGGCCGTTTGACAGAAAGCCGAATTAATATGGGGAATCATTTAAGATTTCTTATTGAAGTGTTTGGGGAATTTTCTTTTCAGTCTATCACTTATAACTTTACTGCTTCCACTGGAAGCAGAAATAGATTTTCGGCTCATCAAATACACTTCAGCTGATCATCATCAAGTCTGAGTATCAACAATTTGGGAAAAGATAAAAGCATTTTTCTTACAGTACACAGAAAAAAAATTATTTACAGGTGGAAACACTGGAGGTCCCCAGCAAGTTATCTCCAAAGCAGAGAAGTATGAAAAAAACAAAACAGGAAGAACACCTCCAAAGGCCCCCGGTTAGCATGTTAAGCGTTACATCAGGATTCACAGTGCTGCCGGTGCTTTAAACAGTCCATTTTTCTCTCTGACTTAAGTATAACATCAATAGGAAGTTCCAAACTTTGCCTCCACTTCACCAGCTGGCGGTACCCCAAGTGCCTCTCCTTTTTTAGAGTGCTATGCCTTCATCTGCTGTCTTTGCTGGAACTGTAAGATGGCTGACTTTTTATGAAGGGCCAGACTCAAGAACAAACGGAGCAGACAGTTAGGAACTCTGTTTGATAAGATAACACAAAGCTCAAACGTAAAAAGCAGGAATCACCGATTATCAGCAATGCTTTCTTAAAATTTGAAGGAAACGGTTGGCTGTGTTTCTATGCAGTTATTACAGATATACTTTTAGCTCTTAGACCGTAAACAGCCATAATCCTACGTTGTTTGTGTCTATGTGGCACTGTGATGATCTATATGCTGAGTAGCCTGAATTAGAATAAGAAGCCATATGAATGGGATGGATGGATCTTGATTTTTAAAAATTTTTTTATAATGAAGCCTTGTTTGTTCTCCATCTCAATGTTGCTGCAGTAGTCAGTAGAAATAATTCTTCTCAAATGAGTGCCAAAAACTTGAATTGATTAAGAGATTGACAAAGATTGTCCCCAGCTGTGAGATCGGTCACATTGACATTTTTGTAAAAACACCCAGTCTGGAGGAACAAGCCAATATTTGGTCCCTTAAAAAAAAACATCCCCACAGAGAATCAAGAGTAATTATCTTCAGCTGGGTCATTTGCTTTCAGCATTACATACTCACAAATGACTTTTAGTTAGATTTAGACGGGTTGATGATCCAAGCCCCGTGACTAAAGTGAAGTCATCTGATGAGTTATGAAATACATGTTTTGGTCAGATTGACATTAAATGTTGATAATCCCTGTGTTCCAATAGGTATCCCAGTAAGATTATACACCATGGACCGGAATACTTACATCGACACTGTCAAATATTCATAAATTACATTCATGGCTGACGGGTCAAACTTTCCATGCTTGGAGGACTTTTTTTATTTTTTATTTGAACCAGTTCCATCTAGCTTGCTGTGAGTATACATTATGTTTTATTGAGCTACAGTAAACCGTGTTTCACCGACATGTGCAGATTCAACTCTACTGAAACATTTTCCTGTGGTGTGCGTTTTATGTTTTCAATCATTTAGAGAGAACTAAAAAGTCACATGCTTCAAACTTTGTAGTTTTTTTTTCTTTCTTTTTTCCACTTAGGTGCAGTGGAAACAAACTGTACAGACAACACTGATGTCATCTTTTTGTGGTTGACTTGCCTGCCAATAATTACTTATTTACATGTCCTGGCCAACTGATGAATGTCAGGAGAAAACCAGACTTGTTCAGCACTGGATTTCTAACTGGTCAGTAATCTCCTCCTGACGGGCACATTTGTGCTAAAGTTTGAATAATTTGTAGACTCAAAGTGGTCCCGATGACTGTTCTTTGTTTGTTTTTTCCCTTACACACGCAGCTATTTGAAACATTTGAAGTATAGAATATTGATTGTGCCCTGTTAATAATAAAAAGAGTTGAATTTAGAAGAGAATAAATCTTTACTGACAACCAAGATAGCTGAAACGTTTGTAAAAATACTGTTATAGTGTTCATTTGGCAGCAGTAACTGTTCCTTGCAGAGTAAAGTGCTGATTTCTTGGCATATGTTTCAATTTGCACAAATGGGAGTTCAAATGTCAATTTTTACATGGGCAAAAAAGCCACTTGAAGTCATTCTTTAGTCAGGGTGGTAGGTGAGATTCCTCCCAACAGCTGGTGTTTGAGGTCCAGATTGTGAACTCATGTTATCCCTCACCAGTCATCCCCGTTTTCATAATCCCCCTGAGCTCCCAGAAAGACCTCATGCTGCCAACCGTCAGTTTACATGGCCCCCTTTTTCCCCTTTGCAATTTATTTGCACTGCAGTTGTCTAGCAACAGAAACAACACTTTTAAACTCTTCCACCTCGTTTTCTCTCCATATCACTGGTGGTTAACTCTCTTGAACACAAAGCCATGGCTTTTGAGTACTGATACACACAGATCAGGATGTTCAGGTACCGCTGGTAATCCGGGGTTTTCATGTGTAACAAAATGAATTAAATCAGATTTAAGGTCACATTTTTTCCAGGGACAGCAAGGCCTAATGCTGGATAGCTCTCTTGGGGGGGTTTGTGACAAACAGACCGTGACTCATAAAAACCAACCAACACGACTAATCAGAGTCTTGATTCAAGTCTTGTTTTTCGGAGTGTTGTCTGGGAACTTATCGCTGCTTTGCTCCGCCTCCTTTTGCTCTCTCATCTGACTGTTTATTGGAGAAAAAGAGAGGGATAAAGAGTCCAGTGCCTCCGGTCTGCTATGACATCATCTCTGCACACATCTGGAAACGTTGGAGCCAAAGTGTGTTTGTGTGTGTGTGTGTGTGAGTGTGTGTGTGTGTGTACGTGTATCTCGGTCTGGTTTGAGTGCATGAGAAGGGGGAGTTTCAGGAGGAGAATAGGGGGGCTGGTGACACATCAGCAATATGGAGGGGAAGAGGGGAAGAGAAAAAAGAAAGGAAAGGGAAATGTATTTGAACAAAAAGAATATGTATGACAAAATGGTGTAAATAGATTATTTTCTCCAAGAGCACAAGTGAACCAGAAACTGTTGCCAATGCACATGAGCCAAAATCCGTTTCATAACATTAGTCCTGTAAATGGAGCTTCGAGTTTAGATAATGGCGAAGCTAGCCAAGAACAAAACACAAGTTACAAAACTGCCTGTAACAAGACATTATGACTTACAGAAGTATGTGTTCATTCAAAGTATAACTTCCTATTTTTTAACAATTTTTGGAACTTTTTGCCAAAACCTGGCAATTCCAGCATTCGGCTTCTCATTCTCACCACTAGAGGAGGACAATTCACCCACAGCGTGTCCCATTCGGCGATCTGAGATCATGAAAGTGGCTGTCAGACCTTCAGAGCTGGAGCTTTTAATGATGGTTGTAAAACTGCTAAAGAAGACACGGGCAGTCGTGATTAGATATCCTGATTTATGCTGCCTCCGTGCTCGGTTTGTAAAACTCTACAGTGGATCAAACTAAATTGTTAAATTCAATTTTAGGTCCAAGGTTAAGTACACACAGTTTGCATTTGTTTACCACTCCAGCGTTGTGTGACATGAGGATGAGGAGGTAAAAGAGAAAACGGAGAGACGAGTGTGAGGCCAAAGAAAAGTCTGTTTGCCAGATGCTTGTTTCCAACATACTCTAGCAAACAAAATTTGAGCCTAACCTCTTGTTTAGTGTTTTATGACCAGCTTCCACATTTCCTTGATGAAAATGACTGTCTGGCTAGAAAACGTCAGGATTATCTTCAGCGCTTTTTTTTTTTTTTTTTTCCCTCCTCCGCTCTGCTTTTGTCTCGTGTTCAACTCAATTTTTCTTTACTGACGGCGGATCGTTTATAGTAAAGTTTACACGAAGAGAGACAGCGGAAAGGGCGATCCGAAGCTATCGCGCAATAGACTGTGAAATGGAAGAGAAAGAAGAGGGGAGGGAGAAGCGATTAAACGTGCTCTCTGCAGTCCACGTGTGCTCAGACGGTGGAGAGTCTCCTCTGAAGCCTACTGCGGCTGACCCACTCTCTCAGCCTGCTGAGCTCTTGTCTCCAGCAGGGCCCGCAGAGCACAGCGGACCACGGAGGAGCGTCGCGCTCCAAAACCCTGATCCCAGACTCCGCTGTGTTTGGATCCATTACCACTGCAGCCACAGATACTGCTCTGGCTCTGGCTCTGCCCGCCATCCTCTCCTCTCCTCCCCATCCCTCCTCCTCTTCCCCCCATCGTCCCCCCACCTCCCCGCTCGTCTTAGTTGGGGTACGGCTGCGGCAAAAACCGCAGCGCAACTCGTGAAAAAAAACCCGTGTAGGGCGATCATGAGCAACGGCTAAGGTACCTCAGCCTTTGATACTCCCATTTTTTCCATGACTATATAACCCCCGACGTGATCGCCAACGTCTCCTGGGGAGGGAAGATGCTGATGTGGTTGTGTGTGGGGTAACCGTTGCGAACAAGCCAACTCCCTCCCCCACCGTCCAGAACAAGGCCTCCACCCCCATGGGGTTATCCTTTCTTCAGTCTGGAAAAAGTGGGAAAAGATCTGACTCACAGGGTGATAAATTCCTTTCCTATGTAGAAGGATTCCCCAAGGAAACCATTACTGGCGAGAGTTACTACAAGTTGCCAACTTAAAAAAAATAAATAAATAAAGAAATCTGCTAAGGTAATGAGTGGAAATTATGACAAAATGAGACACCACCTTACACTATTTTTCCTTATCTGTTGGAGTGTTTCTTTTATGCATAGTCTTACATTTCCCAAAATATCCGATTTAAAGTTCAATATATCACTGCCGACTCAATGTTAACGGATTTAGAGCATATTTGTCAGTTCTTGGCTTCTGCAGATGCTTTACACAGTTGTGTCATGCTTCATCCATTGTGTGGCTTGGCCTGAACTTCCACTCGTGATAGCAATCGACCGGCACAGATAGCAACATCCAGGATAACCCGTGTAAAGCTAAAATCTACTCGATGTCGCCCTTTTGTTTTGGTGACGAAGCAAGATATATCTCGAACATGATAGAGCCGTCCATCCAAAAAAGAAACATATCCAACAATGAGCGCATTATACACACATACACACATGCACCCGCGCACAGCTGTGAGTTTATAAATCATCTCTGAGAATATAAGCAAAGACTGAGGGACAAAATAATTCCCAGCTGCAGTCTTGAGTCAGCCTTTCCTTCATCTGTCCTCAAAACATCACTGTAATGAAGATCAGCAAGCTGTTTTCAATCAAACAACACAACCCATACCTATCCCCTGGCTCTACACCACTTCCTGTTTTCCTTAACACTCCCCCATTGATATGGGGGGAGTTGTGAGTTGTTAGAACAGCCTTTGTAAAACTGGGTAAAATGTGTGTAATATGTGTAGGGATAAAGTTGATAAATGCCAAAATGCAAGGCTGGTTTACTACCAAGAGGTTTGAGGTCGTACAATCTGATTAAAAAAGTTTCAAACTGCAGCAATTAACTTAATTTGACATCTCTACATTTAACGGAGGAGGAGCTACGCTGAATGTGGACCTGGATTTGTTAACTTGTGTTACACCTTCTGCTCTGTCACTGAGTCGGGTTGATCCGACTCTTCAAACTTGGTCATGTCTCTTTTCAAACTTGCATTATTCAGATTTGGGAATAATGCAAAATGTGAAACTGAGTTTAAACTCAGTACACTGTGATCCCGGTAAATTATACACTGGCTTGATGAAGATTTTTCGTTAAATTAAGTAAATACTGTTGTCCAAAAACCTGCATGTTAGGGCAACTGGACATTCCAAATCGTTTGTCTCTGTATGACCCTGCGATAGACCGGAGACCTGTCCAAGGTGTACCCACCTCTCACCCACTGTCCACCCACAACCCAATTTGGAATAAGCGATATAGAAGATGGATGGATGAAATAAAGACTATTTGAGTTAACCTTGTGGTGAAACTCCAAAAACTACCAAACCATTTTTGTTACAGAGGAGACTAAATCTACCAGGCAACACCGTCTACCTTGTAAAATAATATGGTTTTAAATAAAAATGTGTGTGTTCAGCCAGAGGGATTCTCCAACCCTAAGAAGCTTCAGCAATTAAAACAAACAAACCCAAAAATGTGTCATTCCTGCCCTCTGAAATATCTACTTGTGCGTTTATTTTTACAGTGAGGAATGATAACTCTGACTACTGGAAGTCATGTGGGTTAGATGGCTTAAGTCGATACTGGGTTTATAATAACTCCTGGAGAGTTGCCCTTTTGTCAGATGAAGCATTATTGAAGAAAAACAGATCTGCTGTTGTGCATGAATGAAAAAGATTTCAGATGTGTTAGAATATATATATATATTTATGATCAGGCTAACCTTGCATTCTTGACTAAATTTAGTGATTCACATTTGTAAAGATATTTTTCTGAATTCCTTTTGCTTTCCTTAACCATTTCATGTTGGCAGAGAAATTCAGATGGCAGTCATTATCAATCAACACACACACGGATGGAACAGAACCCTGTAAGCAGGCAAAGTTTTATGAAATTACCCCTCTCTCCTGTTTCAAGGACTTTTGTTTTTCTTTTCTATACCAACTCCCCCACAAATCTATGGGACCTCTCGGCTCTTAGACATCTGACCCGGTGTTTTGGACCTTTCAAGCAGGACTTTTGTTGAGCCTGGGTTTAATTTCTTTTGAAAATAAACAAAGGCACAATATACCTACTTTTACAGTAGAACTAGCATTTTGGTCTCCTTGTCGTCCTGCAATCACAGCTTAGTTGTGTTACTTTAAACAGTCCTGGTCAGCAGTTAGGTGCGTTTCGTTCCACATGTGTATGTTTTTATGGCAGATGGTGAATTATGTTTATGTCTCAGACGGGATTACAAAGATGCGACAGCATGCTAACGTCCCCGTTACTGAGATAAAAGGAAGAGAAAGGAACTCAGCACTTTCTCATTACCTACTGATTCGGGTAAATGCTTGTCATTCCCCCCCCCTCCTCCTCAGTCCTGTACTTTCAACAATCCCCCTTTCACTTGACAGCACAGACCCCTGACCCATCGCCATCCAGGACCTTAAGTAAAAACAAATGAGCTCACACTCTCTCTCTCTCTCTTTCCCTGTTACCTTCTTCTCTCAGATTTAGGCCATGTGTGCTTGTGAGGTATTGCTTACCTAAGATATCAGTCAAAAGATCTGGAAAAAGTGTGAAACCTGAAGTCTCTGACTCTTTGACCCACGCAAATAAACCATCACTAACCAGCTTTGGACTCTTATGTATGCTTTTATAGATAAGAATTCTCAAAAAAATGTACCGGTTCCTGGTTGTGACATCATCACTTTGATTCCTGACCTCTTTGTCCTATCCAGAGCTGAATCAAAACCGTTTATAAGAACAAGCTTAAGGACCCTTCAGGTGGAAGTATTTCCTCAAGATTTCCATATCAGTGGTATTTAGAGTGCAAAGTCGTTCTGACATTTTCTTTGCACCAGCTGTTGGCTCACCTTTCGACAGGATTAGTCAGTGTCTGTGCTCGGTGATTACTTAGGGGTGATAGACTGTAAAAACCCAAATGAGGGAAATTACTTTGTAAGCACTCTGACTCACCCTGTTGCTCTCTACTTCAGTCATGCTGTACAGTATGCCTCTGTTTCCTGTGTGTGTCGTGATGGTTTCTTAAGAATCCCCAGAATAGAATAAATAAACCGTCCGCGCAGACGTCTCTGTTGTTTAAAGATGTCGAGCGGGAGACGCTCTCCAGATCTTGTCATCTTAATTGTTCAGCTGTGAGAGGGATTTCTCAGCATGTGCTTGTGCATTCTTTTTTCTGGGTCACAAAAAAAAGATGCGTGTTTTAGCGAAGCTAAGCCTTCCACGAACACTGTCGGCCTTCTCCTCGGCCCTCAGTCTTTCCAGTCTGACCGTATCCATCTCTTCCACCCCCTCCTCTTCATCCAGTGTCATGTGTTTTAGCTGGCAGACATAAATCCAGAGGATGGAATGGAAACACTCACGTTTCCAGTGTGCCACATGTGCTTATATTTAAAGCCCTTTCCTCTTTTGCCGTTAACCCTTTTTGCAGACGGGGCAGAGCACCTGAAAAACACAAGAGGGGGGAAATTGCTGGAAAGTGTGATTCAACCGAAAATGTCTGCCTGCCCCCCCCCCCCCCCCTTTTCTGAGACCTCTGGAGCGCTCACACCCGCGGCTTAGTCACATCGGCGTATCAACCAGAGGAAAGGGGGAGGACTAGAGAAGTGAAGGAGGTATGGTTTTGCTTGACCCGTGAGGCCGACAGAGGTGGAAAGAATGCGCCGTCCAGCCGGTGAACACGTTAACGCAGAAGGGGGAAAAACTTCCCACAAGCAGATTTCCCACCATCCCATACCCTCTCCCCCAGAGTTTACACATGCAAGGATGGAGGAAAGAGAGGAGGAGTGAAGAAGAATGGGAGGAGGGGAATGAAAATGCAGAAAAATGGAAATTTCATTAAAAATGGCAAGAAGACATTAGTTGTTTATTATATAAAGAGACACACCAACACTAAAAATGCCTTACAAGTTTAAATTTTAGACAGAAAGGACACATTGAACAACAGTAATGCAGTGTTATGGCAAAGGTAAAGAGTCTGGCAGTCACATGGCTGCAGAGCTCCAGGAGGTCTTTGCAGAGAGCAATTTAAAAGAACATTAGCACAAGTTGGGAAACGTGCTTCTTTGCAGAAAGTCGATAGAGTAAATAGCCTCGCTTTGTTTCATTTTGTTAGGTCAGCATTCCAGATTCACCTGGCTTTCTGCAAAAATGGATAGGTTTAACCTGCCACCACCTTTGGGAGTGTTACAAAAATGCTTTGAAGGGGTGTGTTTCCACATAAATGTGAGATGATGTAGCTGTAGCCAAACCAAACCATTTGTGAAATCACAAATGCACTCTGTAAATATCCCATTTTCAGCTACTGGCTGCTGTTAAAAATGTAGCATTGTGAAGCTTCTGCCGTTCCATGAAGAGTAGACTACATAGAAAACAGACACTTGTGTAAAGTTTCATATTAGCAAAAGCTGGCTAATATGTATTTACATTTGTATGATTTTCTTTATTGTCAAATTGACGACAAAACCTCACGAAAGAAATGAGGAATCTGAAGAGCTTCACAGATATGGAAAACTTTTTCCTGATAAAACCTTGAAGGTACACTGAGACTTACGTTGTCCCCATAACAGGGACACTGTGTCTGGAAGTGTACAAACAATCAATCTTTCAATTTTTAATGCTTTGGGCAGGAGGAAAAAAAAATTCCAAGCCCTCTCAAGCTCAGCTGTTAGTCCAAACTTCTGCAGGCGAGTCTGGGACTGTCCACACGTCTGGATTCTGCAAAGGATGAGCGTATCACTTCATTCGAATGAGGAACCTTTGTAGAAAGGTTGGTCGGTGCAAAAGAAGAGAGGAGCAGCAGAAAACAAACCAGGAAACGTGCTGAAATGTTGGTGATGTTTCCTGTTGTTTCAGCAAACAATAAGCCCACCCAACCGGAGCGTGTGTCTGCGTGCCTCATGTGCGACCTACGCAAAGTTACACACACACAGACACACACATGCGTAGGTGTCAGATCTCCTCTGGGGGTCTGTGGCCTTGTTAGGAGCAGTTTACAGAGAACAGACCCGCACCTGTTGTGCCTGGCTGCTGGTTTCCGACAGCAGCCAATGGTCAGCCTCCATCTCCAGGAGGAGACGTGCTCTCCGGTTCCACGTGGAATCACTTCCTACTGAGGGGGGCCGGCTTGCCAAAGATATGTCTCCTTCTGCCTGGGATGACTCAACTGCAAAGCGTCTCTTTTGGGGCCAGACATCCACATCAGCACACTCCCACAGGCCAAGAAGATGCTTAAGCCTGGACTTAAGATTAGTCGTTAGCCAGGATTTCTACGTTTCGTCATATTTGTTGGCAAAATGTAAGTCCGACGTGGCCTTTGCTTGTCAGAGAAACGTGTCGAACATGAAAACGGGCTGGCGTTGATGTTTCTGTAGGTGTTGATGGCAGAGGGGAGAGGGCTCTAATGTCTTTAGCAGACTGCGGATTCTGTAAACAGGGCCTTTTGACCCCCCTGAGCTGCCAGCCCAACTCCCCATGTCACAAAAACTTGTTCTCCTGAGCAACTTTTTATCATCACCACCCTGCCCCGTCATTAACACCCATCCTGATTCTTCCTGTAGCTGGTGTCATGATGAGAAACCTCTGAAGTGAGACCGGGGTACTGCCTCTTCATCGGTCTTTTATGATCGGTGGGGGAATCATTTTATGCTGATTCTCTGTTTTCATTTTGGAAAATATAATTTGTCATGACAGTGCCAATCTATATAAAGATTAATCCTTGGATTTAATGTCTCTCCAGTTTCAGTTTTTCCTTTGCTGATCCCTGATATTTCCAAAAGATAAAAACAAATAAAAAGTGTTTGCTGCGCCATAACTTTCCAACATATTCTCCGTGGAAAACTGTAAATGTTGCTTGTGCGTGTCAACACACTGCTGTTGCACAAACAATTTAAAGGTGTACCGCAGTGAACATACTTTTTGTCTATATCCAAAGTCTTGATTTTGCATTTTCATTGAAACAAACAAACAAACAAACACAGCACACCATAAAACATGGTGGCGGAAGGTTGATGATTTGGGTTTGTTTTGCATTCATCCAACCTGGAATTCTTGCAGCCTTTGAATCAAGATTCTACCTCTCTGTATATCCAAGCAAAGCCATCCCAAAGAATGACTTTGGATGAAAATAGGTCATGTAAGAGAAAAAAAACCCCAAAGCATTGAGTCAAATCTATAACAGAAGGAGTGAAAATGAAAGTATTCAAAGTTGGGACCTCAATCTAATTGAAATGCTTTGGTCAGACCACAATAGCGCTGTGAATAGGAATGCTTGCAAACCTTAGTGAAGTGAATACGCTCTCGCTCAGATTCCAGTCGCTAGATTCAAATCCTGTTCTCGGACAATGCCAGAGAAGCAGCCATGCTCCATTGTTCTTGTGCTGAGTAAAAGAATGACAGATGTTTTTTTTGGATATGTGACATGCAAATCTTGTTTCGCTTGTTAGGAAATAAACATACATAAGCCCATGAGTATTTCATGAGAGAGATCTCAGTTTTGTTTTTATTATGTAACTTTATAGCCAGCTTTTAGAAGCCAATTGATGTTGAAGCTCATTAAAAGGTGTTAAAGATATTTTACTGGAGCTTGGGAGAACTTAAGAATGAGAGCCCAACATGGCCAGTCCACATCACACAATACAGCTATGTAGCCACAGAATGCCTTTTACTTTATGTCAGAGGTTGTAAGCTTGGGTGAATCAGAGAAGAAACCTAACTTCAGGTTTTGCCAATTTTAGAAGAGGAGGCTCAGGAATTCATCCGAGCACTCACGTCTGCTCAGACAAAACCGTAGAAAGGGAGAGCCTTTTGCCACATTATAATGACATCCATTCCTTCATGCCTTTTATAGCAAATGCAAAGACACTCTCACATGATTTTCTAAAGCTTTGGTTAGACCCGCACAAAAAAAGGACTGCTCCTGTCAGGCGCAAGGTTTCCATAAGTCAAATTTAATTTGATATCACCTGACACATAAATTGGCAGTAGGTTACCGAAAGCGGTGGCTCAAAACAAAACAGGCAGCATCCCGGCCACATCCATTTGGTGTGACCACAGCTTCGGAACGGTGTTAAAGCAGCGCGCTCACAAGAATAGGATTTATAGTCTCACTTGATTCCAGGTGCTAAATGCAGTTCATTTATGAAGCCTCACCCTCACACAAACAAGGAGTTCCCCTGTCATATCCAAACCTATGAATAAGGTTTTCTATTTTCTGTATTGTTAATGTGAAATATTACGTATTTAAATAATGAAAACAGAAAGACAGGAGGACCCCAAAATGGATGCATCATTGATGCTAATATTAAGTTATATCCCCACAAGTCATTCAGCGAAAATGATCAAGAAAGACTTTCGCTTCTTCATTAGGATGCTGGTATAACTTCACTTACTACAGGTTAGGGGCAAAAACAACTTGACAGCATCATCAAAGTGGTGGCACGGGACCAATTTCATTCTTATCTCACTACTTTTTACTGCTAGTTTATTTGTGTGGAAACTCATATCTCATCTAGTGGTACAAATATGTATTATGACGAGATCATCTTCATTTAAATAATAAGCTGCTTACTACATCTACATTTTTTAAATTCCTCATATGTATGCTGGAATGTTTAAATATTTTTCGACACAGAACTCTTTTTCCACTTTTAATCCTCGACTATCAGACAGCGATCGGCCTGGTCCTGCAGGAACCTCACCATCCATCACCCGGGACCACCACAGAAACTTTGCTAGTGTCTTCTTCCGTCATTCGTTAATGGGGGAATTTATATTATTACCGCTGCCTTTAACTTCGCTGGGAGGAAGTCTTGAGAAAAAAAATGGTAAACTCGTAAAACGCTGCTGTTTACATATTTCTCTGGAACGAGCGTAGGACATGTCTGTTTCTCATCCCAGAGACCAGAGTCATCCTCCCTTTTTGGTGAGCAGCCGCCCAGTCAAAGTATACACTCGTGAGACCAACCTCAAAGAAAATGAGCTTCTATCAAGCCATGTCAGATGAGGATGTGACATGTATGATTGAAGACCGTTTTTTCCTTTTTTCATATGTCTGTCTACAAGTTCTTGATTTTTTGTTCCCTCAGTGTTTTCTCCCAGATTCACCGCTCTTTGCTCTGATTGGTGTAAACCCTGCTGACTGTAGAATATTGGATTATGGTCACAGTAAATGATAATTGTGTCGTCCAAGACAGGAATTGAGGCAAAACCAACCCCTCGGATGGGTTGCAGAGTGTTAAGAGAGAGGGGGGTGGGGGGGCAAAGACCTTACAAAAGAGAGGCAAGATAAAGTGAGGACTAGGGATGTGAAAGAAAGTGTCACAGAATGCAGTCAAGAGAAAGAGGGGAGAGCTGAGAGAGGCATTTGAGAGGAGCAATGGAGATGAGAAAAGGAGGAGGGAGCGAAGGAGGAAAAAAGTGACGGAAAGTTAAAATGTGGGAGCTGTGAGAACGTGAGGCAGGCGGAGCAGCGAGTGATGCAAATGGGTGGGATGGAATTTGCTCAAAAGAAAGAGCCAAGGCAAATGTGCAGCTGTCAAGGACTTTTGTTCTCTTCAAAAAAACATATTTTTTGCTTTTGGGGGGCAGCTTGTTTCGAACACACGAGGAAACGGTTTAGAGGCAAATCATTGAGGAAAATAGAAAAACACTGGGGGAATTTTTGAGTGGTAATAAAAAACGGCAGGCCAGGAAAAAAAAACGGGGAAAGAGAGGAAAAATGCAGATCAGCACGTTTGGTTACATATGGAACAAAGTAGTGGTGGTGGAGGAGAAAGTATGGAGATTCATGCTCAGAGTCAAAAGTGAAAACAAGAAGAAATCAAATGGGAAGATTGAGTAAAGAATTAATAGTACTTTCCCAGAGCACCATGTATCCCTCATCCTCCCTGCGGACCCACAGCCATGTCAGCACACCAGTGCGCATATGTTTCTACTATTACACGATAGGCTGTGGAGGAAATATAGGAAAACCGTATCTGTGTGTGCATTGGGAGGAGGCAGAGGGAGAGGGGTTGGAGTAATATAGACAAAGCTGCCTTTCCAACAATGAGCTCCACCTTCCTGCGCTTGAAGTTTTGCCAGTCATGGCCAAAGGCCCCGCCCTCTCCCACCTCCTCTCTTCAAGTTGCTTTTTTCTCCCCCAGAACAATAATGATTCGGCCTCAGAGTGAGCCATCAGGTGGTTAACCCTCTTTTCTGTTTCTGATCATGAGATTTATCTCCCATCTGCCTATTTTCCCCCCAAAATTAAAGGATTATGTCCTTATTGTGACGTTTAGGAAATAAGCCAGTAATCATTTCCATTGTTACTTAAATGTACTGAACTGAATTTGTAACTTTAAACTCGAATGAATGAGCCAAGGAGGAGGATAGCAATGGGATGAATCCTCCACATGTAATTCCCTTGCTGATTCTGCTGTTAGAACCAGGTGAACTCACAAAAATGGAATCAAAGAATGTTGATGAGTTTATGTAGTTGACCTTAGATTTCTGTTAAGGCCGGTGACTGGCCCTTTTTCCTTTCACAGTACATCCTCACATCTTCAGGGATTTTATTAAATGTTGTGGCATGCCCATGAAATGTGAAGTATGTCTACAACAACCAGACCGTACCAGTAAGACTGAAGCAACAAAAAACAAGATTTTTACATTTTGGTCAATCAAAATGATTTTAAAAGCACATTTTTTTTCAGAAAACAGCCATGCAGAACAATAAGCATTAGTGTTGGATGCAATTCAAAGTCAAGCAGATGAAAAAAACTGATGCCAACTGTGTTCTAAAAATGTCAAGAGAAAGGGCACATTTAATTTATAGCTTTAGAGCTGTTGCTGAAAAAGCAACGTCTCCTCTTTTCAGAAAACCCTGATAAGTGAAAGCTAAGAGATAGGAAGATAAAAGAGGTCTAGAGCAATAGTCAGGACAGAGTTGTGCCCTGCTACCAGTCCGAGCAAAGCTTTAAGTGCTGCTGCTGAATTCTGTACCAGCTACAGACAGGACAGAAGACACTGGCTGATGCCCAACAGCAGGCAGCAACAATAACACATTCTTCAGGTTATTAAGTTTGTGATAACTGCATCCAAGTCATTCCAAGAAAGTATGGATAACCCTTGGGCTTTAAAACTGATACTTTAAAAGCTAATCTAACTTAAACTCTTCTCTTCTTCCTAATTTACCTCAGCTAATCTTTCTGATTGCAATCATTTAAATGATTACTGATTATTTTCAGTTTGACGGACAAATGCAGATCTATTTTTAGTTTAACTTTACATTAAATAAAAGTAAACGCACACTACACTTGGATCATAGTGACATTGCTGTGGATACCAGTAAAAAATATAAGCAGCAGGTGATCTTTAAATTGGGTATCCACCTAAATCTTCCACATACTTTAATGCTTCAATGCCTCCAAGGCATGGAAGAGAAAGCACTTCTTTACATCAATTTGTAGCTAATGGGCCTGTCAAACAAACTGTGTGTGGGACTCAATGTATGTGGAAGTGAAAACTAAAACGAGAGAAGGGAAGGGAGAAAATCCAGACCTAATAGTTTCTTCTTCTTCAAGGATTAATTAGCATTCAAGTGTACATGTGCTTGAAAAAGAACAGTCTAAGTTTTTCTTGCTATATTTAGACAATTTTGGTGGATAATTAAGGTTATATGGAGACAGCCAAATACCTTTTGCTTGTCAAAAGACTGTATATACTAAACAAACTCTTTTTCCCACTTCTTTCTTTACATATTTTTGTCTAACATCGGAGATCCAGCTGTGCAGGTGGCACTTTGCTTCACAGCTCACACAGTTTACAGCTCCCGTCGGATTTGTGATTGTTATCAGCGATGTTACAGCTGCACAGTCTTTTCACTTAAGGATAGTCCTCAAAGAAGGGTGGTAAGGTTTCCACCTCGCTTAAATGCCTTTATTCCATGTGTTGAAAAGTCACAGGAACTAAATTCCTTATCATGCTCCCTTCCTTTTTTTAATGGGATGGTAAAACCAATGAACAGATTAATGGATTAGCAGACAAGGGCCAAACGTTATGGCCGCGGTTCCACCAAATTTACTTTCTAGTGCGAATAAAAGTCCTGAATTTTAAAATAAAACACACACACACAAACACACACATACTTTTTTTAAGTGCATGAGGACTGATTCAAATAATTTCTGTGATTCCATCTGCATTCTTTCAATAATCTTTGAATACTTCACTTTTCTATAAGACTTGTGTATTGATCAATGACTATTACTGGGACACCTAAAGAGCTGCATCACATCACCTTGTGAACACTTATTTGAAACTGAGAGGGTGATTTTTCTTTAATCTGCACACAGACAGACAAGATTATCAACAAAATCTTCATAAATTCAACTTCTATATCTAAACATTGTTGAGGGCCAGACCTTTCCAACCAACTGGATCCCCTCACATATCCAGTCATACACAGATATTCAACTGCGTTGAGAGTTGAGGTAAAAAAAAAAACCTTTGCGAACAGATGACTGGCTCACAGGACAGCCTCCTTTGTTTTGCCTTCCTTTGCCTTAATCATGGCTTTGAGAGAGGGATTTTTCTCTGCTCTCTTTTGACTGGAACTGCTGCAGGTAATGGCAGGGAAAAAGAATGTCAGCAAAACGTTGTGCCATATTAGACTCCGTGACCTCTTCCCTTCATGCCGGGCTGTCAGTGTAATGAAGATCATTGGGTTCCCGGCTGATTCCACTGAGGTGTGCCAAGGAGTGCTCGAGGGTTAGATTTGTGCCACAGAGGATGATTGTGTGTCTAACTATAGTGGCATGTGGAAGTTTGATTATCCTGCTGTTGTGAAAATTATGTCAAGTGAATTGAGGTTGCAACTATCTCCCAGATTCATAAAGTCTAGTGTTTTCTTTCACAGCATAGGAGACAAAAGCTAAATGTAAAAAATCCATCATTATTCAAGCTACAAACGCAGTTTGTTTTATACATATTTCTAAAATGTCTCACTCCTCAAACCTTGTTTTATCTGTTGACAGACATAAGCTCCTCTGAGCAGCTGCCCAGAAAATTGGGAATTAAAATAACCGATGCCCACAAGGCAAAATAATGCTACTGGGGGACAGGTAGGCATTTTCAGGAGGCTGTTTCCTCAGTTCAAAGAGTAATCAAAGCACAGAAATCGATTAAATGATAGAATGCCCACCGCAACCTGAAAGATCAATATGGCTCCCTCAAGTAATCTAAATCAAGACTTCCTTTTTTACTTACATTTTTTTTGCATGGCCATAAATGTAAAAATTTGACATAAAATGTTTAAAAAAGAAAATAAAGGTTAATGAATTTAAGGGGAAAAAAGGGTACATCTCAAACTTAAGCATTGGAGTGTATTGAGCTCTGGAAATAAGCCACTAATAGAGTACAGAATGGATTCAGTTGCATAGCTTATCTGTAGCAGAGTTAGAAATAATGTAAAACAACTACCACAACAGGCAACTGAACTTGAACAACCCTCAAAATCCAGCTCCAACCTTGATCTTGATCTCTTTAGAGACAAATGATTTATCCAATATTTCTTCCAGAGTGTTTCTCACAACTTTCTAAAATGCTTGACACAAATCTGTCCGAACATAGATTTTTGTCCAGTCGTATATTTTTTGTAGTATTGTGTAATCCTCATTATCCTCATGTAGAAGTCCTGTGTGTTCTTACATTCCATCAAATCCCACCAGCCTATTGCCAAGCTGCAGCACGACTGACGCCAGACGTTAAACTTTCTGCTCAGTATTTCTCCTCCTCTCTTTCGGAACAG
This sequence comes from Menidia menidia, assembly GCA_907169785.1. NCBI lineage: Eukaryota > Metazoa > Chordata > Actinopteri > Atheriniformes > Atherinopsidae > Menidia > Menidia menidia. The sequence goes on from CAJRST010003335.1 coordinate 14,465,159, forward strand.
TTTCACACTCTGCCTGTGACCGTGTACTTTAACAAGTTTCTGGGTGTACATTTTTCCCAGTGGGTTGTATAGCTTAATAACTGCCAGAAGTTCTTTTAAGAGAAGAAAACCCCCCATTTTTCCCCCCCCCCCCCCCTCCTTTCTCTCTGGCCTCCCACCCTTTTTGTAATTTTCTGAAGATTCTGGAAAGGGCTACCTCACCCTTTCTATAAACCCCCAGACAACAAGGGCAATACTTTCTGTGTGACTCGTTGAAATGTTTCCACCATAGCTCCAACGAGATTGTTAAAGTCTCCTCATTTAGGAAGGACTTTTTCTTTTTCTGTGCTTTTCTTGAGTCATCCCCTCTGAGACGTTTACTTTTTTCCTTTTTTATGACCAGATGATTCAAAGTCACAACCTTGAAAGAAATCAGAAAAAAAAGAGGTCGGATTTCTGTCTTTGCCCGAGTGGAATCTCGCTAACACACACACTCAAGTGTTTATTACACACACACACACATAAACACACACACACATGCATCAAACATCTGCTTGGAATGTGACGGGGTCCAGCACTGCAACGAGGATGGAAAATAGCGTGAGGGAAGGCAGGAAGGAGATGGGAGTATGGAGGGAGGAATGAAGGGGAAAGAGATCAGTGGAAGGAATATGAATGGAAAGGGGGGAAAGAGGACGAAGGAGCGCAGTGTGATCGGCGCAGAGACAATAAACCCGGAGATGATGGTCTAAAAGCAGAAGATCTGGAGTAAGCCTCATCAGAGCCCTGCACACATGCCCCGAGAGTGCAGCATGCATCACTAACACACACTTCAAAGACCCGAGCTCAGGCAGGCCAGAAACAGTCTAGACACGCTCTTCCCATTACACCATCCATTCCCTCTGTTCATCTTGGCTGCTATACACATCTTTTAAGTTTATCTTTTTTCCATCTATCCGTCTGTCTTTGGACTTTATCATTTCTTTGCGGCAACAGGGACAAATTGAAAACATATCTATGTGGTCACTATGTGCACTGACAGCTGTTAAAGAAGTCTGCAGTCGGGGACAGCATGAAAATTTAAATAGGTGACAATATTTGTTTGTAAACTGTTTAAGGCTAATGTATGACTGAGTAACTGTTCTCCGTTGTGCACTGATCTGGTTGTCTGATCATGTGCTATATTCATTAGCTCTATCGCTATCAATGAACTTTTTTTCCGGATCATCTCAAGGAGGAAAATGAGGAATGTCAGAGCTCTTAAAGCAGGGATTGTCTTTGGAAAACCAGAATGACGCTGACTCAGGCATTGACCATCCCCACTTGGTGAAATTGAGAAAAATCTGGAGAGGATTGTAAAAAGATTATTATAATTTTTTTTGCATAAAGACGTGGCCAGTGTAAGAAACAGGAAGCTAACGTTTTCCATAAGTATTTAAGTGCTTCACAATGAAGTGCGTATGTGTAAAGTGTCCAGATGGCCTGCAAGTAAAAACCTCTTTTCAGTGTCTGAGCTTTGGCAGAGCGTTTGCTTTAGAGTCTGTGTGACATCAGCAGCCTGAACAGCCCTCTGTTTGGATGGGCATTTACCTCATGATGGCATGGCCTCTCAGACTCCTTTATTCATCCTGTGGGGAGGGGACAGGTGCTCCACTATGCGACCATCTATGCGGATCCCTGTAATGGGCAGCACGGATCAAGACAACAGGAGAGATCCACCTGGACCAAGAACTGACAAGTCTGCTGAGACCACTATTACCATCTGTAAAGAAAAAAGTTGGAACATGAAAGATAGTTAAAGACAATAAAAGCCACCGAACAGAGGAGGGTGTGCGATGGAAAAGGGTCTGAAAAACATGTGTAGGGTATAAGTGAGAGAATTCCTCATCTTATGGAGGGAATTACCTAATTCCAAACTAGTCTGCTTTAGTCTGGGGTTGTAAAAGAGGAAAATCCTTACAGACGCTCTTTGTTAATGCAGTTTTGTGGCGTGGGTGAGTGAGTGTGTCATCAGCCACATGAAGCAACCATCAAACTGGGATTTCTGACGTACACTTTTATCCCTCATACCAGTCTGTCTTGGGACCATCGTGACCTGTGGCTAACTACATCTTGTTTCCATCTTTTGTGCCCATCTGTGTTTTCACAGAGAAGCAGAAACACCTTAAACATGTTGGTTTTCCCTCTGCACACATTGTTTTCACCAAACGTATCCCTTCGAGGACCCCCCCATGCTCTCTCCCCTCTTTCTGCTCTATTCTCCAGCCCTTCTCTTTCCAGTGAAAAAGACCCCTTCTCTTCTTGTTTTCCCAATTCAACAGGAGACATCTGGATTTCAACTGCAGACCATTACGTTGTAACAGATCCAACTTTTATGACCTTTGCAAGAAAGTAGCAGCCATAAACTGACAGACATCCACAGAGTGGCATTACTGTAACAAGCATGTCATCAAAGTGAACATTGTGCCTTTTTAATCCAAGCTTTGAAAAAAAACAATGCTAATTTCTGAATATATTTCAGTAATAAAATTCACAACAAGAAGGAGCCATTGAGCTTTCAGTCCCCCTTTAAAGCAAAGTGTTTATCAAGAACAATACACACTTTGGCACGGCCCACGGTGTTTAGATTTTCCATAAAAGTGCTGCCAAACCTCAGAGAGATGTTGGTGATGAATGGATTAAACCAGCAGTGTGTTAAACAGGCCTGTGCAGAGAGACTACCAGAGAAAAGGCCGGGCAGTCTTCAGTGCATGTTTACTGTATGTATACATGAGATAATAAAGGCTCTTTTATTAATTCAAAGGATTTATTTTAGCTAAGCACCACTTGGGATGGTCTGAACAAGTTACAATACTTACCCAGCAATTTGGAGATGTATGGGCATGGCATACAGCAATGCATTTGTGGACAACCAGAGACCTCTCACTTACCACAGTGTCCCACGTGGTTAGAGGTAGGTTGGTAAAAAGGAGAAGCTCCTAAATGTCTTTCCATAAGCTTTAGAATTGTGAGGTACATTTGGCCTTTCAGTCATTGCTTCTGTATTTTGTCTCACTTTGTCTCCACCTGGTCACAAATGCCTCTCTTAATATGCTTGTTCAAGCATACAATAAACGTGGGATTTTTTTTTAGAGAGCAGAAACAAGGCCTAAGGTGAGTCTAAAACAGAGACAGGCTAAAAAAAAACACCACGGGCAAATTGTTTAAATGTCTGAGACGGGTGCTTCTGGAATTCAAAAGCCCTTTAGCCGCAACAGGATAAATGTGTGTTAGAACTAGTGCACATGTGTGAGCTGACAACTCTACTGTGGGGATCTGAGATACAAGGAAGATAAGAGGTAAGAGAAGTCAGGTGTCAGCCTTGACCTATCTGAACATTGACATTTTTTCAAGTTTCGAATTCATCTTACATTTGAGGGGGAAATGTTCCATTTTCTGCCGCCAGTTAGGCAACAATTGTTCTCCCTCAAAGTCTTTTATAGGAGTAATTGAAAGAGTCTGAATCCAAACCAAGAGAGGAGACCTCTTAGTCAGAGAGAAATCTGAGCCAGTGGCATCGTAAAGAAAAAAAAGTGACCACAGGCTGTTTGACTCAGCATATCTCACAATTTCCAGTCATTCCTGAATATGTTACGACACCCCACACACAGACAGTGTGTTTAGGCTAAAAATCTCAACTTAAAGAGAGGTTTGGAATGAAGAAAAAAGATCAAAGGCCTTTTATACTACATCATTTTGGCGGTCACAATAGAAATTTCAGTTGGAAATAGGACAATGTCGACTCCTGTCACTTTAAAAAGTGTGAGAAACCTTTATGAGTGACATAGAAGCTGCTGCTGAAGGCTTGTGGCAAAATTCAGTATGAATTCATCAGTGTGTGACCTCTGTTACTCAAATGAACCAATATAAACGGAGCAGAAAATGACTCTGGTCTGTGAATAAACCATACCCGAGCACAATGGCTGAAGAAAGGCCAGGGTGTGAAACCCTGCCTGTGAGCACACAAAGACAAACGACATTCAATAGAAAAAGATGATGATGGCGATCCATGAACCAATTTGTTTAAATTGTTCACAACGTGCTCCACATGTTTCACACTTATCAAATCTGAAATTGAAATGACTCTGATAGATTTCTATGATATGCATCATGTGGAAGAGACTCTGTGAGGTCACATTCTTTGGCACAGCAGGACATAATCAGTGCCAACATTATAGTGTTTAAGTACAGTTCTTTGGCGCCCTGTTCTAATTCGCCATGTTTGCATAACACAAAAAACAAGGTTAAAGTGGCCTGAAGAGAGAAAAGTTTGGCAGAGGCTGAGTCATTAACGTCATACAGATGGCAGCGTTTTGACCGTAAAATGATGCCACGTGAAAGCATAAAGATTTACCTTACAGAACGTTTGCTTTTCTCATCGCACTTCCTGACCAAACATAAATAGAAGAACATTATTTTTTGAGCACAGCTACTGCTGCATGCCAGAGACGAGGTAGCTGCACTGCATTTAAAAAAATACTGTTCATGGAAATAAGCACAAAATGGGCTCTTTGCAGATCAGTGAAGTCTGAGTCAAACATTTTTTTTTTCTTTTGAAATCAGAGGTCTTCTGTGATGTTGGAAAAAAAAATCAAGATATCAGCAAAGCCCATGAAACATCCTCTCTGAATCACTGCAAAATAAAAATGAATAAAAGACTGATGACCTGGTCCCAGTAGTTATATCGATAAAGAAACATTTAGTCGTGCGCATCAATTTGTCATTCTTCAGCTGAACTCACAGTTTTCAATTCATTGAAAAAGATTCTAACTGATTGGCAAAGCCCGTCGCAGCCAGATTTGAAACTTTAAGCCCTTAATTACACGAGCAACTTTTACCACAGTCCTTCAATTTTTTTGCGTTTGTGAGGGACAGCATCTGCTTTGTCATCTGGCGGGCCCAGCTGTGCGTAGGATCTCCCAAAAGTACCGAATCATCAAAGTAACGACAAACCGACGGAGGCCGGTACACAACGAAGGGAAAGATTTCATCCGGATTTAAGGACGAGCCCTTCCTACGCTGATACTGCCCATGCTTCAGCAGACCACTTCAGACATGTACTGTGGGCATTTCCCCCCTTAGCAAAGGCACACCCACCGGAGCCGCAGCTGGCATGAGCTCCATCTCTTAAACTTGACTTCTCACTCGGAGTCTCTGATTAGCATATCCTGCTGGCTCTTAATGATTGCAGCCTGCATGAGATGTTTAATTTATGACATCAGCCTCTCTAAAGAGTGCAAAAAAAAAAAACTGAGTGGGACAGAGAACAGCGGGACTAACGAGAGCCAAGATCGGGGGCTGGATGCCACATGTGAGCCCAAGGTAGTGTAACCAAGTGATTCCCTGCCTGCAGAGCTGGGTTTATAGTCAGCCCACAGGCAAGAAGCAATCCAAGGTGTCTTTCAGCTGTTGACTGAGTCAATGGGGTCATTCAGTTACATGGAAAAAAGATGCTCTGAGGCAGAGTTACAAGCTTCAGGTGGTCAAAAAACATGTGACATGAATTCCTTTTATTTGATGTGCAGTACAAATACGTCCTTTTTTCTTTCAGCCGTTGTGTTAGTCATGACAGTGTCATACACATTTGATATAAGTATTACCCCCCCCAAACCCCTCCAAAGCTTAAAAATAGAACCTTCTCCCAACCCTGACGCCAACCCTTGAGAACGCTGTCGTGCCAGGATGTAATTACTTACGTGAAACATGGGAAAATTCTTTGCTATGGAAGTATTTTCAGTCAAAAAGAGCTCCCAATCGGAAAACAACTGAAGCCTTTTAGAGCCATCCAATCGCATGAACATCACAGTAAAACGGTAAGGTGTGGCGTTTTGAATGACCTATTGGCAGGAATACAAAGTAATATTCAAGAACATGTTTTGGTGTACACTTACATGAAAATATGAACCTATGTTATCACAACTTTAAAACAAGCCAGTGGGCTAACTTGTCATTCTTCTCTTCCCTACTCTGAAATAATTACAACTCAGTAAAAAGCCTAAAAACCCATTTACAAAAGCAATAGAGAATATTTTTGTGAAGCCAGTGTGACCAGTGCATGCTCAGGCCACTGCAGTTGCGCTTGTAATCCTCCACTAAACACACTGTGGTCTTTCTCTGACTGGTTAGTTCTTGGAAAATGATTTGTTTGGCTTCTGTGATCAGGACCATGTCTAATCTTGGCACTGTTCTAGCTGCAGTTTCTGACTTTTACCTCCCACTCTTGTGCTGCTGAAGGCCAGAGGAGGTGGTCCTGAAGGCAAACTGTACTGAACTGCGTAGATGGTTTTCTCAATGTTCTTAGTGGCTGGCATGGTGCTCTGGGATTGAGAAAGCAGAGAAAAACGAGTTAATCACCATGTTCCGACAGCAGAAGAAGTTGGCTTGGTAGAATGTCATGGACAGCCTGCATTAGGACTTTCTTTGACTGGGTTTTTAGCTCTCGCCCCATGAGATGTTTTAACTGTAATGTTTGCTCCCATCTTTTCTTCTTCCTGCTGCATTCCGGCTATTCCTGCCGCCTCACCCCTCCACTGATTCTTGACTTTCATTCTGGATCAGCAGTCCTGCGGGATGTTGTAGAGACATGCAGACCCACAGCCAATAGCCTGCAGCTATCCTCTCACAGTCCTGAACACCACGACTTCCAATGCACTTCCAATGCACCTTTCTTGATACTATATTCAATGTCTCTCAGCCTGAGGACTAACACTGTCACTATATAGCAACTTCCTAGTGTGGGTCACCATAAAAAGACATCGTCAGTGAATTGGATCAGACAGGACATGTTGCAGTCCAGCATGCCGCTGAAAATGATTCTTACCTGCGCTCTCTGTGTTTCTAACTCTTTGCACATGGTGCACAGATACCTAAACACACTTTGGGGTATATGTAGAAGCCAGAAAGGTCAATGCTGCATCCCCTTAGCACAACTAAATCCACCACAAAGGCAGAGGATTTATGAAACACCTGCTGAACAAGAGGAAAGGCAACCCAGAGATATATGCCGCCTTTGACTATCCTGACTTGGTTCACCGATTTCTTATTTCCAGATCTGCCAATAAAAGTTACTCGTGAGACAGTCCAGTTCTCTTCCGTGGAGTGAAGACCAGAGAAGAGTCTGCATGAAAACACAGGTCCTCATTGAGGAATCAGAATAAATTAACTGTACGGCTTGTGGTCAGAAACATTAAGACGTATCGGATGGGGTGGATTCACAAAATATTGTAAAATTCAAGGGATGAGGAAACTAAGCCTTCAAACTAAAAGTTTTATGTGCTGCAAATCTTCCCACTGGGTTGGCGTTCTCACTGAGAGGAGAGGCCGTGGGTCACTGCCAGAGGGGGATTTGCACTCAATTGATAACTGGCAACTGGTGAGTTCATGACTACATGTCAGGAGTGTGTCTAAAGGGTGGGATGTGTGTTAAGCGTGTGGGTTGGAGTATCTGACATGTTGCTCTCTTACAGGCCGCTGCTCATCACTTTCACCGGTTCACAATCTCTCTGCATTCATGATGATATTCACATGAGCTACGTTTAATCTACAAACCAATAAAAAGCGGTGTTGTGAATTAATTTAATTGGGATTACAGCTAATACCAATACTGTGAGTTCATATTTGTTTGTCCAGGTGCCTTGAAGTAGTCATCCAAGTCTTTTGCAGGGAACCACCAAATAAACAGAAAGTCTTATACTTAGAATTTTCATATTCATGGCTTTTGTTAGAAAAACATCTTAAAATACATGCATAGCACAACTAAAGTCTGATAGTCTGACTAAAGTGTCTTTTATTAAGATCTTAGAGGTAGTACATCTAAATACAGATACAAAATAAATGTATCATGCTGTATGGTGTGATCACGATGATTAAAAGAGAGAGAATTAAGAGGATTAATGGAGATTGTTAATTCATTACACTGACTGCAACCATTTGATTTCAGATATTACAGTGCTATAAGAGCTGCCAGGCATCAGCTTTTCGCCACTCAGTAGGATGGAAAAATCATTTGAAGAAGTGAATGAAATAGAAACTGCTCTGCATTTTTCTCAATCCCCTGAGTCAACTTTGGCTTTTCTTGAGCAGAACTATGCTTTTTCCATTTTTTAAAATATAGGCACACAGTTTCAGTCTCATAACCTGCTCTGAAAATTCCTGGAGCAGGGATGGAGTGTAAAAATGATTGATTCCACCAGGTAAATATGTGTTTTTCCATCACTTGCAAACAAAAGAATCTCAGCACGGAATAAGCCAGATTCACAGCTGCCTGCCACAGATTCTAGGACTACTTCTGAATTTAACTTTCTTATATGCTAAAATACAATTTAGCATTTATTGCAACAATGCCACATATTGCGCTGCTGTAATTAAACGGGTATAGACTTCTAATTTGTTTGCACTACAGCGTCACCCACTCCTTTGTACTTATATGACAAGCCATCTTCAACCATGAGAAAAGAACAAAACAAGCACGTCTTGTTAAAGTCTATGGGTACAAACTGCCCTCCGTAATTACAGTTACCAGTACAAACAGCCGACAGGGCGGAGCTGGGTTCAGGGGGACTGGGGAAGGAGACATGGTTAGTTCATTTTCAGAAATGACGGGCGACAACTGTGACATTTTCATTCTCATTTATTTGGGGTGCTGTTTTCAAGTCTGCAGATCAGAGCATTTCTGTGAGATATAGTACTTTTAATTTAGTGACATTTATTTCTCACAAGAAGATGTTTAGGCACATGAAGTTAACACTTTAATGTTGTGCTGACGAATATAGTTTAGTCTTCGAAATGTGTATGAATAACACACATGGAAGAGGAATTTATTAAGCTTGACAGCTCACATCTACATCAAAGAAAGACCTGAGTTCAATTCATCTTTCATTCGTTCCTCTCATGTTTTCCTCCACTCCGGCTCATAATACCTGTACAGGCTTGCTTTTTTTGATGCTCTTGAATGTTTAACAGCTCCCCTTTTATTGCTCATGTTCACTGTCCTCCTTTACCTCAGCGTATCAATGCTTAATGCTTTTTGCTGCTGAAGAGTTTCAAATTAGCTGTTGAATAAAGATAAATTCAAATTGGTGCAAAGCGTAAAGTCATTTCCATTGGTATCCTGGAAGGCCCCGAACTTACATAAGCCTAAACCTATTTGGCAAATATATGCATGATTTGTTGAAGAGTTGGAGTATTCTACTTTCACTGAGTGCCTACAAATCTCTGCAGAGAAAGGAATTCACTTGATACATCTTTTGTGTTGGAAAATCCTGTTACAACAATTGTTTGAGGTAAAGCCAAATATGCAGCGGGCACCACCAACATACTGTGAAATAAATAACAGGCTGGTGATGCCATCACTTCTCAGAGGCTAACACTTTCCCACTGTAAGCAGATGTTCTGCTTTTCGGTAGAAAAGTGCATGTTGGCTCAACCCCTGTATTGTTTGAACAGGAATACTCCAGCCCCACTGAACTCACAGATTGTGTCGAACATGAGGGTTTATCACCTGGCAGATTATTGAGCTCCTTTGTTGCTCTCGAACAAAAACATGTCTCTTTTACTGTTCCGCTCTGCCTGTGTGATTCCCTGAGTGGAATCCCTGTGTTTTACACTGGCTGGAATTTTTAGTGTAAGTCATACAAGGCCGTACATGCATCTGTGTTTTTGTTGTCTTTCTTTTTTTTTTTTCTTGCCTGTTGACTGATTCGAGCTTGGCATCCATACATTTGGCCAGGCTCTTTTACAAGAGGAAAACTGCACTTTTTTTCCAAGTGGATTGCTTTTAAAGAGATAAGCAGCAGCTGGTTGTGTAGATAGGTGAATATGACTCATTAAACCCCAGCATTTTCCCCCTCTGATGACAGACATGATTTTGCCACAGCCCGTGTGTTTGTGTAAGCGTCTTTTTTTCTTCTCTTTGACTTGAAGCAGACATCTCAGCTGTTGGAAGGTCTGTCATGATTCAAAATCTGTCAGGAGAAGCACTCAAACGTTTTAGAGTTGCACCTTCCATGTTGCATCATGACAGTTTGAGCAGCTTACAGAAAAAGGCACTGGAAATGAATTGGGAAATAACCCTTGAGCGTCTTCCAACTAAACTTAAAGATACATAAAAATACTCCAAACAGCATGTTTTAAAGTGTTACATATTTACTGGATGTAATACAGTAAATAATGCTGGAGCAAATATATATTAAACTTGTATCAGTGCCATACATTCCATGAAGATCAAATCTATTTGTACCTGATAGGAGTTGCTTCGTGCCAGGATTCACAGACTATCTGTTTGTTTGATGTGTTGTGTTTGAATCCCCCTTCCCAGCCTGTTAAGAAACTATAATTAAAGCAACACCACAGTATCAACTCCATTCTTTAATTCATCTCCATCACAACACGATGGAGCAATGTTTTGACGTGGGGCCTGTGAAAAATTATTGGCTGTCTTTGAAAAGTCTGAGAAGCTCAAACATGCAGGTCTAAATGCATGCAATTCAGCTTGTACAAAGTTTACAAGTTTCTAAACAAATGAAAAGCTGGTTTATGGAGAACCTGGGCAGGAAGAAGAGGTGCAGATGCAAGCTTCTTTTATAGTCTTACTCATAAAGGGTACCATCGGAGATGTTTCAATCAGCCTGAAACTCTAATGAATTCAAACATCAATTTATTTGGAAGAACAACCAACAAAAGTTAAACATGCATAAGGCTAAGTAGGGTTAAAAAAATCTCTTCACATGAGCACAAAACAGTGTTAAACGAAACTCGAAAGTTTCCAGGTTTTAAATGTTATACTTTTTAAGTATAAACCTAATAAAACTGGATCAGGAAACTGTTTTGATTTCATTTTGTAATGTAACTTTTTCATTTCTTATAATTTCTTATGATTTTGGGATTTGCATGAACTGCAGTACTTTGGAATATAATTGTATTATGATGGTATTGTAATAAACTGAACATAACTGGCTTGAATCGCGCTGCACGTTTTTGAAGTGCCTTGGGATGAATGGCTACTTTGTATGCGTTTGTCTGGCTTTACATTTTCCTTGGCAGATATTACTGTGGATGGGGAATTAAAAAGAAATAGACAAAAGACATTAAACAAACCACTTCACCCTAATCACCCACTTCCTGTTTCGAACAGCCCTTTAGTTTGTTTCTCATGGACTTTAACAAATGAGAAAGACATACTTGAAAGAAGTATAACAATCCAGATTGCAGCATCAGATAAATCAACATGTTTTCGTTTTGGAAGAAAAGCTCAGGGTGTCAGTGATTGCCATGCAGAGGACTAGTTGGTAAGCTTTGAGAGTAGTATGGTGAAGACAAAAAACCCACCCTAAATACAGGGCACAGGCCATAATTTACCCCTATATCTGACCACTTAACTGACACATGTCAAAGTGGTATATGCAGAAATGTTGGTTCAGTCTTGTTGTTAATGTCTGGTTCTATTTTGAAAAAAAGTCATATCTCTTATACAGATGAGCAAAAGACTGGACGTCAGAATGTGATATATGTACTTTTGAATGAGCTAATTGCTCTTATGGAATGTGTTGTGTGTATGTATACATACTTCTTTTACTTCTTTGGGGTTTTTTTTCTGTTTTAATGTGTTCATATATGTCTTTCTGGGGTCCGCTTGCAGTTTGGCACTATTATGTTTTTAAATTATCTGATTATCTTTACATTTTCTCTTCATATTCTTTTGTGGCCATAAATTAAAATCGTTCTGAGCCTTTTGAAATCCGGCACACAAACACACTATTATTTAGGCTTCGACTCTCGACGACTGTCTGAAAACCCAGAAACCTCTGTGTCTGAATTTAAACGTCTAACTTTACAGTCACCACAGTGAATATCCACTTTTACACAGTGCATAACGTGACATGGTGTCAGATGTTGCCACGGCATCAAAGCTCTTTGTTTACTGGGTTTAAATCCAACTTTTACTGAGCTGCAAATGAGAGTCTGCCCCCCAACAGCACCGGCCATATGACATTTTATAAAGGACAGCTGACGGTTTTGGCACCTCCTGAAACAGCATCGAGAATGAGCGTGAAGCTTTCCAACACCGTTCAAAGTAGTCTGTGCGAAACATATTACGCTTAACAGGTGAATGCTTTAATTGATTTTGGAACAAAAGGAATACAGTAACCTTTAAATATTCACGATTTTATTGTAAGCATGTATATCACAGCACACTCTTTAAACTTTTGAGCACTTTCAAAAAGCCCATTGTAAGTCATTATCTTAAAGACGCATGGTTATGATCTGGAACTGGATAGAAGGGAAGAAAAAAGGCAAAAATATGACCAATGGCGATGGTCTCACCATTGTACTTCAGTATATCATTAAAACTAATTCTGAAATGGTCGAACACAATAAAAAATAACTTCTAAAAAGGCTACTGTTTGTGGCTTATTTGCTATGAAGAGTTTGCCAGAACCATGGCTCTTATCAGAAGACTACCCAACAGTTTGGGATGCATCACCTTTTCACCCACGCTCCCTTGAGCCCCCAATAATAAGATCCAGCCTCATGAATCATAGCAAATACCATGCCTCTCAGCATCATTTATCCCAAAAACCAGTTTGCTTTTTCCCGCTCTGACCCTCTTTGGGGGGGGGGGGTGTAAAAAAAAGAAAAAAAGAAAAAAGAACGGACTCCATGTAAAGCAGGAGGAGAAAAAAAAGTCACAGAAAAAAAATGTGTAGGCGTGAAACTTTCCCCTAAAACTTTTCCTCCCACCCCCGGCCAATGACAGGGCCGGGTTTAGTGTGGGGACTGCTCTGATTTGCCCGGGTCTCCTGTGCGCACGGTGACTGACAGCTCGGGGTGAGACTTTTTTTTTTTTTTTTTTTCCCCTTTGCGCGCCGGCCCGTAGACTTGACGGGACTGTGCGTGACGACGGGAAAAAGAAAAGGAGGTAGGTAGACACTTGAGCTCGGAGGCGCAGCGGTGCGGGCCAGTTCAGGAGAGCAGAAGAGGAGCGCAGCAGTGTGCGGGAGAGACGGTGCCCACCCGTCACATAACCGGAGGATCCCACACTAACAAACCCCTATGGCTGCTTGATAAATAACCATACGCCCCCCCTCCCCCTTTTTTTTCTCTTTCTCTGGGACTTTTTGACTTTTAATTTTTTTTTGGCCCTGAACCTGAAGTTGTTTTCGAGTCTTCATCAGTTGCTCCGAGGCTGAGAAGTGAATCCACTTGCCCGTGGACGTGCGCAGGCGGTCATGGATACCCGAGTAAGATGGAAAGTTAAACGGAGGATAAGGGACGCCCAAATCACTTTAGCGGTGATTCTGCTTTTTGTCACGTCGCACGCAAGTTCAGGTAAGATGCAGATGTGCCGACAGATGTGTGTGCGGATTGGCTTTTTTTTTTTTTTTCTTTTTTTTTTTGCGCCGCAAACTTTTTTTTCTCCGCTGGTAGGGGATCACTGATGTGTGCCCCTCCTCCTTTAGCGGTGCCCTGATGTATTCAGCTCGGTCTGTCCGAAGCTGTGGGACTCACCAGAAGTTTGGGACTGCTTCTGTTTTTTTTTACAGAAAGCCTTTTCTTCTGGGGAAAGGCTTTTGGTGATGTGGTCACTCACTGTCCGTCTGTGGTCTGTGAGGAAGGACACAAGATTTAGTTGGACATTAGGTTAGGCCAATGCATCCCCCCCACCCCCCCTCTCTTTTGCATGATTTAATCTCTTGTGGAAAACTTATAGAGTTTGGACATGGTAGAGTTTTATGAAGATAAATTGTATTCCTTACTTTGAGTCGAGTTTTTGTTTCAGACTTATCTAATAGGTCAAACACACTTTCTATAGCAGTTTTTCTAACTGATGAGAGAGATGAGCAGAGCTTTCATAAGAGGGAGGGGCTGCAGCTCATCTGAAGTGGCAGGGTGGAGTCCGACTGGGTTTTCTGAAGCGCTGGGATTCGCTGCACATCAGGGAAAGACATATTACAGCAATCGTATTCTGTAAAATGTCTTTAAGTCTCTCGGTGACCCCTCTGTTAGAGTCTGAACTAATGTGGCATGTATTCAGTTGTCACCTGGGGTTCAGCTCATTTGGAAACTTGCCGAAAAGGATGGTATTTATCTCCGTTTTGTGGGGTCAGAGGTCAGTCGGTGGGGATTGGGCTTGCCCTTTATATATTATTAGCACCTTAAAGACCACCTGCCATGGCCGGTGGTGGGATGTGTGCTGCGAGGCTCCGGCGGGGGCCGTCCACGTGAACAGGTGGCTCCTTCTGTCTGCTGTGGACGGTCAGAGAGTGTCGAGGATTGTGCTGATGCTGGGAGTTTGTACAAAGACGATTCCACTTGGAGGGGCTCAGACGCTTTGATAACTAAAACAGATTAAGTGGCTCAGATATACTGCTGAACACATAAAGGAATTAACAAATTTGGTTTATTTTCATGGGGCCTGTTGGGACAGCTTGCTGGATGAGCACAGCCCTTGGTTAATGCATGCAGTTTGGACCTGGGCCATATTAGAAGATAGAGGAGGAGGGACAGAAAAGGATCAGACTCATGTCAAGGTTTCTGGTACACTTCCTGAAACCTGATACTTGACACATCCTAAATGGGAAGTGCCAGATGATTAAGTGGTAGTAACACGCCACTGCATGCAAGATTTGAGGAAACTAATTATCTTGTTCATCGACATTAAGAGTTTGTACTTTCTTTCAGTTGTCTGGCACATTGGTTTTCAAGCTGTAAGCACAATATGGAAATTGATTCAGCAATCGTAAAACTTTTTTTACATAAACAGGATAGGTAGACCTTCATTCAAAAGCAATTACAGTTTATTAGCAATAAAGAATCTAATCGGACACTTCAGTATACAATAAAAAGGCTCCATAAAGATGTCTTGTGTGACTTGTTGACTTTGTATACAGTGTCTTGCATAAAAATGCTCTAATAGAATGTTAAAGGGTCTTTAACATTCATTCTGTGTTTCAGTATATTTTGCAAACCTACCTGGTAGTCATTAATTAGGGGGGCCACAGCCGTAGGCAAGGCCCACGGCAGTGGGCCTTGCCGAAGGCAAGGCCCACCTATTACTCTTCGAAATACTTATTCCGCTCCATATTATTATCGTTCTCCCGTTTCCGCCCGAATTTCGGCGCGTAACTCGTCGCGCACGGTTCCGCGGATCGGGCCCAAAACCGGCACGCGCGTCCGACCCGACCACGGGATGCGTGCTATTTCATAACTTTCTCAAAGGAGCGGGCGTTTCCGAGGAAACGGCGAAGAAGTGGCGAGCGTTTTCCCATAGGAATGCATGGGGGACGCAGAAAAAAAGGCACAAAAAAAGCCGAAAGATGAGGCCCGTCAGGGCCTCATCGCTCGGGCCCAGAGCGTCCGAGAGACGTCGTTCGAACATTGAACGGGACACGAAAGACGGGCCTCCGCCATATCGGAGCCACGAGGCCAGATCTCGCACCGTTTGCCCGCAATCGCTGTTGACGTTTTAGTGAAATTCAGAAAATCAGAGATCCTGGCCCGCACTCTAATTCAGCTCGTTAAGAGCTCTCAGAGTCCAGTGGGGAGGTTCACTGAAAAAAAGTCAAACTTTAGCCTCTCGTGACCAATCCGTGGGGCCGAGCGGTGCCAAAATGGCCTCAAAACGTAGCCACGAGTGTCCTCTTTCGCCCGATGTGCCCGGTTTGGACCTCGGCCTTACGGTTCTCCGCCAATCGGGCCCAGAGTTCAGACTTTCCAGACCCTCTCCAATAGGATTTTAATGGAAGAAAGGAGAGATTTTTTTTCACCAGAGACAAAACGACCCTCATTTTGAAATTGCCATAAAAAAATAACCGCTGGGAGCAGGCGAAAAATAAACAGATGTGCTGAGACGTGAAAGTCTCAGCCCGCTCACGGTCCAAGAATTTTTCAGTTTTGTGTTATAGTTTTCGAACAGCGTACAGCCGTTCGGAGGCAACGTTTGATAGAAACTGCCACTTCTCTGTGTCAGAACTGCGGCTTACTGATGAGTCACAGGTGTGGGAGCAGAGACTTTGGCCTGGCTGCTGTCGCCGTGGCGACCACCAGAGAGCCACAGCAGCACTGTGGGTCTCTGCAGACCTCTGTGGGCTGTGAGCTTAAAGGCGGGCGAAGCCCGCTCTCAGTGATTTTTTAAGAAATACGTTTTTTCCTGTTTCGGGGCGGGCGAAGCCCGCTTAGAGGGCTTTAGTCAGAGCCCGGTTCTGGTTCTGGTTCTAGGGATAGGACCCAACCGGGTCGGAACCGGACCGGCGCCATGTCATACTCCTGGTTCAAGGCGGGCGAAGCCCGCTCTCAATGATTTTTAAAGAAATACGTTATTTGTGATTCAAGGCGGGCGAAGCCCGCTTAGAGGGCTTTAGTCAGAGCCCGGTTCTGGTTTTGGTTCTAGGGATAGGACCCAACCGGGTCGGAACCGGACCGGGGCCATGTCATACCTCGTTGCGTAGGTCTTTTTCTCAGCTTTCAGCCAACGTGACCCCCGACCTGCCCACCCCATCCGCATTCGGTCAGCGGGCCCCAGAGCTCAGCCGGGAGCTGAAAAGGCGGGCGAAGCCCGCTCTCAGTGATTTTTTAAGAAATACGTTATTCCTGTTACCATGGCGGGCGAAGCCCGCTTAGAAGGCTTTAGTCAGAGCCCGGTTCTGGTTCCGGTTCTAGGGATAGGACCCAACCGGGTCGGAACCGGACCGGGGCCATGTCATACCTCGTCGCGTAGGTCTTTTTCTCAGCTTTCAGCCAACGTGACCCCCGACCCGCCCGCCCCATCCGCATTCGGTCAGCGGGCCCCAGAGCTCAGCCGGGTCTCTCCATCACCTCAGGCCCTCTCATAGGCGCGAGCCCACATTACAGAGAGCCCGAACATCGATTGGCCCGACCCGCCCCGGGTTCCCGGACGGGCAGCGGGTGGCCCCCCTCCAAAATTTCTTCAGAAATTTTCTAGTTAACTTTAAAGTTTATTTTGAGATTTCTATCCATCATGAAATGTTAGCACTCACTTTTTGGGTTTATTTTTGCCAGAATAGGTCTCATGGAAAATGTCCAAATATGCTTGATGAATATTCCAATGTGCTAACCAGCTAGCAGCCATTTAGCATTTGACATGATGGTGGGCCAGTAGCCTACACTCATTGAATATGGACTTTTCCCACTGGATAATTTGGGAGCTTTTGCCAAGCTGAAAGATTAATTGCTGTTGACTTACAAACCCAAATCCAAGCATTTTACTCTATATTAATTTCCTAATTCTGTGCCTAGAATATTAACATACATT
Organism: Menidia menidia; assembly: GCA_907169785.1. Lineage (NCBI taxonomy): Eukaryota > Metazoa > Chordata > Actinopteri > Atheriniformes > Atherinopsidae > Menidia > Menidia menidia. The sequence continues at coordinate 14,482,446 of CAJRST010003335.1, forward strand.
TCTTTATGCAATCAATTCAAATTCATAGGATACCAAGGTTATTTAGGGGATGGTCATGCTGCGTGTTTGCTCCAGTTCATGGTTTTTGGGGGGTCATCCTTTCTTGGTATTGGGGGGGAAACATTAAAGCCCTGTGAAAAGTGGTAATAACAGAGGGACATAAAGGTCAAGAATGAAAAGAAGGGTCAGAGTTCAAAGGTGAAGGTCAGTTCTTTCAGCTTGTCTCCTAGGTTTACAGTTTCATTGCCTTAAGAGTGGAATTCTTTCTGTTGTTGTCAGTTTGTTCTTGTTTCAGTCAATTCATCTGTAACTCCTCTCGGAGGTCAAAGGAAAAAGTACATGTGCCGGAATGGGGACAAGCTGTGCCACCGTTATTAAACGCTGTATTTCATAGGTCGTCAGGGCCACGTCTGGAGCTGTATGCAGGATAGAATTGCTGTAAATGAAGCATATTGTCTTTTTTTTTTGTCTTTTTTTTACTCATTTTTGTCAACCAAGAATTTCTTTTCACAAGTTCCTCTGAGGTTTGTTTTCACTAATCAACCAAATGCCTTTTTGGATGGTCTTCGTCCTTAAGAGACATTCACACTCAACCATAACCCAACTGTGCAGACCGTTTTAGCAATCAGAAATACTACAATAACATTCTTTGAATACCTTGTGCAAATGAAAACAGGGCTGGATATTAGCCAGTGGTGATCTATCACAGCAATGTATGAAGCAGTCGTAATGCCAAAACATCACAAAATATATTTGAGATTTAAGAATTATGCTATGAGTTTATGTTTGTGTAATCCTGATGGAAGTTTTAAAGGCATAAAGAGAAAAAAAGGCCTTGGAGTTTCACTGAGCGCCTTCCCATCTGGATTCGATAAGTTCCATTGTGCTGTCTGCTAAGCCCTCCAAAAAGCCAGGAAAAATGTCTTCCAGATGTTTTCTTCCCATTTTTGGTGGACCAGGGGACCATGAAAAAAAAAAAAGAAAACGGCTGCTCTTCTGCACTTTTTTCTAGAGAAAAAACACAACATTCAGCTCTGGTTTTAGAGAAAACTTCCACAAAAAAACATCTGCGGACGTATGGACGAGTCCGGGGCTCTAATAACAACATGCCTTTGGCTTCATCTAGGTTTGCACATATACATCCAGGGTCATTAGAAGGTTCTTATTGTTTACGTGAGCACACTTTATGACAGGGTTAAAGGTTGACTACAGCTGGCTCACAGCTGTTTTTCATCTGCACTCTCTTTATATACGTACAACTCGTCTTCAAAAGAAGTTTTATGGATTAGTCAAATTTGCCTTTTTTTTTTCACGTGTTAAATGTCATCCACCACTTACAAAAGACCGGTTCCAGACAGAACTGAAGTAGCTGCATATCTTTCTATGTTTTATAAGTGGATTTTGCAGGATGCACAGCTGGCTGCCCTGAAGGACACTATAGAACTTAAGCTTGGCTTAATATAAGAAATAATGTCCAGTGGTGTTTGTTGCCCCATACGAGTCAATAAGAGGACAGGAACACAGCTGGTGGCTTTTTTCAACCTTTTAAAATGCAACTAATCCAACCTGTTGATGTGGGAAGCATTTGATATAATTAGCATAAACCAAACACATTCAATCTATTGACTCATGGTGTTCATGGGTTCTTAGTAGCTCTTTTCTTACCCACCTTCAAGTACCAGTCCTGAGGTCATGTCCTATTCAATCAGATAAGTGACAGTGAGTGAAAGTGGCTTCTTGTGTGTGCCGATGGCTGTGGCTCAGAGGAAGGAATCTGGGCTGTGGAGGGAAGCAGTGACCCTGCAATTGCATGTGCCACTTCAGCC